>JAPPVO010000003.1:96752549-97156876 GCA_030407325.1 Camellia japonica
CAAGTTCCATATGAACACCTTCGCCTTTAGAGGAGCACAAGCTTTCCATAGTCTTTTGCAAAAAAGAAACTGAGGAACATGAGTGTCGATGATTTTATCAAAAAAAGACGTGCAAGAAAATATCATGGATGAATGAAGAGCCCAAACTCTCTTATCCTCCAAAAGAGGAACCAAAGAAAAATGATCAATTTTGGACAATGACGAAGTTAGCTGTGTAGCCTCCCTATCATTAAGATTCCTAGAAAAATCAAAATTCTAGGAAATTGGAGCCAAAAGTGAACAAGCCGTGGAAGCAATAGAAGAATTATGAGATCGAACCACTCTAAAGATGTTAAAATTGGAAGTAAAAGAAGATTGACCCATCCAAACATTCTCCCAAAACAAATAAGTTCCCCATTGCCCACCCTTACAGAAAGAAAACGAGACCAACATATGTAGATTTGATAAATTGATTTCCAAGGAGCACGATAGTTACCCCATAGAACCACTTGTGAATCCCTACCTTTGTCTTGAATCCCATACTTTAAATAGCCGACTGCCAAAGTGAATCACTCTCAAGTGAAAATCTCCATAGCCATTTGCTAAGAAGGGCCATGTTCCTAGCCACAATGTTACCAATAGCCAAACCCCCCTTCGCCTTAGGTAATGAAACTAAATCCCAATTCACTAGGTGATCCTTCTTCTCATCATCCTTGCCCTCCCAAAAACCCCTTGTGTCATAGACACAGTCTCTCCCAAAGAAGTCCTTAGTCGCTTTGATAAAGTGATGTGACCAAGCTAATGGGCCTAAAATCTCTTATTCTTACCGCATTCACTTTCTTAGGGATTAAACAGATGAAAGTGGCATTTGAGCTCAAATTAACAATCCCCGACTGAAATTCTGACAAAACTCTCAACAAATCCCCTTTCACCACCTCTTAACAGTCCTGAAAAACGGCCATGAAAAAGCCATCGGGACCTAGAGCTTTGTCCCTTTCACAATCGAAGACTGCTTCTTGATTTTCCATTTCGTCAAATGGCCTTTCAAGCCACGCTGCAATTGCCTGATCAATGGGTCCCCATTCAAGTCCTACAATCCCCAGTCTATTCACCTTCTCCAAATAAAGTTTAGAATAAAAGTCATAAATTCCACTGACAATCTGATTCTTCTTCTCCCCAACTATACCTGGGTTGTTTGAGGCTTTGTTGGTTTTGCATGTGATGGATGGTCATGCAATGTCATCCATAGATCATTGATGGCTTGTGAGCTTTGTTCCACAACTTGTTTGGCAAATCTCTTTGATTGTTACGATGAAGACCTAAGTTTAGGAATTTTATGCAGCTTGGTCACAGCCTTCACCAACTTGTCTTGCAAATAAGATTTAAATTCCCACACCCTGTAGGCAGATTATGTCTCATCTTTTTCGCATGGTTTCTGGACAATAAAATCTGCAATCAGCTTGAACCTACAAGGAAAAATGCTCTTTTCAGATTAGGTGGACTAGTATTCATGATTCGGTGTTTCTTTACTTTCAATGATGTATGGATCTTGGAGATGAATTACATGTGGTGGTATGAAATTTTGCATGCTACATTGACTCTGTAGGTTTGATATTTTTAGACATCCCCTCTAATTTTGATATATATATTTCTGGTTTTGAAAGTATCCTGCAGGATTTGAAATTATTTTTTGTGATCTGTGTTTGCTATATTATCTGAAACTATTGTTGGAATAAGGTCCAAACTGTAGAGGAACAAGTTAGAGCTTCAGCTGAACACAAACTGGGAGTCGCAAATCAGAGCATTACTGCTGGATTCTTTGACAATAACACAAGGTTTGTTTGAGTATTTTCCCAGCTAGAGCTTGGTCCATCAGTTGCAAATTATACTTGGATTTTGCCAAATAATCTTCTGTTTGCCTGGTTACAGTGCAGAGGATCGGAGAGAATACTTGGAGTCCCTCCTGCGGGAGTGTAAGAAAGAGGAAGCTGCACCTGTTTTAGACGATGATGCTCTGAATGATCTCATAGCACGCAGGTAGATATTTTTTGACTCTCATACCAAGTATCTTATTGCCTTCAGTTGATGGTTATCATAAGCACACTGAACTGGGGGACCTGCAGAAGTCATTTTTTGATGTTTGTATTGTATGTCTGTGAAGTGGTACTAGTGTGGTTGAGAGTATAGCTGTGACATTATTTTGTAGTTCTAAATTCTTGGATAGATGAATGCAGCTCTGATATTAATTTTATCATATTAATCCAATTTAAACTGCAATTTCTTTTGCCCAATAACTTGGGGTTTGATACACCAATGACATCCTATGAAGTATAGACACCTCTCCGGAAGGTCATGGTGTCTGGATACATGTTGGAGGAGGTATCCCATTTTATTTAGTCAGACATGCTGGGGACACACGGTGGACACGTTGGACGAGTGGTGTCCCATTTTTTAAAATTAATATGTATATATATATATGTATTTTAACCGGAGTAGCGTACTTAAGGTTGATGAATTTGATTAGAAGAAATATTTGACATAGAATATATATAATATTAAAATATAATAATTATTTAAATTGTTATGTTTTGCACATTTCCGTAGGGTGTGGGGTCCTGCATCTTTATGAAATTTGTCTGTGTTGTGTCGTGTCTGTTTTTTAGATGAGAGTAGAACTGACAGCTTATGATTTTCTGCAATGTCAAGGCAGTATTTTGGTGGATAAGATTTTTTCGTGAATTTATTGAATCCCGTGTCATGTTTACAGCATGCTGTTGTTACTCTTGTCTCGCTGTTTTGTTGTTGCCTAATTTTAACATTATAGTTTTCCTTGGTTGTGGTTTTGGTGAGTGGTCCCTGCTATTATCTGTTTCCTTTTATCAGTTTGAATACTCTCATGATTCCTCTATGTTTGCAGTGAGTCAGAGATTGATATATTTGAGTCAGTTGACAGACAAAGGCGGGAAGATGAGATGGTATATACTCAGAGTCTAATCTCTTTGCTTTTGGGCTTCATTACTATCAATGGAAAATGTATTACTGTTTCTTTATTTGTGACTTATTATAGATAGTCTATTCTACAGGCAATGTGGAAAACGGTATTAGGACAGGGGAAAGATGGTTCTGAACCTATACCTCCCTTGCCTTCTTCTCGGCTCCTAACATTTGATGAGTTGAAGCCATTTTACGAAGCAATGAAAATATCTGATGTATCCAATCCCAGGGTGGTGTCTACTGTTGGGGCAAAACGGAAGGGCGAGTCTCTTGGAGGCCTGGATACACGACATTATGGAAGGGGCAAACGGGCAAGAGAGGTTGGGTTACTTCATATATTTTTTTAGGCTGATCTTGTGTTCACTGCAATAGGGCACACACACATTTGAGTGTATAATGTGTGCATTTGTATTGTACATAATAATTTTTTATCCTCTCTTCCATAGGTGCGCTCCTATGAAGAGCAATGGACAGAGGAGGAATTTGAGAAGATGTGTCAAGCAGACTCTCCTTCTGAATCCCCCAAACTGAAGGAAGAAGTAATAGAAAGGAACTCACCAATAGTTGCCAGTGGGTCTATCACAATCACTCCTAAAACAGAACCACCGGCACCGGCACCACCCATAGTCTTTCAACAACCTTCTGTAGAGCCGCCAATGCAGCAAACCAAAGAGGTAACACCAACACCAACACCAACACCAACACCAATGCCAACACCAACACCAACACCAACACCAACACCAACACCAACAACAACACCAACACCAACACCACCAATTAGACGGGGCCGTGGAAGGCCAAAGAGAGTAACCACAGAAATCTCTCCATCTGCAATGGTTCGTCCAGCTCCTTATGGAACCAGCATAACAGACATAGCATCCCAGAAAGGAACAGATTCTAGCTATCCTGTGGCATCTAGTTCTAATTCATTGCCTAGTTCTGCAACTGTAAAACCTGTTACTGGAGCCAGCCCTCAATTCGGTGTATGGATTGCTCCCAGCTCTGAGTCAACCCCTCCTCTCCCTTCTGTTTCTCCTGGTGCTCAGCTAACCCCTCCTCTCCCTTCTGTTTCTCCTGGTGCTCAGTCAACCCCTTCTCTCCCTTCTGTTTCTCCTGGTGCTCAGTCAACCCCTCCTCTCCCTTCTGTTTCTTTTGGTTCTCAGTCAACCCTTCCTCTTCCTTCTGTTTCTCCTGGTGCTCAGTACACTCCAACTACTCCTTCCCCTTCTGTAGTGATGCTAACAGGACAAACTCAAAAAACTCCAGCACCACGGCGTAGAGGAAAGAAGCAGGCTCCATTGCCACCTGCTGTTCCACTTTCCCCAGCACCTGGAACTGTGAAGACAGACATGATATTACACACACAAACAATTTCCAGTTTGCCAACAGCCTCTTGTCCTGATTCTGTATCTGGTTCTGCTACCGTAAAGGGTGTATCTAATGAACAAGGTGTGGTTTCTCCTGTTGTTCCAGTTCTTCCAGCTTCTTCTGAAACTGGCAAAATGGATTTGGGGTCAGAGGTACGACCAGTTTCTAGCAATCCCATGGTCACTGATCCTGAAAATGTTTCTGCTACTGCTATTGTAGCAGGTGTTAGTGGAACTGTGCATAATTTTGGGACAGGGATTGTGCCTAGTTCTCAGCCAAACCCTCCATTCGCTTCTGATGCTATTGGGTCTCAATCTATCCCTCCCAGTCTTTCTGTGCCCAAGTTACCTAAAAGACGAGGTCGTAAGCCACAAAGTGGAGTAGAGGCACCCCGGTGCAGGGGAAGGAGACAAGGTCTGATATCACCTGTTGCTGCACATGGTTTAGCAGGTCAGGATCCAAAGTCAAATGAACAATCAAATAGTAAATTGCAGGTATCATCAGGGAGAAAATCCATTGTTACTAGAAGAATGAAAGAGATTGAAGCTACAGAGCTGTCTAATGTTATCCAGGTGCAGACATCTGAAGTCCAGACCTCTGATAGTCTAGCTGGTCCGGATGCAAAACCAACCGGGCAATCAGATTATTTGGCCCAAAACAATCAGCAAAAGGGCTCGTCAACAACTAGTGGCAGTGCTGCCATATCCTCAGATAAGATTGGCAGTCAGACTGAGAAAATAGATGCAAAAGCAAAAGAGATGAAAATTCCTGTTCTAGAGGAAGCCTTTGTTTCAGAGTCTGTGGTGGCTAGTGTGGAGGAGAGAGTTTTTGTTTCAACATTGGGAACAGTAGCTGCAGTTGTTGATCCTGAAATCCAAAAGACTGAGAAGGATATTTCTGCAGAAACACAAGAGAGAAATGATCCTATTCTGCAAGATGCTGTTGTTTCGAAGCCTGAGGTTTGTGAAGTTGGAACCAATCTCAATACTGGTTCATTTGTAAATGTGGAGGATTCAAGAGATCTAGTCGAAAAAAATTCGATAGTGCAGACTGATGTTGAGGGCACTTCAGCTGTTACTGTGAATGCTGAATCCATGAATGATGTGCCTTGTGAGAAACCTACTGCTCCTGATGCTTTTGTTTTGGAAATGGAAGCTTCAGTTTTGGATGTTACAACTGACAAGTGTGAGGATCAATCGGTGAAGGAAGATGCTGAAGAACAAGAACTGAAAGGTTCTGATCTAGATGATATAGTTGTTTCAGAGCCTGGGGATACTGACAGTTTGGAAGAGAAAAAGATTTCAACTTTGTCAACGTTGGAAACAGAAGCTTCAGTTGTTGATACTGAAACTGAAAAGACTCCGGAGGAAGTTGATGCAGAGGCACCAGAGAGCAATGATCCTATTTTGCAGGAGGTTGTTGCTTCAAAGTTTGAGGCTTCTGAACCTGAAACCAAGATCAATACTGGTTCTTTTGAAAATGTGGCAAATCCAATATATGTAGTCAAAGAAGGCTCGCTGGTGGGGGCTAATGTGGAGGGCACTTCAGATGTTCCTCTCAATGCTGACCCATTGGATGATGTGCCTTGCGAGAAAACTTCTGTCCCTGATGCTTTAGATTCGCACCTTACAATGAACAAGTGCGATGATCAATCTGGGAAGCAAGATGCAAAAGAACAAGAAATGGAATGTCTGGTTGTGGGAGATGCAGTTGTTTCAGAGCCCGGGGAGACTAAGAGTTTTGGGGAGGAAAAAATTTCTACTACTTCTATGTTTGAAACAGAAGCTTCAGTTCCTGAAATTGAAAAGACTGAGAAGCAAGATGCAGAATCACAAGAGAGCAATGATCTTATTTTGCAGGATGCTCTTTTGAAGCCTGAGGCTTGTGAACCTGATACCAAGCTTGAGGCCGTGTCTTTAGAAAATGTGGCAAATCCAAGGGATGTAGCCAATGAAAACTTGATCATGGGCACTAATGTGGAGGAAACAACTGCTGTTACTCTCAATGCTGACCCATTGGAAGATATGCTTTGTGAGAAACCTCCTGCTCCTGATGCTTCAGTTTTGGAAGTGGCGACGTCAGTTTTGGACATTGTGATGGACTCTGAGGATCAATCTAGGAAAGAAGATGGAAATGAACAAGAAATGAAAGATCCTGTTCTAGATGATGTGGTTGTTTCAGAGTCTGGGGTGACTAAGAGTTTGGAGGAGAAAACGCTTTCAACTTTGGAAACAGCAGCTGCAGTTGATCCTGAAATTGAGAAGACTGATGAGGAAGTTGATGCAGAAGCAATGGAGAGCAATGATGATCATATTTTGCAGAAACTTGAGGCTTGTGATCCCGAAACCAAGATCAATACTGATTCTTTTGAAAATATGGCAGATCTGAGATCTCTAGTCAAAGAAAACTCAATAGTGGGAACTAATGTGGAGAGCAGTCCAGCTGCTCCTCTCAACGCTGATCCATTGGATGATGTGCCTTGTGAGAAACCTTCTCCTGACATTTCAAATTTGGAACTTACAATAGATAAGGGTGAGGATCATGGGAAGGAGGACACAAATGAACAAAAATTGAAAGGTCCTCTTCTGGATGAAGTGATTGTTCCAGAGCTCGGGGTGTCTCAGACTATGAGTTTGGAGGAGAAAAAGTTTCCAATTTTGTCAACGTTGGAAAAAGAAGCTCCAGTTGTTGATCCTGAAACTGAAAAGCCTGAGAAGGAAGTTAATGCTGAAGCACAAGAAATCAATGATCCTATTTTGCAGGAGGCTGTTGTTTCAAAGCCTGAGGCTTGTGAACCTGAAACCAAGCTTGAGACTCTGCCTCCAGAAAATGTGACAGATCCAAGAGATGTAGCCAAAGCAACTGTTCTTCTCAATGCTGACCCATCTGAGCATGTTCCTAATGAGAGACCTGCTCCTGATGCTTCAGTTCTGGAAACAGCTGCTTCAAATTTGGAAGTTACTAAGGACGTATGTGAGGATCAATCTGTGAAGGAAGATACAAAAGAAGAAGAAATGAAAGATGCGACTCTGGATGAGGGGATTGTTTCAGAGCCTGTAGTGACTGAGATCCAAAGTTTGCAGAAGGAGAGAACAACTTCAACTTCGGAAACAGCATCTTTCACTGTTGACCATTCACTTGAAAAGCCTGAAACCGACCTAAATGCTTCTGGTTCTTCTGAAAATGAAGGAGATTCAGAACATATTTCTCTTAATCCCATTCTGAGTGATGATGGTCCTCGTGAAGAACCACCAAATGTAGATGCTTCTGTTGATAGTTCTTTACCGGGTAGTTCTAGCGTACAGATGGATTCGACTTTGACATCTGAAGAGGAGGCAAAGGAGTCTTCCTCTGCAGCTGCAGCAGAGAACAAGTCTATGCATACACAATGAGTGAATATTACTATAATCTGTGAAGGTATGAGTTGCACTGTCAAAGTTCATCTATTTTATATTTTATTTTTGCTTAACTAAATATATTAAACGATATGCTTTCATTCATATGCATTCCTGATGCCCTTAGATTGGACTCACACTGTATTTCTCGCCGCCTTTGTAAATTGTGTAAACTCAATGCAACTGAAATGAATGAAGCTCTCATAGTCTTGTTAGTAAAAGCAACTAGTCGTGGTATTATCTCTAGATCTGTGGTGTTGTGAGCAGTGGTGCTCAATGCACACCCTTGGCTTAGAAGTTTGAAAGGTGTTTTAAGAAACAGTTAAACTGTTTGCTGTTACTGTTGCACAATGCTTTAGCTGTCCCTGACATTGTCTGCAAAAATGAATTCATATAAATATGGTGAAATGAAATAATTTTGAAGGAGAACGTGTATGCCAAAAAATTCTATAAAAAAAATGACGATTTGTTTCGAGACAACTTTACAGACAACTCTCTCTCTCTCTCTCTCTCTCTCTCTCTCCTACAATTCTTCCCTATGGAAAAGTTATTGGTAGGTTTAGAGACAACTTTACGTGGTGCTTCATATGTATTGTAATTAGTGAAAAAAGTGAGATTCACGATTTTGTGTTGAGTGATTGAGAAATATGAAGGGTATGATAGTTTGTGATTGGTTAGAGATATAGTCATGCCTTCGGATCAAACAATAATTTTTCCTCTATGCATACATACATGCACACACATAATACACATCACAAGTCACATCCAAGCACCCATCTCGTTTTTAATTTTAAAAAATTATTTAATTTTATTATATAAATACAATATATATGATGTTTATAAAATTAATACATTTCCAAAAGATATCAATAAAATCTTTAGAATGAGATTAATATTTAACAAAAAAATTAGATTAATAGCTTAAAATTTAAAGAAATCTTCCTAATTAAAATAATTTATATTATTTGAGTTAATATAAATAATATATTTTTTAAAAGTACTTTTAAATAAAGTATATATTTTTTATTTTCTAAAAGAAAACGTAGACACTAATAAAAATATTAACTCAAATTATACAATTAAAATAAACTAAATAATATTCAAAACATACAAATATTAAAAAATATATTTTCATTGAAAAAAGAAAGAATCATATGAAAATAAAAGTCACTTTGCTTGTTTCCACTTTTCAAAAAACACTTTTCAGAAAATTTTACTTTCTTATTTTTCGTTTTTTTGTTTTTACTGAATTTTTTTTAATATTTTAAGTAATTTTTTTACTTTTTAGACATACTAACAAAATGCACCTAAAAGTAAAAAGTAAAAAAAATATCTTTTAAAAATTCACTAAATACCAAAAATACAAAAAAATACAAGAATTCTACATTTTTTGTATTTTTATGTATTTATTAATTTTTTAAAATATTTTTTCACAAATTTTTTACTTTTTAGATACATCTAAGTAAGGTGCATCTAAAAAAGTAAAAAAAATGTTTAAAATTTAAAAAATATTTACTAAAAACAAAAAAACACGAAAACCAAAAAAGTCAATTTTAAAAAAACTTAATCTAGAAAACTCTAACTAAACACACTGAATGGTATTTTTTTTTTTTTTTTTACCAAAGTAGACAAAATTTAAAAGTTCAACAAAATATTTTATATTTCAACTTTAAAAATAGTTACAAAAATTATTCGCATAGTATATTTTTGTGTAACAGAGCTAAAACAGAGCAAAGAAAACATTTTCAAAGGATACTCGTCCTTTCTACTTCTTCCTATCATAAAAATATTCAAGGAAGATGTAGATAAGCCTCACTCATCATTCAATAATGATATATGATATCTACAAAAGTTATAAAAAAAAATGACAGTAACATATATGGAAAATTAAGCCAAGAAATACCAAACCAAAGAAATAAATGAAAATTTACATTCATCTCTTTGTAGATAAGATTAAACTAATACCCAAATCTATACTATTAATTAGAGATAGCAGATTGCTACCATTTCAAAAGGAAAACCTTATGAAGCTAGTGAAATCTCTATAGGGTTTCTAAGAAAATAGGGAAGAACAAAGGGGAAAACATATAACTCATCAAAGATAGTTGAAGACTCATTCTTGTACTCATGAAATATGGATGTGAAATCCATTCTCATATTCAAAATTGGTCTAGAAGAGAATTTTTAACACTTTTAATGAGAAAGCTCTTATAACTTCAAAGAAGAAGGGGAAAAAGAGAGAGATAACAAAGGATCATCCAAGGGATTCTATGAAACAACCACAAATGCTCATTAGGATTGAGTATGGGTTGGATCATATGAACCAAAACACTTGGATGATGAAAAGTGCAAGAAAATGCATGAAAGTAAAGAAATTATACTATTTGACAATTCTATAAAGGTGGGTGGCTGAGCCATCTACATCCCAAAGCCAAAACACATGGAAATAAGAGAATTTAAACTACAATTCTATGGATGGGTGGCCAAGCCCTCCACATCCTAAAGCTAAGAAGATTACATTGAAATAAAGAAGAGATTACATTTCAATTCCTTAGGTGGGTAGCCAAGCCCTCCATATCCTAAAGCTAAGAAGATTACATGGAAATAAAGAAGAGATTACATTACAATTCCTTAGGTGGGTAGCCAAGCCCTAAAACAACCCAAGGAAAGTCACATGCTAGAGCAACAAATATATAGAAAAGAATAGAAAGAAGAGAGAAAAGGATGCGAAAGGCTTCAATGCTTACATTTCAAAGCTAGGAAGAGCTTTTGATTACCAAACTTGCTTCTAAACACCCTTAAGGTCCTTGGATATGGCTTAGATACTTAGCAGGAAGTCTCAAGATCAAGCTTGAATGGTGTTTTGGGTGGTGTGTGTATGAAGATTGAGTTGACAAGATGAAGAAGCTAGGTGGTGTGATGCATAAGACTCTTGGAGTTTCGCTCTAAGCCTTAGAAATATTTCTTAACCCTTGAAACTAAAGGGGGACGGTTGTATTTATAGACTTTTGGAGATAAATATCTGAGATATTTGTGTGAAACTTGTGCAAGAATCCAATTTTTCCTAAAATGCACTATTTCCCGGACAAACCATTCGGCCGACACACTTTTAATCCGACCAAATTTTCATGTACAGGAAAGTGCATGGTCAGACCAAATTTTATATTGCCATATTGTTTTGAAAGGAAAACAAGGTTTTTCCAAAGAATTGTCCTCCTTTCCACTCATTTCTAACACTTCGATAGTTTGGACAAAACAAGTGTAAGGTTGAGATTAAAGGTTTAAACCCGTTTTTCCTACTAAAGAATTCGTAAGATAGTACATTCTAACTTTCATCATCAGGTGTTTGGAAGTAAGCGTCCAAGTCTTAAGGACAGTCAAAATCGAGTGTTTACATACCCCCTCAAGGTTTACTTAAAAGTATGAATTGCCTCATGTGGTCATAAAAATTATATTTTACACTTTGAGATTTTAAATCGCATTACAACTTGCCTTATCTGTTAGTTCATTGTCAATTAACGGGTTTTGCTTACATCATCACTAAAAAATTGCAAAATGCCAATTAATAACCCAAACCTAACTTCTATGGAGTCCCAATACAAATAAATGTAAGATTTTCGTATAAGATATATGAGTATTAGTAAAATTATTTGAAAGTGGAGGGGTGTCATGTTTATTTGTTATATTAAGTTAGATGAGATTATGAGTATCATGAGATTGATTAATGATATTCTTAGTATGATAGTGTTAGATTAGAGATGTAAAATAAATTTTGTGTGTTTATGTACTAATATAATAGTATTATTTGTTTGGGATAAAATCTACAAATGTAAAAACCTTGAATTATTTTTAAAAATTGTAGGTGAAATGATATTTTCACCTATAATCTTATGAAATTGGACTGGATTGGATTGGTAAAATGGTATTTACTAATTTCCCTATTTGAGTGGATTTATAGTCTCATGGTACTGATGCTTTTACAAACAAACGTAATAAGGTTTGCCCTTGAGGAAAACAAACATGACCTACGTATAGTTCTGTCCTTAAGGGTTATACTAAAAGACTTTCATTAGAGAATACATGTTAAAATATTTATAATCCAATACACTTTTTGTATATTTAAATTTTTTTTTTTTATATACTTTGTTTTTTACACAATTTTTAACATTAACAATAATCCTGTGGATTGTCTTTAGCATTTTCCTTAAATTATATTGTAACACTTGTGTCTTTTTTTAACCATTTGAAAGTACATTTAATTCTTGTATTTTCGTTTTTGGAGTCTTTTGGAGTTGCTGTATCTTGGTTTTGGAGGAGTACAATTCGATTTGGACTCGTTAGGATTGTTCATTCATGTTTGGTTGCATCAGATAGTGTCACGCCCAGATTTATAAGGTCTGGCCCACGTGAATAAACCATCCAACGATAGGGAAGGGACCAAAATAATACAAAAAAAAAAATAACAACTCTCATGTAGATAGATATAATGAAGTCACACAATACATGTGTTTATTCGATTTCATACACCCTACATTCATTTCTTAGTGGAATGGATGATCCTTAAATAAAACATACAAGGATGTATACATAAAATTGAAGTGCTGAAAGCTTACATCATATACAAAGGGTGTAACCCTTTCATGCTGTCGTTTGCACACCAAAATAAAATGAAAAAATCGGTAGCAACTATTATTACAAAGTATAGTGGTTGAGAATGGGTGTCGAACCACAGAGACTAGGGCAAGTTGTTTTCGTTCAAAATTTCAGTTTTGGAAATGAAAATTGAGCAAAAGAAACCTTGGGGCCTAGAATCCACTAGTGAACTTATAATTGGGGGTTATTGTATTTAGATTGTTGAAAATCATTGAAATGGATATTACGATGTGTCTTGGTCGGGACACATCACTTAAAATATTTGTCTTTTAAAATTAGAAAGTCACGATTCATCTTCGTTTAGCACGAACCGTCACCACTAAACTAAACTAAACTAAGGTTGATGCACGACCTGTTTTATTAGGTATGACTCGCCTAACAATTTTAATATACAAGCAGTGAAAACAATTATATAACATGTATTCATGACTAGTGAACACATAATTTGATAAAACAATATTTGCACAAAAATCTAAGTTATACAACAGTACCCAAATCAATTAAAAATTTACAAAACTAAATACAAACTACCCCAATCACTTTATCAGAGTTTCATCTTAACCCTAAGATATGGAAATTAGTTCCACATACTAATATTACAACCACTATAAAATATATACACTCTAAACCTTCCGACTCTCCCTTTCTTTCTTTTTTTCTTTTTCTTTTTCTCTCTTGCAGAGTTTCAACTCCTGCATCCTTCTCTTTTTGTGCTCCTTCCTTTCAGCTGAGCTCCTCTTTTATAGAGGGGCGTACCTGCAAACAAACAAACAAACAAATTAAATAATATAATATTATATATATATATATATATAAAGTTAGAGGCATGGGAGGCATGGGTGCACAGTTAAATACTATGCACCTTTTTAATATAATAATATTTAAAATGTATTATTTATATTAATTTTTGTACAAACACTCAAAATATATATATAAAAAACACACAAAAATATGTAAAATTATAAAATAATAAAAATAAATGGTCTAATAAAATGTATTTTAGGGGGCTAAAAATGTAACATTTAGGCTCCAATCACCCTTACAGGAATTGTAGCGATTCTGGTTTAGACCCGACCCGTTGATGTGCTGGATCCAGGTTTTATTGTTTTATACGATTGTTCATGCCTTATTTCTTCTTATTCCTTATTGAGTTTGGTTATTGGAATGTGTTGGTTGCGTTTGGAACGGATCGGAAGTTAGTTTTTCAAAATGGTTTCTGCCCAAATTTTGGCTTCTTTGCTCGAGCGACGCTTCTTGCACTCGAGCATTTTTTGACAACTCTCAGTACTTTTGTAGGCCTGCAGAGATACTGGGAGTTAGCATTCTATGCTCAAGCGGTACTTCTTGTGTTCGAGCGGTGTTGGCTCGAGCAGTCGTTCTTGAACTCGAGCGATGGTCCTCTGTCTGTAAAACTTCTGGGAGTTTATATTCTTCGCTCGAGTAGTCACTTTTTGTGCTTGAGCAGTCACACTTATTGTGTCTGGTGGCTCGAGCGAAACACTGCTTGCGCTCGAACAGTCTGCGCGTATATCAGTTCGTAAAAGTCACTTTTTTCATCTCTCTCTCTTTCTCTCTCTCTTTCTCTCTAAACATTCTAAAAACCCTATATCTTGAAGTTCTCTCTCTAAAACTCACATTCTCTCTACAAATACACTCTCATCCATTGATTTCTTAACCCTAGTCCCTTTGTTAAAAAGGTAGAGCTCATTTAGAGCTTCGATCTAATCAGAACAAAGTTGGGTTTAGCGTTTTTAAGTTCCTCCATTTTCTCTCTCATCTTCTAAGCTTGAGGTAGGAATTTTTCGCACTTTCTTATAATTTTTAACTTAGTTATTTACTATTTCTAAGACAATAATGTGATTTGAAATTTTTTGGACAAACCTATGATTTTGGGTTAAAAATCAAAAGAGGGGTTTTCAAATGGATTCTCAAAAATGGTTGTGAGATTAGAGATGCGGTTGAGTTGTGATAAAATGGTTGGTTTTGATACTTGGAATTAATTGTGGAAGAAAATGGGGTTTTTGCCATAAATATCTCAAACGTTGATTTTGTATAAATAATTAAAATTGATGTTGGAAATGTGAAATTGGGTTGATATTGATGAGGATGGTAGAGTTGAGTATGTATTACCACTCACATCTTGAATTTGAAAAGTTTATTTTTATGAAAATTATTTATCTATTTAGAGATATCTGTATTGGACAATCGGTGGAGGATGGCTATAATTGTTGTAGAAATTGCATGAGAATTAGAAGAATTGAAACTATCTTCTCATCCATGACATTGAGCATTGTTGCATATTTACTATATTGAAAATGTGCATTGTTTTGAGAAAATAGGTGAATTTGGAAAGTAAGTGTTGTCTCGTTGAATTAAGTTGGCTGTGTGTCCATGGTAAAAGTCCTAAAAACCGTGCGTTTACACGGGTGCCGATCCCGTGGACAAAATTTTTGTGAAATGGCAATAGTAGTGCTTGTATAACCTACGTTTACATGGGTGCCGACTACGATTTCCTACAGACAAAATTTTCGTGAAAGGTTGTATTTGTTTTGACATTCCCAAATATTGTGATTCATTACCTTGTTTTCTATTGTAAAGGAAATGATTTCATAATTGTGATAACTCTAGCATTGCATGGTTTTGGGAAAGTAATATAAAATGTTTTGGCACATGCATATCACCTTATATCTTTGTTAAGATTTATATACTGTGTTGGATTATTTCTACTGTGTTTTGGCTCACTCTATGTGGGAAAACCATTTTCAGGTACTAATAATATGTCTCCACCAAGGCAATAACTTTGGAGAACTTGGAAGCAAGATCTTCATCTTGGTTGTTTTATTGTATTTATTTTGTACAAGCCCAAGGCTTTAACTGTATTGGATTTTGTTATAACCAAGCACTGTCTTGGAAAGTTGTACGCCTTTAGGGCATTCCTTATTTGTTCAAATTTCATTATATTTCCTTATCATTTAACATATGCTATAGATTGAGGGTTAGACTTGTAAATGTATACCTGCATATGTTACCCTTTTGTACAAGTAATTGGGATTAATGAAAGATAATTATTTCATCATGTGTTGTTATTTAACTAACGTATTATATGGGTTATTGTCATTTATTTCAGGGCATTACAGGAATGGCATATCGCCTAATAAATTAAACAAATGGCCCAAGACCTACCAATAATGGAACCACCCTACTCAGCTCTAATCATAACTCTAATGTCCGTACGCGCAATACACCTGAAAAATATTTTCAGCCACGTAGGGTGAGCATAAAGCCCGGTAGAGAATATTTCAAAAACTAAATATGCTCTACTAGCATAAATGATCATGATACGGTACATATGTACAAAATGTCCAATGCATTTTCAAAATCCATTTGAGTTCTCAACAAAATTTTCCATTCCAATCATCAAAACCATTCGTTTATTCAAAACATTTCTGAATTCAAAACATTTGTTTGAATAAAATCCATTTCTAAAACAAGTTCAGTATATCACAATACCCACCAGCAAATACATTGCTAAATCAAACACAAATACATTGCTAAACAACAGCAAATACATTGTTAAACAGTTTGAAAACATCATTTTCGAAGCCAAAACGATAATAACTAAAATAGATAAATCTCCAAGGCTAGTGTTCATAATAGTGCGCTATACAAGCCACTATGTCACTACACCTACCGCCTGGGTTTCCAATCTTACATTGAGGACATACAAGCCAGCTTAATTCTACTCTAACACCCCCTTACAGCTTTACCACTTTGTTTATTCTTTTCTAATAACACAATACATGTGATCCAAAATACCAGTTTCAAAATGATATAAACGTTTTCAAAACATAACAAAAATACTGAAACCACATTTTCAAAAACATATAGTTCCGGTTCTAAAATTCATTCCAAAATCCATAGCATGCACCATGATATGTATGATTTTATAAACATTCCATTTTGCCTAGTTCACATGAAATTTCTAACACACGACAATGTTATTCTTCACTGATAGCCACAATAGTTATCTCTAATGCAACAGTTAATCACAACAATACGGATATATAATCCAATATTCCAAAACTCATATATATGTATTTCCCAATAACTCAATACTTGTTATTTCCAAAATCTCACAACATTTTCTTTCCAATCAAATCCTTTTCCGAAAATCCATCCAACTCCCAAAAACAATATCATTTAAGGTTTTTCACAAATTGGGACTTTTCCACTTTTAGAAACCCACATGCAATTTTATATATCGAAAATAGATTTAATAGCAAAATCATAACCAAACAACCCCCAATTTGGAACAAACCCTCAACCTCAAATAATAATTTCAAAATCAACCAAATAATCACAAATCTATATATCAAAATACGTTACAAATACACTATCGAACTCATATCGAGTTAAGGAAATGTACCTTACCTTTTGAAGCGAAGAAAAGACAAGTCGAAAAAATTGCCAACAACAAAAAGATGATCTGCTTAGATTAAATGGAAGCCATTGTCAAGCTCTACATTTTGGTATATGGAATTAAGGGTCAAAATAGGTAAAAGTAGATGAAACCCTAGCTCAAAGAGCTCAAAGGGCTGGAAATGGCCGAAGTAGAGAGAGAGAGAGAGAGAGAGAGAGAGAGAGAAGAAAGGCAGGGTCAATAAAATAGATATTTTCAGCTTCTGAAGACTTTTATAGGCAGACAGGTTGCGGGGGCGAAGATCGAACCACGACCGCGAATAAGAAGACAAAATAGGTCGCGGGTGCGACTACCTAGGACAACTGGTCACAAACACAACTCTACATACCGCTGGCTCAACCATGTGTGTCGCGGCCCCTCATTACGGCCCATAGTGGGCAACGCACTCCTGTCCAAGCCAAGGGACCTAAAGCCCACATTTGGTCGCAGCTTGGTTGCGACCCACTTACGAGCGCGACCTCCAGCATAGCCCATCGCGGGCGCAACTATACAGGTCATGGATGCGACTAGCCAAGACAGCAGTCCTAGGTTATTGCCTAACAGCCCACCCTGAGGTATACCAACAGTCCAAACTCCACCAGAATGGTCATCGACACTCGGGACAACCCCATGTCCCAACCAAAAAGACAATGGTTTGGGTTAAACTAACCCGGGCCACTACAGAAAGTTCATTGGGAACTTAGAATTTTTGCTCTTGTGTTGACACCAGGCTCCTAGAGGGTTGACACCAGCTGTTCTTTCTTTCTTTCTTTCTTTGGTAGTGCTTTCTGGTGTCGACACCACTCTTTTGAGTATCGACACTACCCTATCTCTTTGTTTTTGATGTTGTTATTAGTTTTTTGGGGTCAACACCAAGGCTTCTAGGTGTTGACATCCTGTCTACTGTAGACATTAGTGTTTCAACACTGCTTTTTCAGGTCAAAATCTCCTCTAGATGTCAACACCTGTGAGAAATTTTCAGATTTTTGGTCACAGTTTGGGCCTTATTTTTTGGGATTTTGACTAAGTCTTTTGGGTTGACTTTGGGACTTTATTTCACTTTGACCTGGTACTATAAATAGGGTTCTCACTTATCTTCTATTTTCTCTCTCTTTTTCTTCTCTAATTCGTGAAACACCACTATCTCTCTCTAAACTCTAGATTTTTACGTTAGATCTTTTGATCTGATCATTTCGAAGAATCTCCTCTCTTTACTCCTTTGAGATTAAGTGTAGAGTTTGTCGAGGGTTTCATTCTAATTGGAGCAAATCGCTGTTTCGCTACCATCAACTTTTTGGGGTTTCTTCTTTCTTCCTCTTTTGCTTTGAGTTAGGGATTTTTTTGATGTCTTGTATGCTCTTTAACTTTGATATGTGTTATTTTGTAAAGTAAATGATTTTGAAAAGCTAATGTTTGAATTAAGTTACATATTAGTGCATAAATAGGGGGTTTTCTCTTGGATTTTGCTTGTTGGCAAATAAATGTTCTTTTGTTAATTTGTGACTTGGTTTTTGAAGAAATGATATTTTGAGAAAGAAATTCCAATTTTTCTATGAAAATCTAGTTTGATTTTGAAGTTTTGAGTTTGGTTGGAAAGATTTGTGAAATCTTTGGAAATGATGGATATTGATTACTCTTTTTGAAATATTGAGCTTGTCGAGAAAACTATATTACTTTTTGGGAAATTGATTTTGAAATATTGAGATTCATGAGACTCTTAGTGAGTATGAATGATGTTTATTGGGAATTGTTAAGATTTTGGAAAATCGTGGAGATTCCATATTTTTATATCATGTTGGATTTTAATATTGTTGTTATGCTTTAAATTTTGAAATTTAGAGATGACTATTTTGGCTATCGATGGAGGATAACATTGCTATGTATTAGAAATTGCATATGGTTTAGGCATTTAAACTGTTTATAAATCATGCATTTCATGAAATCATATCATGAATTTGTGAACTATATACATTATGTTTTGGACATAATTTTGTTTTGAAAAAAAGGTAAATAAGATGGTGAATCTGTATAAGGGGATGTGGTTGTGGTTAATTACTTGCGTGATTGGATGCTTTCCTTCTAGTTCGGAGCTGGTAAAGTGGCTTTGCTAGTGCTTGAGAGGCTACTTGCAGACACTAGCCCTGGAGATTTACGGCATTGTATTTACTGTCTTAGTTTCTGATTCAAAAGAAATGTTTGGGATGTGGTTTTGGAACTCTTGCATGACATTGTTTTAAAAGGATAAAAACTGATGTTTTTTGGGCATAGCATTTCATATGCATTTACCATATGACATTGTTAATTATCATACATGTCATTAGGTTATCTCTACCGGACTTTACGCTCACGCTACATGGGCAATTTTTCAGGTATTGATGGTATATCTTCACCAAGGTGACAGTTTGAGGGGACTTTGGAGCTAAATGCTCATTTTGTTATTTGGTTGTTCTATATATGTAGACACCCCATTTTTGACCGACCTTAAGACTCAGACGTCACCGATTGAGCGCTCGGTGATGTTGCATATCGTGCTCGTTCAGAAGTCTCAGAGTCGCGGCCGTGAGCCCTGCCTCCGGACTCCTGAACCCTCTTCTGTGCCTTGTCTCGGTTTGCGAACCGGACTCGGTTTTCTCTGTTTTCTTTCCTGAGGGGAGGGAGAGGTCCCGTAGACCATCTCTCAGTGGCCGTGGGCTACATTTCGTGGTCGTAGGCCATTTTGCCCATTTCGGAGCCCGGTTCCCGGTTTTCGGAGCCGTCAGGCCGTGTGCCTCGGTTTGGGACCACCCAACCATCTCCGATTCCTCCGATTTTTGGCATGCATCTCATTTACTCCCTTTCGAGGGACACTGGGGTCTTAGATACCCACTTCGGGGCCGAATGCCACTTTCGGTGCTTAACAGCCTATTTTCGGGACCCCGAACTGCGTGTTTTGGTCCCCGAGCATTCGTTTTGCATTGGTTTTCGTTCATTTTTGGCAGGTACCTCTGTTTTATCACCAGGAAGATCACTGGAGGGTGGGAGGCCAGCAATTGTCTCAGCAACCAGTTATGCTCTTCTGGCGCCCTCCGACGCCCGTTTTTCTCACTTCCGGGCTAATGTTGAACACCCTAGGGCCATTTTCTTCAAGCCAAAACCACATATTTGTGTTGTACACACATGGGAGGATCCTAAAAACACATGGCCGGCCAGTAATTCTTTTGTCCATTTTGAACCCTCTTTGAAAAGTGGCTTGTTGTTTCTCCTGTTTCATAGTTGTCAATTTCCAACCATAGGGTCTTGTTCAGTACACATGGGAGGCCACCAATGTGTGGTGGCCGGCCAGCAATTCATTGTTTCATTTTTGACCCGTGGCCGGCCGGCCATAGGGGGTGGCCGGCCGGCCACCTGCAGCAAAAGTACATGGCCGGCCATGCTCCTTGGGAGGTGTGTTTTACAGCTGTATAGCTGTATCCCCCAAAAGATCTGATTTCGGGCGATATTTTGTATGCAAGGGAACTTAATCCCTTAAGGCTACACTTTTTCACTTTTTGAAAAAACCATTCTTGCATGCATACATCTCTCTCTCTTTCCCTCAAGAGTTAGAACATTTGCTTTGAGCATAGAAACACATATCCATCTCCATCTCTTTGATTTTCTCAAGTTTGGTGCCATTCCTTCATCATCATCAAGCACCACCATCACCACTCTATTTCCAGCAGCAAGGAGAGGTTCTTAGAGGCTTAGAAGCAACATTCCTCAAGCCAAGAGGTAGAAAAGAAAATGTCTACAAGGGTAAGTCTCAAACTCCCTCTTTTATAGCATTTTCTTGCCTCATTTCTTAAGCCTATTTGATTATTGTTTTGGGATCCGACCTTAACTGAAACTAGGTCTATTTTGAGCTATTCTTCATGTTTGTTCAAGGGCTCAACTCTGTTTGAGCCCTCTATGGCACACTTGTTTCAATATCCTCTTGTATGTCAATATTTTGCATGCTTTTTCTAGCCTATGAGTGATCTGTTTTCGAGCATAATGTAAACTGTGAGTAGGCCTATTTTGAGCCCCTCTTAAACATTGAAGAAGGGATCAACCCTGTTTGGCCTCTCTATCATGCACTTTCTTCATAATCTCTCATATTTACTGTAAATTTGCATGATTTGCTTGACCTACATGTAGTCTGTTTTGGAGCATGTCATGAACTGTGAGTAAGCTTATTTTGTGTCCCTCTACAACATTGTAGAAGGGATAAACCTTGTTGGGGGTCTCCATGTTGTGCTTGTCTTTATATCCCTCTTTGGCCCCCATTTTTGCATGCTTTTTTAGGCTTATCTAGCTTCTGTTTTCGGCCATCATCAGAACTGGAAAGAGTCATATTTTGATCTTCTTGACATATTTCATTAAGGGTCTTTGCTGGTTTGATGGATGTTTGGGGTACCTCATGTTATAGCCTTATGTATCCTCAATCTTGCATGGCATTTTTAGCATGTTTTCATACTGAGTTGGGGGATGTCATCTACTGTAATTGTTCATATTTTTAGTCCCTCGTCAGTGTTGTAGAAGGGTATTTTTCCATTTGGGCATCGCATGTATCACTTGCTTCAATACCCCTCTTGCGGGGCCATTTTTGCATTCTTGCTTAATCCTATGTGTGCTTGCTGTTTAGCCCTGTTTTAGACTGAAAAATGCTTGTCTTGGGGCTGCCTTGCTACTGCATTTTCATTCCATGTCTATATTGTGCATGTTTGGTATAGCTATAGGCCATTTCGGGTGCCTAAATCCATGTTTCGGGGCCATTTCATGCATCGGGTGTACTTTCGCCTCATTTCGGGGCTGTTTTCCCCCACATTTCAGTGCCAAAATTCATTTTCATATTTGCATATCATCTCCATGCCATTTCATGCCTTAGGGCCATCGCCTCGGTTTGCGAGCCCGTGCGCACGCATTTCGAAGCGCTTCATTTTCATCCATCGGCCTCCTGTGTGAGTAGGGTTGAGGCCCTCTCATGTTGGTGTAAGCCCATATTGCATCGCATATCTCATTTTAGTCCTGTTGCATTCCGTATGCCATTTTCTCGGTTTGCGTGCCCGTGGGCACGCATTTCGAGACATCTCATTTTAGTCTCATTGCATATCATCTCCATGCCATTTCATGCCTTAGGGCCATCGCCTCGGTTTGCGCGCCCGTGTGCACGCATTTCGAGGCATCTCATTTTCATCCAACGGCCTCTTATGTGAGTGTGGCTGAGGCTCACTCATGTTAGTGTAAGTCCATTTTGCATTCTACATGTCATTTTAGTCTCATCGCATCGCGTATGCCATTGTCTCGGTTTGCGTGTCCGTGTGCACACATTTCGAGGCATCTCAGTTTCATCTATTGGCCTCCTATGTGAGTGTGGCTGAGGCCCTCTCATGTTGGTGTAAGCCCATATTGCATTGCGTGTGTCATTTCATCCGTGACATTATGTATGCCCGGTTGTATATTACTTCGTATAGCGTGTATGCCATTCCATGACATTGTGTATGTTAGGATTGCATATTAGCTGCATTTCATGCATATCATGCATATTGCATCGTGTTCGGGATAAGAGTTAGCCCGGGCACGGGAAACGAGGTACGTTCCGCACTCCGAGTGACGGAACGGGTCTCAATTCCCAAGTCACCGAAGCTCCGGATTACCCATGATGGAGTTAGGTTTTGTTGTAGCATTCATCTGCATTCATCCTATATTGAGTTGTGCAATCTGACTCCTCGGCCATCATGCATCGAGATGCGTGATTGGTGGTACGAGGATCGAGGCATGCATATATCTGTGAAAATACATTGCTATGCCCCTTTCCTGCTCTCTGTTACAGCAGAATGAAGAATCAGCAACTTTTCGGAGTCTGGCACGCATTGTGAGAAACATTGCAAACAGAGGCTAAATTGGGCATCCCAATGATTTCCGCGCAAAACAGCCCAAAACATGCATCACTTCATTATCCGGAGCGGAGTCAAGACAGTCCCTGGCTTGCATGCCAGTTTATAGTCTTTCTTAGTTAATTTGTTAATTAATTAGGAATTTCTGTATTTATTCGGACTGTATTATTTGGGACTGTATTATTTATTCGGACCCTCTGTGCGAGGGAAAAATTGTAATAAGTGTGGGTGAGTGTAATGTATGTCTTCCAACCCCACGTCTTTCTTCCCTTTTATTTACCCGCTTATGATGGTTAGATATAGGGCATATTTCAATTAGCATACAGTATGACAGCATGTTTGCATCATTCATCTGTTTTGCACGCACCGGGCTCGGCGCATCATACAAACTGCATTTGTATTTCAATTCCAAATTGAATACGTGTTAGTTGTAGCATTCCACATGCCATGTTTAGAATAGCCGAGCCTGCTATAGTTTGCATTTTTGCATGTGTTGCATTAGGCAATTCTGTGTATCTAGGATCATGCATGGATTTCTAATGAGTTTCTGTTTTGGCTTGGAGTACTCGGTGAGTTTTTATGCTTTAGCATCCTTGCATGCGTGTGAGTGTTGCCATGAATAGCATGCTTACCATGAGGCTAACTGCTTATGTGATATAACTACCTTGAATGCCTGTGGGTGAAGGTTGTGTTACTTGAATTGGGACAATTCATCAAATGTTTGTTTTAAGCCCACTAGATAGTGGCAAAATCATGTTTTTCTAAGCCCACCTGAGGGTGGCAAATCCACGTCTTAGCCTACCTGCGGGTAGCACCATCAAACCATTTTCAAACAAACAAACATGAAATGATTTGTTCCAATTCAGGCGACTCAGTCTATACTTGTTTGCTGCGAGCATCACATAGTAACCTAGGCTAATAACCGGAATAAGAACGCACAATGTTTTCAAAATCAGATATCATGGTTAGTAGAGGCCGGTCTTTGACCGGGCGAGCGGGGGTGCTCACGAAGTGACCTTCCCCAATCGTACCCAAGTTCCTGAGCCGAGGCAACTTTGGTGATGATGGACACGTGGCCTTTGGCACCGAGTCAGGGTTTCCTAAATTTCCCATTTAAAAAATATTTAGGTAGCGACTCTGTATCTGGCAAAGCAGTCCATGTTTGGCACTTCTTTCAAAAATCTGTTTTCCAAAACGATTTGCCAGATTTGGACTCTTTGGTTAAAGATTAAGAACCGTGACACAAATCGAGTCCGAGCTATAGCGAGGTCCCCCGCGGGCTTGTTACAGTATAGCCTTGGGCTTTTGTGTATTGGATTCATATCCAAATTTTGTTGTAACCGGGTAAAGTCTTGGAATTTGTAACCTTTTAGGCATTAATTTGTGTTGATTTAGATATTATTTTCTTTTCGTTCACTTGTTTTGGAACTCATATTTATGATTATTTAAGTTTATGCATGTTTAATAAGAATTTTAGAGAGTAGTTCAGTATCTATTTTTTTGGGGCGTTACATATATTGTTGAGATAATTTTAGCAACGTGATTTTAATATGTTTGTTTTCCAAAAAATGGGTATAATTTTAAAGGGTTAGGCTTGTTTTAAGTTTGAATATGAACTTGTGGGGTTTGTGGGGCTCACTACGAGTATCGTTTCGATAATTCGAACCATTTATTTTGTAGAACTCTTAATGAATTAAGTTTATGAAAAAATTATATCATTTTGTTAATCGTAATATTTTCATTTTATCACATTTGTCATTGAAAAAATAGACAAGTATGTTTTTGAAAATAGAGTATTTTTTTTTTTTATAAAAAAAACATGATAAAATTAAGAGATTACGATTAACGGATTTACCTACTTTTTTTTTATAGATGATATATATGGAGGACCTTATAAAATGAACGATTTTGATCAAGTTCAAAGACCAACTTAATTTGAAAAATATACCGGTTTTAGAAAACAAAAGAAGAAGAAGATGGTTTTTCGAAAATAAATGCAATCACAATTATCTAATTAATTTAATTTTATTAAAATGATAATGTACACATTTAAGAAATAGGCTAATGAATAATTTACACCACACCCATGTAATTGTGTATAAATTATTAGACAAAAAATTAATGATAAATTACGCTTTATCGTTTTTATGTATATGTCTTTAAATTTTATTTTTAATATATTAACCCTTCATGTTTTAATTTTTTTAATTTGCTTTTGAAACTAATTTCTATTTAAAATTAAATAAAACAAGGACAAATTATACCAAATGTCTTTATAGCACTCAATTATTTTGCTTGTCTCATATATACACACAACACACACATGTATATGTATATTGAATTTGTGGGGTGGAGGATTGATGGGTTTTGTGCAATTATTTTACTTTTGTTTCATATATATTCACACAACACACACATATATATATATATATATATACACATGTAAATTGAACTAAATTTGTGAGTCGAAATGATGTGTTTTATGCGTAGAAAGTAGTTTATAAGAACTTTAACAATTGGATTTTGGTGGCTGATGGTAGGGTCTTAGTGAAGATTACAAAAGACCAATTGGAATCTTTCCCTTTTTGTTTCAACCAACATTTAGATTCATATATATATATACATGCACACATTTTTTTTTTTTTTTTTGATAACCGAGTATCCGGGCCAGCACCCCTTCGGAGTGTCGCACCTCGACTAATCTCGGGATCCTGAGCCAATCGACCAGGCAAAGACGCAGTGGCCCGCCAGTAGCCAGCTGGGGGTGAGATTTGAACTTGAGACCTAGAGAGGAGCATATACATGCACACATACAACTCTATCTCATAACTTCAATTGATTACAAACCAAATTTCTATCTCATCAACAATGGCCAATTTAAGCGTAATTTGTTGGCTTGAAGAGGGGTGGTATGTGCAAGGAGGTGGGTAGGGTGATTTGTGTTGAGAGGGGCTGTGGAATGGTCTGCGCAGGATAGCAAGGGTGGTTTGAGCAAGATGAAATGGATGATAGTTGGATTTAGGAAATAAAGAGAAGGAAAATTGAGGTTATAGGGGAAGGAAATAGGAGGGAGAGCACGTATTGGTTGTGTGTTGCCATGTGAAGTGATGAATCTGGTGATGTGGAATTGGTAGGCAAGCAAAGTGAGTGAGTTAACTCAGTACGTAACTCAAAGTGAATATATGAACTCCATAGGCTGAGCAAGGATCCTCTAGAGTATTTTTTCCCTAAAATTTTCTAGAGTGGTGCATTGTTTCAGCATTAAATCTCAACCACACAATGCACCACTCTAGAAAACTTTAGGAAAAAAATACTCTAGAGGATCCTTGGTGCCATAGGCTAGTATATATTTTCTTTTTTGCTTCTAAAAGATGGTCATGTGCAATGCATGGGACCAATTTTCATTCAAAAACTTAACTCTCATCCACAATTGTCCTTATTTGACACAAAAATAAAATTTGGAGGGCAAATATGATCAAATTGAAACAGTAAGGACCAAAATGAAACTTGAGAAAAATTATAAAGACCTTTGGTATAATTTGCCCATAAAACAATACCATATTCATTGTTCGTCGCCAAAAAAAAAAAAAAATTATTATATTTGCATTTAAATTTGAGTCAAAAGAGTAGAATGTGGTATAATCTAATTTAATTTTAGAAGTACATTGAGAAAATTTTAAAATATTAAAAGTCAAATTGAAAAAAATTCAAGTAAAAAAAAAATATATATAAAAAATAAAAGGTACACAAAATAATGGGCAATTACAAAAAGGAAAAAAAAAAAAACCCCTAAGATTTGACCATTGTAACAAAATAATGTTGAATTTTTAATTTTATAAATTTAAATCTTAATCTTTTGACTTATTTTCAATCTAAATTATTTGTCTATTTTCGTTAACGAAAATATACAAAACTATTTTAGTCATTAAACTTAATGTAAATATATATAAAATGTCTAAAATTCTAATTTTCATTGAGTTTAATGACTAAAATATTTATTTTTTAATCGATTTACTTAACGGGAATAGACAAATGTTTAGATGGAAAACAAATAAAAAGTTTAAGGTTTAAAATTTAGGGTTTATTTTATTACACAGATCAAACTTTGAGATTTTTATTATAATTTTTCCAAAAATAATTTATCAAAAAATTATCTTCAAAAATAGTGTAGGAACTCACGGATTCGGACAGGACACTGGGGATCTTGTTACCATTTAAAAAATGTAAATATAAAATTTAAAAAATGTAAATATAACTTATTTGATTTGAGAGTATGTATCAAATTATTTGGTACACTTTTTATTTATCACTTATTATGTAGAAATAATTTAAATAAATTGAAAAAAAAATTAATTTTGACTATTTGTTGCAGTTTAAAGGAGTTGATCATAATTTATTTTAATTTAGGAGTTTGTAATAAATGATTTTGTCAATTTCTGCTTATAATTAAATAATTTGATTGGGAGATGCGTAATTTTAACTTTTAATTATTTATTATTAATTTTTAACTTATAATATATTACATCAAACAAACTCAATTACCTAAAAATTAAGAGAAATATATTTTTAACATCTGATTTTTAATAAATGCGAATTATAGGGTCCTTATAATTTGGAGCATGTGTTGCTTTAGCCTCTGTTTGGGAAGTGAGCTGGCTTTTTGATTTTTTGACTTTTTTGGCTATTTTAGCCTGGGCTAAAAAGCTTGGTTTGTGAAAGATTTTTTGACTTTTTTGGTGAGAGAAGAGTGTAATGATTATGGGTTGGATGTGATGTTTTGTTTGTTGTGACTAAAATAGCCTATTTTGTTTTTTGTGGCTAAAATAGCAAAAAAAGTCACAAACTCATCTTCCCAAAGAGTCTTTGACTTTTCAATTGTGACACATTTGATAATAAATTTTGAATCTTGTTCCAAATAAGAATAATTGAAGATATCATTACTTAATTTTAAGGGTAAAATTGTCAATTTGATTAAAAAAATGTCAAAAAAATATTTTTGAATTTATTTCTATTCACCAAAGATAAAATTATGTAAAATTGATAAATCTTTTAGACATTTATTTATTTTACCAAATTAATTTTTATTATGTGTTTGGATGACGATCATGTAATGTGTGGTTATTTTTATTTTCATTAAAATAGTTTCTATTTTTGCAAAAGTCAAATATGGTGATAACTTTGATATAATTATTAAATCAATCCATTAAATCAAAAAAATCCAAAACTAAAATTTTTTCATATATTAAATATATTGATTACATATTAAAATTCTAACAACCATCTATTACATAATCATTATCCAAATACATAATAAAAAAAATTTGGTAAAAAAAAATTAAATAAATATATAAAAAATTTATTAATTTTACATAATTTTATCGTTAGCGAGTAGAAATAATTTTTAAAAATTAAAAAATATTTTTTTGATATTTATTTTGTTAAATTAACGATTTTACCCTTAAAATTAAGTAATGATATCTTCAGTTGTTCTTATTTAAAATTAAGAATAAATTACACTGACACTCCCTGAGATTTATATTTATTGCAGTTCTCCCCTGACCTTTTGGAAATTATATCTTCTCCCTGAGGTTTAAAGTTTCATTACAGATTCCCCCCTCAATCCTTTTAATTTTTTTAAATACCAATTTTACCCTCATTGGATAAATTATATTGACACCCCTCACATTTTAGAAATTACAATCCCCTCCCTAAGGTTTAAAGTAGCATTATCAATTGTCCCCTTGGTTAGTATTAGTTGGAAAAAAAATTCATTGAAAAAAAAAAAATTAATTGGAAAAAAATTAATTGAAAAAAAAATTTTGTTAGCAAAATTTTTAAATTTTTGTTTAAAAATCAACGTAAACTCATTTTTTGAATTTACGTTTTTTCCTCAAATTTACAAACTGAGACAACCATTTATAAACTAAAAAAATTATCAAACAAATTTTTATAACAGTTTTTAAAATTTTTGGAAATATAAATTGAAAACTGAAAATGAAATGGTTACCAAACAGGTCTCAGATGGTAAAAATATCGTAAAATTAATAAATAATTAAATAAGTTACCAACGTAAGAAATGACTTATCAAAAGATTCTTAAACAATGTATGGTTTGATTTTTAGAATTTTTTTTTAAAAATTAAAAATTAATTTGGTTAATAAATAAAAAATAAAAAAAATTAATTTTTAAACGAAATGAAAATTATTTTTTTATTTTTTATTTCTTAACCAAATTAATTTTTAATTTTTAATTTTTTTAAAAAAATCAAACTATACAGAGCCTAAGAATTTTTTGATAAGTCATTTCTTATGTTGGTGACTTATTTAATTATTTGTTAATTTTACGACATTTTTACCATCTGAAACCTATTTGGTAACCATTTTGTTTTCAGTTTTCAATTTATATTTACAAAAATTTAAAAAACTATCATGAAAACTTATTTGATAATTTTTTGGGTTTATAAATGGTTGTTTTAGTTTGTAAATTTGAGGAAAAAAACGTAAATTCAAAAAATGAGTTTACATTGATTTTTAAACAAAAATTTAAAAATTTTACTAACAAAATTTTTTTTCAATTAATTTTTTTTTCAATGAATTTTTTTTCCCAACTAATACTAACCGAGGGGGCAATTGGTAATATTACTTTAAACCTTACGGAGGAGATTGTAATTTCTTAAATGTGAGGGGGTGTCAATGTAATTTATCCAATGAGGGTAAAATTAATATTTAAAAAAAATTAAAAGGACTGAGGGGAAATCTGTAATGAAATTTTAAACCTCAGGGGGAGATGTAATTTTCAAAAGGTGAGGAGAAAACTGTAATAAATATAAATTATAGAGAGTGTCAATGTAATTTATCCTAAAATTAAATATATCATAATTAAAAAATTAAAAATCAAAATAATATAAATTTTAAATTATAAAAACTATTTCAAATAATGTTAGACGAAACGGGCCAATGCCTTGAGAAAGAGAAATTTTGGGTAGGTTTGGTTTGTGTTTCTGAAAAAAATTTCAGAAATTTTCTCTACAAACAAATTTCAGAAATTTTCTCTACCAAACAAATTTTTCAAAAAAAATTTCCCAAAACACACAAACCAAACAAGTTTTCCAAATAAATCTCTCTCACACACACATCAAATCAATCACTTTTTCCAAAACTCTCTCTCAAAACAATTTTTCCAAAAAACCAAACCAAACATATTTTCATACTTTTTATCTCTAAAACACATCTCTCAAACACAAACCAAATAAGCCCTTTCTTTTTGGATGCCTTTTGTGTCGCACGAAAGAATAGTTCGGGGGTGTGACCAAAAAAGAGGAATAGTTGTTACCATTTATTGACTTGACCTCCCCATCAAACAATCTCTTTCTTCGACTGTTGATATTCTAAATAAAGTAATAGATATAAACTTTGGGGGAGAGAGAGAGGAGTCCACAATTGCCAACTCAACGTCAGCCCCACGTCTCTCTCTCTCTCTCTCTCTCTGTGCCATTGTCTTGGAGTGGGTCTGAGAATTACACAGAGAGGCCCAGACAGACCCAACTCAACGTTATCAATTTTAATCACCCGCTAAGAGGCCCTTGTTCAGCAGTTTTAGGTTTTTTCCTGATTCAATCTTTTCATTTTCTTGAATATTTGGAGCAGAGACCTATCATGGACTCTCAAGTATGGGTTGCTCTTGCTCTCTCACTCGTCGGTGGCTTCAGTACATCCCTAGGTGACTCATCGCCCTTTTACCACAAACAAACTCCCATTTTATTTTTTATTTTTTGAATTGAGCTTTGGTGGTTTCAAGTTTCTCCTTCTTTCGTGGTTTATATTTGTTTCTTGGTTGTTATGTGGTTATTAATTCAATTTGGTCAGTTTCTTTTCTGGGTTCTTGTTAATTTTGAGTTTTAGTTCCTAATTTGTGTTTTGTAGCTTGTGCTATTGGACTTGCGTTATGAATTGAATACTCATGAAAGCTGAATTGAATAAGAGTCTACTGGTTATTTAAATTACTATTGAGTATTGTATTCCAAGTATTGCTTTCCATGATAATATTATCTCTACCCTAGAAGTTTATTTACTAATTATTTTTAATTAGCTTGTAATGAGCAATGCCATGCTTACTTACCATTTAGTTTGACAATTTACATTTATTATTTCATGTGACACACCCCACTATCATTGATACACAGGCCTCACATATATAACACTAATATCTAAGGGTTATAGTGTGCAACACATTGGTAAAAACAAATGATCAACATAGCATTTTTGGCATGTAATTGATATTAGTTTTTAAGGTGAAAAGGGCTGACATTGAGTTTTTCGGGGTCCTAAGCCCTAGTTTGGGATATTGGCTTTTTGGCGCCAATGGAAAGAAATTGTGTTTGGGATGATTTGTGGATTTTTTTGTAGTTGAATAGATGGTTGTGAGAGAAAAAGTGATTGGTTGATGTGCAGGATGTGACATTTTGTTTTATTGGCTATTTTGGTTTTTGTCGTCTTTATTGACTATTTTAGCCAAAATCTTAGGGAATTTCTAAGATGTGCCCCCCTATATAATTCCTTACACACACAAAAATGTAGGTATAATGGTAAATACTTACTTTTTTTTATCTGTTTGATTCCACATGAAGTTTGTTTGTGTATATAATTATTGAAATTATATACTAAAATCCAATTATTAATACGCGGAGTAAAACATCAAACAAAATCTAAATATATAATACTAAATAAAAATTAAACTAATTGTGGCAAGGTATCACTTAAATATTATTCGCATGTTTAGCTACAAAATTACTAAAAGACCTGATTGTCTCTAGTTGTGGAATCAATTGGACCAGATAGTTGAGCTGCGAAGATTGTGACATGTCACCAAACAAAACAAAGAACACCTTTCATTTCTCACTAACGTAGAAGCCTTGAGAATATCAAAACTTATATATTTAAGCTTATCTACCATTTCCCTTTTAGTAGATAACATTATTAATCTATTCAATCTTACTTGTTACATGGTTGATCGAAAGTAAGTTTTGATTATCAATTTTGAAAAACTTCTTCTTCCAGAGGCAATTGTAACCAATATAGTCAGCAAAATTCTATAAAGAATCTATGCATTTGCAAAACAACCATACATCCATTTACTTTCAAATAATTCACCACTTCAATTGGGCTCTTCATTTAGTTAAGACCTAGCAAAAATATTTTTATTGGTATATATACAAAGGTTACACCTAAGTGGGGACCCTATTTTTGGGACAAAATTTGGGGCCCTAGGTGGCCACCTTCCCTCCCTTCCCTTAGGCCCGACCTTGTGGGTAACTTACACTCAACTCCCTTGACTAATGGGCAAATACGACTATCCCCACAAGTTTATCATAATTACAGTAGACTTAACTGAGCTAAACATATGTTTTGAAATTACTTTTTGGCCCTTCTTTAGCACATCATTCCCTGTCTAACTCTAACCCACCTTTCTAGCCAAAGCTACCCATTTCATCTTCCCCCTGTACACACCCAAACTCCGACCCATTACATTAAGAGACCCATATTACAGTTGCTTTATCATTTGTTATTCAAAGCAATTGAAAGTTGCTTTATATTTATTTGACTAATTTATTGGTAGCTCATTGTCACCAGAGGGAGAAGATGGTGAGTTAGCTGGTTGAGTCATTGGTTTTTAGATTGGTTGGGGTTTGGATGGCTGAGAACATGGTGGGGTTAGGGTGGAGTGGTGGTGCTAGAAGTAGGTGGGCTAGGGGTGGTGGATAATAGTAGGCAATCCAAAGTAATGTATGAAATTAATTTGTGAGGGAAGGAAGAGGTGAAACATTTGCTCATTTAGAAAAATTGTTGCTTCACCACGTAGGCAATCCATAGCTATTGCTTCGTTGCTGTTGTTGTTGTAGGTGATGTTGATGAATGTAGAGGGCTGTGTATGATATCGACAGGGGCCCAAATTTTATTATAGGCCCAAGGGCTTCTCTTTCCAACCCGATTGAGGTTTTGGGACTGGGGTCTGATCGGGTTAATGGTTATAAAGGAGAAGAGGGTCTTCGACGATGCTCACCGATGACGGAGCCAAGTCGATTCCCACCATGCGACGTCTCAGAACCAGGCGACCGTGATGTACAAGTTTTATCCCCCATTCATAGAGCTGAATACAGAGGAAGCCCTATTAGGGCTGGCAGATGTGGTTGACAGGTCCAATGGGGATTTTCAGAGATTAAATGGGACGTCAAAGGAAGGGATTGAGGATTTAATGGAGGTTATAAGGGCCTCGGAAAAGCAGATTCATGAGGTGGACGAGGGCCATTTTGAGATACACGAGGTATTGCAAAATTTGGAGGAGTATGGATCATCTGCGAGTTCGGAAACGAAGTCTGATGTGGAAATTAGTGAGGGTGAGCAGGAAGATAATGACTGGGATCTCAGTCATTTTTTAATGTAGATTGTACCATTAAGGGTGAGGATATCGGTAAGGTTTCTGAAGCTCTATATCAGGTCAGTCCTTCCTTTGCCCAAGGTTTAACAGTTTCATCTTTGCATGAGGGGATACAAGCTATTCCAGACTCTTTCTTTGTTGGGGATAGGGCTCGGGGTGGGTTGTCTGTGGTTCATCGGTCCATTTCCTTTTGTCCTATTCATGAAGTTTCATTAGTTGACACTGTTGTACGAGGGGTTACTGCTAAAATCCCAAGGGCCATTGTGAATGAATCTATCATAGTGTCTGAGTCCTTACATGCTAATATACCTCAAGGTCAGGTGAATGATAATCAGTGTGGGGTTTTCGAGAGTCATTCTGACAAGGGGGGCCAGGTTTTTAGTGAAGGGAAGGAGGAAACGGAGAGATGGCTGCATGAGTTGAGCAAGTATGAGACGTGCCCAATTGAGGAGAGTGAGATACCTCATTTTTTGCAATTACTTTAGGTCATGGGGTTGTCATTGGTTAAAATTAAGGGCACGTTTGGGCCTTTTAGGATGAGCAAAAGGTCCATGAGTGATAGTAGTAAAAAAGGGGTAAGGGAATTAAGGAATTTAGCAAGTTCAGTTAATTATGAGAGGAGACGAGAGGCGGTTAGGGGAGGAAATGTTTCCCTATGAAGATTGTTAGTTGAATCTGAGGGGCTTGGATTCTCGAAAAGAGAGGAGTGTTATCAAGGATTTTCTTAGGAGTCATCAACCGGACATAGTTGTTTTGCAGGAATCTAAAGTAGAAGTGTGTGAGAGGAAGTTTATGCAAAGTCTTTGGGGTGCTAGACATAAGAGATAGGTGTGTTTGCCTGCAATTGGTAGATCAAGGGGGAGTTGTGATAGTGTGGGATGAGAGAGTGGTTTCTGAGTGTGAAACAATAGTGGGGGAGTTTTCGCTATCAGTTAGGTTTAGGAACTTAGACAATTCGGGGTGGTGGTTGACAGGGGTTTATGTTCCTAACAAGGCTTCTAGGAGAAAGGATTTTTGGGAGGAGCTATCTGGATTATTTGGGTTGTGTTCACCAAATTGGTGTTTAGGAGGGGATTTTAATGTGGTTAGGACGATCTCAGAAAAACTTAATGGGGTTAGAATCACTAGGGGGATGAGAGATTTTGATTCGTTTATTCGAGAGTGTGAGCTAGTGGATCCTTCTTTGTGTAATACCAGATTTACTTGGTCAAATCTTCAAGAGAATTTGGTGTGTTGTAGATTGGATAGATTTTTATATTCTTTGGGGTGGGACGGGGTTTTTCCCAATTTAAGACAAGAATCACTACCTAGATTAGTTTTAGATCACTGTCCTATTGTGCTTGAAAGTTGTCCATTAAAATGGGGTCCGGTGCCTTTTAGATTTGAGAACATGTGGTTGGAGCATGCATGTTTTAAGCGAAATTTTGAGGAATGGTAGACCAATGCTAGTTGTCATGGATGGGAATGTTTTAAATTTATGAGAAAGTTGAAGATGGTCAAGGAGAATGTGAAGTGTTGGAATAGGGAGGTGTTTGGAATTTTGGAATCTTCAAAAAAGGAGGTGATGAGCAGAATAGTTGAGTTAGATGAATTGGAGGCGCAAGGGGGTTTAGTTGAGTCATTAAGGAGAGAAAGATCCGAGTTTAGATTGAAATTGGAGGAGTTGACTTTTAGGGAGCAAGTTTCTTGGGCTCAAAAAGTAAAGATCAAATGGTTACAGGAAGGGATGTTAGTTCAAATTTTTTTCACAAGGTTGCAGACGGGAAAAGGAAGAAGAAGTTCATCAAGAGATTGGAAGTAAGCCCAGGGGTTGTGGAGGACAGGGAGAATTAGATTGTCAGTGGCATTTATGATTTTTATTCTCAACTTTATTCGAAGGAAGAGGTGAGTAGACCGGGGATTGAAGGACTAGAATGGGGAATCATTGAACCGGAAATTGCAACATGGCTTGAAAGGCCTTTTGATGAAACAGAAATTCGAGAGGCGGTCTTTGAATGTGAAAGAGACAAAGCTCCAAATCCGGATGGTTTTTTCTATGGTCGTCTTTCTGGATTGTTGGGGAGGTGGTGAAAGGGGATTTGTTGAGTGTGTTTTTGGAATTTCATGAGTCGGGGGTGGTTAATTTGAGCTCAAATGCCACATTCATTTGTTTAATTCCTAAGAAAGTGAATGCTATCAGAATTGGAGATTTTAGGCCTATCAGTTTGGTTACGTCACTGTATAAGATTTTGAGGAAGGTTTTATCAAAACGACTAAGGATGTTTTTAGGGGATACTGTGTCTAGGGTGTAGGGGGCTTTTGTGAAAGGAAGACAAATTTTAGATGTTGCCTTAGTGGCAAATGAAATAGTGGAGGAATATAGGAGTTCAGGGAGGGAGGGTCTTATTTTTAAGATAGATTTTGAAAAGGCATATGACCATGTGGATTGATAGTTTTTGGATTTTGTAATGGACAAGAAAGGATACGGTAGGCGATGGAGATCTTGGATTAGGGGTTGTTTGTCAACTTGCAATATGTCAGTCATAGTTAATGGTAAACCAGGGGAGTGCTTTAGGGCTTCGCGGGGGCTTCGACAAGGGGACCCACTCTCTGCCTTTCTTTTTATCTTGGTGGCTAATGTACTAGGCAGGATGGTTGATAGAGCTAAAGAAACAGGTCTTTTTGAGGGATTGGAGGTGGGGAGGGATAGAGTTAGTGTAACTCATTTACAATATGCGGATGATACTATATTTTTTTCTTCAGGGGATGAAAATCAAATAGTTAATCTTTATTTGATTTTGAGAATTTTTGGGTTTCTTTTGGGGCTCAAGATTAATTTGGGAAAAAGTAGCGTGGTAGGAATTAATATGCAGCAAGATCAACTTTAGAATAGGGCGTCTCTTTTAGGTTGTGGTATAGAGTCACTTCCGTTTAAGTATTTAGGTCTTCCATTGGGGGGTAATCCTAGGAGTGAAGTTTTTTGGTCTCTAGTGGTGAAAAAGATTGGCAAGAGATTGGAAGGATGGAGTAAGGCTTTATTATCACGAGGGGGTAGATACACTTTGGTTAAGACTTTTTTAAGTGGAATTCCTATTTATTATTTATCTCTGTTTAAGGTTCCGGTTAAGGTGGCAAGGTCAATAGAAAAGTTGATGCGGGATTTTCTTTGGGAAGGTAAGGATGAGGGGAAAAAGGATCATTTGGTGAATTGGGAGTTAGTGTCGTTACCTAAGGAGAAGGGGGGTTTGGCTATCGGTAATATTGTGGTTAGGAACTTGGCCCTTCTTGGCAAGTGGTTATAGAGATTTCCACTTGAGACTAATTCACTATGGCATTCGGTTATAAGAAGCAAATATGGGACTCAAGACAATGGTAGGGATTCACGAGTGGTTTTGAGGGGTAGCTGTCGTGATCCTTGGAAGTCAATTTCTCAAATTTTCACATGTTGGTCCCGACATCTTTCTGTAAGCGTGGGCAATAGAGAAATTGTTCAGTTTTGGGAGGACGTTTGGATGGGTCAATCTTCTTTTGCTGTCGATTTCCTGCATCTATATCGAGTTGCTCGTTCTCATAATTCTTCAATTGCTTCCATGGCTTGCTCACTTTTGGCTCCAATCTCCTGGAATTTTGATTTTTCTAGGAATCTTAATGATAGGAAGGCTTCACAGCTGATTTCTTTATTATCCAGAATTAATCATTTTTCTTTATCTCCTCTTTTGGAGGACAAGAGGGTTTGGGCTCTTTATTCGTCCGGAATATTTTCTTGTAAGTCTTTTTTTGATTACATCATTGATAATCCTCAAGCTCTGCAGTTTTCCTTTTGCAAAAAAGTTGGAACGCTTGTGCTCCCTTAAAGGTAAAGGTGTTCATGTGGGCCTTGGTTCATGGAGGCATTTTGACAAATGATACATGGCAGAAAAGGAGACCCAATCGTGTTCTAAATCTTCAGTGGTGCATTCTGTGTTGTAAGAACGGGGAGTCCGTGGATCATTTATTCTTGCATTGTCCAATAGCTTTGAATTTATGGCATATATTGTTTTCTTTGGGAAATGTTATGTGGGTTGCCCTAAAAGGGAGTGCGTATATGCTCCTAGTTGATTTTCGCACATTCGGAGGATCGAAGAGAGCCAAAATTCTATGGTCTTGTGTTGTCTTTGCAATTTTTTGGGTTCTATGGATGGAGCGAAATCAGAGGTTGTTTGAAAAGAAGTTCCAGGAGGTGGGCTGTTTGTGGGATCATGTTTGTCACTTATCTTCTTTTTGGGCATCGGGGAACTCTCTATTTAAGGGAGTCCCACTTTTTTTGTTAGCTAGAGATTGGTTGGCAGTGTGTTATGTAGGCTTCTGCTCGTGTTTAGCTTGTTATGGGTTCTTTTTGTGTTTGTATTCTCATTGTCCTGTTGTAAGAGGATGCCTTATCCTCTTTTCCTTTTTTGATTTATCAATAAAGCTTTTGTTGTTGATCAAAAAAAATGTGTATTGTAGTGTGTGGGATTAACACCGTATCATACTTGTTGGTGTTGGGCAATTACCACTGCAAAAAGCCATTGACAGGTGGTGGTGGATTTTGGGGGGGGAAGGAGGGCCAAAGGTGGGAATGCGATATGAAGATATAGAACCCTATCTTTGTATACTTTTATCTTCTCAATTATATGTTTTTTCTTTTTTATATTGTTCAAAAAATGTAAAACAAATATTGAAGGGAAATGTTGATATTTGTGCAATATTTGATGACATCATCAAATTCCATCTCGTTTACTAACGGGCCATTAACTGCATGAGTGGAAGTGTTATGTAATTTAAAAACTCATGGGAGGACAATATAATATTGTCAAACTAGTGGTGTCAATTGTATTATCCTAATTGCTAGAGAAGGTCATTGTAATTTAGTTTTTAAAATTTCTCTTTCTAAGGTAACCAGTTCCTGTACATATGTTTGAAAAGTTCTTGATTTACATGTTTGCTCCAAGTTTTTATTGAAGGCTTGTTTTGAGGATTTGAATGAGAAGACAAACAATACAAGTCAAAATTTGATATTCATCTAGTCGAATTTGCTTGCAACTTAAAGTTCTAAGCTTTGTTGCATCAGGCTCTCTAATGGAAAATTTGTTTTAAGTGAAATGTTTATGGTATATGGCTGTAAATGAATTGCTCTGGCCAAATTTTGGTTATTCACATTTGTGTGAGAATTTTACGTTGTGTACTCATTACATTTTACTTAATCATTTATTATTCTATTTCTAATAAAAATAATTTTTGTTTGAAGTGTAATTTTGTTATTTCTTGCATTTCTTCGGTAATAAAAATATTTTATTGTTAGTTTAAAGTGTAATTTCCTTGTTTCTTTTGTTTCTTTGGAGCTGGTTTTTTCAATGCTCGTTACATTTATTTGATGGAGTAATTTGTTGGTCACTTTAAAGTTATTTTTGTTTCATCTTTTCTTACATGAGGCAATGTTCCAATCTTGCTAGTCCAAGTTTCTGTTACTTATAACTCAAAACTTAGTGGCTCACAAGGAGTAGAATTCATGTATAATTTTATAGGCATGTTTGATTAGCAGGATTATTAGTGAGGGGATTAACAATTCATGGGATTAGTGTGGGATTGGATCTAGCTGGATTAGTGAGATAAGTAATATATAATCCCAATTATATGTTTGTTTTGCATTATCAGTTGTAGGATTTTTTTAATCTGCCAATTTTATTGGATAGAATGTCCATCAAAATCTAATCTGGATAACAAAAATTGCAACCAAACAATGGAATGTGAGTCCCATGGATTAATAATCCCAATCATAGGCTATAATCCGCCAATCAAACAAGCCCTATAGGTTAAATTCTTTGGACTAAATTCTTGTTTTTGCTTGTAATATGGTTGATATATTTGCCTCTATGATGCCTCTCCCTTTCACTCTACACATACATATACATATTATAAACATATATTTCTGCACAATACTGCAATAAGGAATTCTTTTATTGGTGTTTATATCACATTTATTGAGGTATTGCTTTAGAAAAAAATCATGAAAAATGTTTTGAGGTATTATAAAATGAATTGCTAATTGTCTGGAAGTTTGTTTAAGTTACAATATATTTGAAGTTGGGATTCAGGTTAACACTTGATAGCTTATTTGGAAGATATTTTCTTTGTGATGCTAAGACATCTTTAGACAAGGACTGCTACAATATTATGCGGTGTATTATAATAAAAGGAGCAGGTAAGTTTGATGGGAAGGCACCCAACCCAAGAGTAGTCTTAGTTACTTATGGTTGTTCAAGTATCATCAAATAGTAACTAGACAGAATTGTAGAAAGATATTTAAATATACAAGGATACCTCTGCCAAACCATAGGAGTTCACAAAATTATAAAAAATTACAAGAATTTTATGTGAGGAACGCCGAAGGAGTTGCTCAATGTAAAAGGTTGCAAATAGAAGAAGAAATATCAAAATTCCACTGCCTTGCAAGTGGCTACACGATGCACATATAGCTAATAAGGACACATCCCTTCTATTTCATTTTTACATATCCTCTCGTGCTTTTGTTTTCCTAGGCATAACCATTGCCATTAGGTAAAGATAGTGTTTCATGCTTTAATGTAATTTTTTGTTTTCTTTTTAGTTCCAATGGTAGGGTCCTTGTGTATAGCCTGCCCTAGGCAGGGTTCTTTCATTTTATGGTTGTGTGTGTAAAGGATAATATAATCACCCATCCCCAAATGATTCATTCCTTCACAAAACACTGTCCGACATACTGTGATCCACAGATATTTCTCACCTACTTTGACGAAGTTTGCAAAAAAAGGTTAATAATGATGATATTATTTGAAAATAACCGTATGAATAAAGATTTGATTTGGCCTACAGTGAGCCCAACATTCCCCACGTAAACAATTCTTTACTTGCTAGTCAACAATGGTCCTTCAGGAAGGATTATCTTAACTAAAACTCCATTTATACAGATTAGATAACTATATGGTCTAGATTCCATATTATATCCAATTATATGATTTTGATAGCATTGATCTTCTTGTGTTGTTCCACAATCCAAATTCACTGTATAGAGAAGTGTCATCCACATCTTTAATCCTGGTGTTCTGTTATGGCCAACCTGCCTTGTAGAGCCCGTGGATGGCCTCATGGACTTAGTGTGGTATGTGGCCTGTGATCTCACAAGGGTCGATGGCTTTGGTTTGTTCTAGGGTATGTCTACACCAAGTAGGCTCAGCAACCATGTATGTTTTCACTTTTCAACTTCAAATGATGTCTGAGCTACTTAAACATGCTAGCACAACTTCTTTGGTGTCAAAAATGGCTTCCATGAATTCATGCCATGAACATTCGTGAAGAGATTCAGATCTTCGTTAAAATGTTATTCGCCGATTATCCCTTATTTTTTCTTCTTTCTTTTTGAGTCTTGAAAAGTTGGTATGCTTGGTGGTTTTGAAAACTTTGTGTCATTTTCTCTGTAAAGTGTTCAATGTTGTGAAATAGAGTTGAATATTGTTCTTCTTGAAATAAGTTTATCCATTTTGTCTTGGCAGCTGGTTACTTTTTATTGTCATATCATATAAAAAACATCTTTCTTTCCCTTTGGATTAGAGTAGGCAATATAATCAGATGCAAACTTTTTATGGCTTTTTGTAGTATGGAGATGTATTTCAGGATCCATACGGGTTGTTTGGTTGTCTTTTTATTTTATTCATTTTCATTTTTCATATTTTTGGATATAAAAACAATAAAAGTTCGAAGACACCCACTATTTTCGTGCTGTTTTCCTATTTTCTGCAAAACAGTTTCTGAAAATTTAAAATCAACCTTTTAGTGTTTCCTAAAAATTGGGTTATGTTCTGAAAATTTTCACGAAAACAGTTTATCAGACAAGTTTTTTGTGCTTTATTAGAAAATGAAAACAAAAAACAGAGAACAAAAATACAACCAAACGGGTTTCATTTCCTTGATTCTTATAATTTTAACAGCTAGACCATTCCGCAGACACTTCCCATCTCCCAATGTAAAACAAGTTTCAACATTGTTAATTTATTATTTTCCTGTCATGTAGCTACCCAACTAGTTAAATAACAGCAAACAATCCTTTCAAGTCACAGAATTTTAAAAGATGATGTAGTAGATCTCTTTTGCAACTTCAACAGTAGAAAGCTGTACTATCTTACAGATGTTTGGCATATCTCATCCTGCAATTCTTTGAGTTGCAGCTTTTCATGTGCTGGATTTATTTGCATACGCCATGACTCCTTATTTCTGATTGCTTCCTGGCTTAGGATAATCCATAAAATCCCCAATTTGATTTGGTTCCAGAATCTAACTATAGGTGTGGGCATTTGACAGGTGCACTTTTTGTGATTCTCAATCAAGCTCCTAATCTGAAGATGCTTGGGCTTCTACAGGTATTGCTTAAGGGCCTAACTTTTTTTATATTCATTTTGACCCTTGTGGGACACCCCAGTGGCTTAGGTCACATTCTCCAAATAAATAGACTCAAGTTTGAGTCTCCTTTACTTAATTATATATAAAAAAATTGTCAGCGTTAGGCTAGTTCCTAATCTCATAATGCCTGTCACTTACGCAACCAGATCCAATTTTTAGAAACTTACTGTAGCTCCTTATATTTATATGGACAAGGATTTATTTAGCTGGGTATGTGCTTTAATGTGATTATATATTAGCTTTTTTGAAACTTTTCAGGTTTATTATGTAGTAAATGATAACATTGTCTAAACCTTTATAGTTCCTCCATTCAGGGTTTTGCGGCAGGTCTTATGCTGAGCATATCTTTCTTTGATTTGGCTCATAATGCTATCAACTCCATTGGCTTCTTGAAAGGGAACCTTTGGGTAAGCTATCTTCTTCAAAATTTTACCAAATTCTACATAATTTCCTTTTCTTCTTTTGTATATTGTCAGTTAATTGTTCACACAGTTCTTTGCAGGGGTCATTTTCTTTGCTGTTGTTGCCAATTTCATCCCAGAACCAACACTTGCTCCCATTTCAGATGAGAAAAATAAAAAGGTCTGATCTATTTCTCCCAATGAATGCCAGTGGCTTATTTATCCTTGCATATGCACATTGATAGTGGATACTTCTCTATTGGCATAAATATCTAAAATCTCAATTGGCATTGTGCCCAATAACAGAAAAATGGGGACGGAGGGGGCAAGGACATCATGAAAAAGCATCGCCGTCAAGTTTTATTTAGTGGAATCATCACAGCAGTAGGTCTGATTACTTTGTTAATTTGTTTACTTTTCCTCTGCCATTTAAATTGTCAGTCTTACAGATTTATTTGCCACAATCTTTGGAAATTATACAATAGTTCAATTGGTTTATGTGAGTGTATATATGATTTTGGATGCTTGAATTGATGGTACTCAATCATTGGAAACAAAAAGTATTTTTTTGTTTTTGCAGGCTGTTTCTCAAATATTCTGCACTTTCCTAGAATTTTTTCGTAAGAAAAATTATTGTTTTTAATTGGACATTTAGCATTTCCCCCCCTTTTTGAGAATAGGGTTTGCGAAAATCTCTGGGCACAACATACTTAGTATGGTTATTAACACTAGAGTGATGAAACAGACAACCAATGCTTTCCATTGCTCTGTTTTATTGTAAGGTATCTCACTGTGCCATTACTCCCATCGGCCCAACAATTATCTAGTATTTAGTTTTTCTTTTTTTGATTTGTTCCTAGTTACCCAATTATAAGATGAGGACATGGATTTAGATAATGGTATTGGGATATGTATCAATATCGAACAGTATAGGACAATGTCGACCACTATGTCAATGAATAAAGGTATTTGAAGGCCAAAATCCCGTTATGTAACTGCTGATATGATGTGTAACGGAAGATATTTAAAACTGTGCAAGGAGCTCCCTTTGTCCCACATTATTACTTCATATTGTAATTGACAATCAGAAAAAGGTCGTAATTCTTAAACGTTAGTTTTGTTAGTTGTGTCCAAATCCTTAATTTTTTTTTTTCCCCAAACTGATGATGGAGAACCACCGAGTAGGAGCCTTCCAAGGCAGGTCCCTTTGAACCCACCCCTACAGTGTAAACCTCGGATACTTGCAACGATTTGCAAACGGCAAACCACAAGTTTCGATTTTGCTTGGGAGACACAGGTGTTGAGTCGAGATGATTGAAGTTTACAACTCGCCCTAGGATTTACTCTCTTCACAGCTGGGCTACTGCTATGCGTTACATCCCTAATTTAATGTAGCGATGAATCCATTGATTTCATTGTTGGTGTCAAATAAAAAATATGATTGTAATTGAAATTCTAATGGTGGTAAAGCAGCATTAGACAAACAAAAAAGATTCATTGCATTTAGTAAGAATTTTTTTTCATAATATCACGCTCAAAGACTATTGAAATTTTTAATTTTTTACTAGTTTTTTACAAAGAAACATAACAATGTACTATTTGTTAAGATTGATCTACAAAAATATTTTTTTAATATTTTGAGTAAGTTTGTTCTTCCAGCATTTACAAATTATTGATTGCATAGAAGTAACATATATGGAAAGTGAAATCTGAGATCTTTTATCTCCTGGGCGAACAGTGAATCAGTGACCAAGCTGTCTACCCATCTGGCTTTCATATTAGACGCAACCCCTTGTCATTTCTGTTAATTTGATTGAAATATTCTGGTTTTCTAGTGAATTGCATTAGCCATGAGTTGAAATCCGTTTGATATTCTCAGCAAACAAAAATTGTTTTAGTCAAAGCATACGGAAAGAATTAAAAGTCTAAAATGTTTTGCCTGTGTCAATGGAAAATACAAATATAAGATAGAAAGGTATATCCATTTTCTGTTTGCTTTGATTTTTTGTTTCTTTGTTTTATATATTTATTTTTAAAGTTTGAGATAAGGGAATGTTGAAGGATTAAAAAATAAAAAGGCTAGAATGTTTATTTATTCCCTTTGAAAAAAAAGCGGAGAAGGAAAAAAAGATGAAGAACAGAAGGAAATGAAGAGGTGGAACAACTCAGGTAGTACTTGGGCTACTATTTATTATAGGCCAGCTTGCTAATTGCTTTACATTGGTTGTTATTGTATTTATAACTTGTGCCAAAATGTCTACTTCTTTGTGTATGTTATATAGTTGTAGAATTTCAATGTATAGAGAAAGAGAATAATGTATATTGATTTATATTTATTGATTGATTTCAATATACACATTTATGAAGACCAAATTACACTCCTTATATAGGAGAGAACAAGAGCTACTATTTGTGCCACTAAGAGCCACTATTACCACTAAGAGCCACTACTATCACCACTAAGAGCCACTATCTATATCCTTACATATTATAGACATCCACTACATCCACTATCTAGATCACTAACTACATCCAGAATTTCAATGTATAGAGAAAGAGAATAATGTATATTGATTTATATTTATTGATTGATTTCAATATACACATTTATGAAGACCATATTACACTCCTTATATAGGAGAGAACAAGAGCTACTATTTGTGCCACTAAGAGCCACTATTACCACTAAGAGCCACTACTATCACCACTAAGAGCCACTATCTATATCCTTACATATTATAGACATCCACTACATCCACTATCTAGATCACTAACTACATCCACTATCTAGATCACTAACAATACATTACATATAATATACTAACAGCCCCCCTCAAACTCAAGGAGGATAGAGACTAGCCAACTTGAGTTTGGAGAGAGTAACAAAACAGGAAAATAAACTAAAAATAAAATAAAAGTGGATAGGAGACACTGTATGGTCGGGTCAGACCGTTGTAGAAGACCGTATGGTTATGGCAGACCAAGATAGAAAACAGTTTACGGGGTCATGTCGGACCGTTGTAGAAAACAGTTTATGGGGTCATGTCGGACCGTTGTAGAAGACACTATACGGCTGTGTTGAACCGTTGTAGCTGAGAACCGAAATCAATGTCGGAACAGTTTACCGAGTCTTATCGGACCCATATAGGAGCTAACCGGAATCAATGTCGGGACAGTTTATCGAGTCTTGTCGGACCCATGTAGGAGCTAACCGGAATCAATGTCGGGACAGTTTACAGAGTCTTGTCGGACCCATATAGAAGCTAACCGGAATCAATGTCGGGACAGTTTACAGAGTCTTGTCGGACCCATGTAGGAGCTAACCGGAATCAATGTCGGGACAGTTTACAGAGTCTTGTCGGACCCATGTAGGAGCTAACCGGAATCATTGTCGGGACAGTTTACAGAGTCTTGTCGGACCCTCAAAAGGCGTGCCCAATCTTATCAAAAGGCGTGCCATCAAAAGGCGTGCCATCAAAAGACGTGCCCGACAACCATCAAAAGTCGAGCCATCAAAAGGCGCGCCGATTTGTCGTCTGGCGCCGAGCGGTGCGCGATACGCGTGGCTGTTGTGGCTATTTAACGAAGACGGAGGCTGAGGCTTAGACAGAACAAAACACTTGCTGAAAACCTCTGAAAACCTCTTCGTTTTTGCTGAGAGAGATACTCTGTAACACTTCTGAGAGATACTCTGTAACACGCTGTTGCTTAGAAAATGGCCTCTTCTTCCAGCCCCGTTACCCAGAACATAGCCTCTTCGTCCCGGGGTCTTACTCTCTTTCCCGACCTCAACGAGGCCACAACCCAGAATATGGCCCTTGAACCTCAACCAAGTGCCCCTGGACCAGGCGCCCCTGGTTTTGCGCCTTTGAACTTTCCGATGCTATCTGTGGAGCAAAGAATGACTGCACAATCGGATATTGAGGCGAATTATTACACATTGAAGTCATGTGTTGAGACCATGACTGCGGTCTCAAACCTGTCGCACCGGCTTCAAAGTAGAACAAATGAGGTGCAGCAGGTAAAAGCCCAACTGGCTCTGCTCCAGAGCATGTATACGGATGCCCGAGCAGAGATATGTGTGCTGAAGGCAGAAAACAAGGAACTGAAGCGGAAGGCCACCGTGATGCTCAGATTTGGAGGGCCGCCATATGTGACAGTTGAGGAGCAACGAGAAGTGAATGTGCTCGGCGGCGTGGGAAACACGGAGGCAGCACCGGCAAGGGACGCCCAAGACAAAGGCAAGAAGAAGAGAACAGCTGAAGAGGCGAAGAAGTGAGGTCGGTTTTTGTGGTGGTTGTGGGTTGTGGTTGTTTTGTTTTTTTGGTGTAAAATGGTGATCGGGTTTGATCCCTGTTATGAATAAAATTAGTATGTTGTGCAAATCTGTATGGTATGGATGATACTAAGACTGAGCAGAAAATTCAAGTGGAGTGAATGGTATGGTATGGAAAGAGAGTGGGGTGGTGGCACGGTGAATACAAACACAGCAGAGCCCTTTTTTTATAAGTGTAGTTTATTTAGTACACCTGGTGGTTCTGATGATGAAGATCTTCAAGCATCCACAGATTAACTGAGTTGGCCTCTCTCATTCCCTCGAATTGAGTTAACACTGAGTCCAAACCCAGGAACGATTCCAAGCTAGAAATCTGCTCTTTGAACTCATGGTTGTTGAGGACTGTTTAAAAACGCACTGTGTGAGAACTTTGTTGACAGTGTTTTTGTTCTGGTGCTTCGTCGGAAAATAAGTCCAGATCCGACGGATGAGTGCAGATCTGAGGGCGACGGAGGAGGATGTGGGAAAGGACGATGCCGGGGGCTGAAGAAGGCGGAGGAGAGAGATCGACGGAGGCGGAGCCTTCAAGGAAGGCCACGAGATTCATCGTCGATTGAAGCATCTGAGACCGAGAGAGGATTTCAGGCTGGTCAGATCTGTGATTTAGGGAGAGAGGTCTTCGAAAAAAGCGATGTCAGGCCTCTACAATCCCAACTTCTCACCTGCAAGGGCTGTTTCTCCGCAGATTAGAAGTACCCCAGATGTTGAAAGTAATCAGTACTGGTCTGCCTGCCTGCATGTTTGGATCCCATGAGGGCACTTGGCCCGCAGAAGATTGAGCCAGCATAGCACTACCACCAGCAAACTCACTCCCAGGAAACATTGGAGAGGCCTGAGGATTCTGTCAAACTGTTGCTGCTGTAGGAACACCCGGAGCCTGTTGCATTGCAAGCAAACCTGATTCGGGAATCGTGTAATCTCTATTCTTGTCACTGTATGCCTTCACATTGAGATCAGTATGACGAGAGTATGATAGATGAAGCTTACAATAGCCACCATCATATATGCAGTGTCCCTCTAAAGCATCTTTGGCAACTGCTGCAGTTGTGACATCAGGATATTGAATAAGCGCTTGGGTTCCCCCATTCTTCTCAAATATGGCAATTTTCTGTACAGTGCCAAATGCAGAAAACACCGTGTGAAGGACATCCACTGTGACAGCGTACTGCATATTTTCAATTGATGCAAGAAGCACATTACTCTCGAGTTCTTTTTTCTTTCCATCAGGACCTACCGCAGGCTGAACAAACCCCTCAATAGCAGTAGGATTAACGGGAAGATATGGATTTGTATAATCCCTGGAGGCAAAGAACCACCAGGTTGCATATGAGGCTGATGCACAGGCTGAGATACTCCCAGGGGAGACACAGTGGGACTGATTTGGCCTGTTTGCACAAGGGGTGATGAACCACCAGGAGTTGATGTAGAAGCATAAGCCTGAACAGAAGACGGAGCATATGTTTTGCCAGGAAATGTTCTAGGAACCGAGACAAAGGTTGGAATGGCATTCCTCAGGAGAGATTGAGTGGACCTCCTGGAATGACAATGGACTGGCAAGGGTCATCGGTGGCAAGTCCTAGTGTATACACAGTGGAGAGAGAGAGGGGGTTGGGTTTGAGGTCCGGCGGGCGGCCAAGGCGAGGTTGCCGCCCGCCGGTAAAGCAAAAATACTAAATTTTAAACCCGCTCTGATACCATGTAGAATTTCAATGTATAGAGAAAGAGAATAATGTATATTGATTTATATTTATTGATTGATTTCAATATACACATTTATGAAGACCATATTACACTCCTTATATAGGAGAGAACAAGAGCTACTATTTGTGCCACTAAGAGCCACTATTACCACTAAGAGCCACTACTATCACCACTAAGAGCCACTATCTATATCCTTACATATTATAGACATCCACTACATCCACTATCTAGATCACTAACTACATCCACTATCTAGATCACTAACAATACATTACATATAATATACTAACAATAGTTAATCCATTTCTCTTTGTAAGGTTGTCACATTCAATTATTAAAATCAGCTTTAGAATTCTAATTTTCTTATTATTGTTTGCAACTGTAAATAACAATTTGACATTTTATTGATGACTTATTCACATTAGCCTTTATTCCTTGAATTTAGTCTAGAGTCTTCTACGGATTATGTGTAGGCATAAGACATTTTCAATGAAATTTTCCACTTGCAGACTTACCCTTAGAAGCATGAACACTTCTAAGAAGGTGTTGTGTCTGTGTAGGTTATCGCCTCTTGTCGGAGACTTCCTAACACATGTCGAACACATGCCCAAACACGTCATATTATTATTATTATTATTATTTTATTTATTTATTTTTTTGTGGGTTGCTTCTAGGACCAAACACACTTCTGATGCTTGGGGAACACATGTATTCGTAGTTTAGACACATATGAAAAACATTGCAAGTGTAAAGAAATAACTTGAGAATAAAAATAACGCCCAATTAGTACACATTAGTGTGCGTTTGGGAGGGGAATGATTGAGTACACACTTAATCTTTGGCATAATGCACAAAGTGATGCTCCCAAGACTTGAACCCATAACCTCAAGGTTATTAAGCCAAGTCTTAACTCGAGAATCAATGATAAAATGGAATAATGTGAATTTAATCCTTCCTCTTTTAGACTTTTTAGTTTTAGAAAAAAATCTAAAGCCCAAAACTTTCAATTTGTTAATGATTTTTTTTTTCTAAATAGATATTAAGATTTTTTGTTCACTTATTCATTTGTCTTGTTAAAAAAGAAGAAAGAGTTAATATTTTCATGTATACATATAAAATATATAATGTATAAAAAAAAATGAAGAAATAGTTAATATTTTCATGTATACATATAAAATATATATTTATTTGTTGTCATGTACTTACCGTGTCACATCTTTATTTATTTATTTTTTTAAGATTATCATGTCAGTGGGTTCATGTCATATCCATGTGTGTTGTGTCTGTATCTATGTCTCTTAGGGCTTACCTCTAATCATTAATGCTTGAAAATATTTCCAAGTATCGTTTACTCCTAGAGTTATAAGTAGTATTCATCACAAATGCTTGTAGGTGAAGTTCATTAGGATATAATTTTGTGGAGAGACATATGTTGAGGATACAACGATCAAGTTTTTCCCTTTCTAATGGCTTTAGCTTGTTAAACAATTAGTCGTTAAACAGGTGAACACATTTTAGTTTTGAGTTACAAGAAGGGATTGTTAGAAGGCCACTTGGTGCAAAGTTAAAGCCATCTCAAAGGCACTTATCCAAAAAAGGAAAAAAATGGGTCGTCTCAAGGGGAGAAAAGACTTCATAGCACTTGAAAGAAATTGCTTAGAGTGAGAGCTACCGTGGAAATACTACCTAGGAGAGGCCAACGTAAAGTAGAGTGAGAGCTTCCCAAAGAGGAAAGGGCTACTACCAAAATGAAGCCTAGAGTGAGGGTTGCTGAAGATGATGGTTACAGAAGCATAGTGACTTCATCCCTCACCCTCCATAAGATATAGTGAAGTTCGTTACATTTGGTATAAGACCAAGCAAGATCAAAGGGTCAAACCTCATCATGTGGCATTATTTATAATATTTGCACATGTTTGGTACACACATAGAAAGGAGTTTTTCCACATGCATGTCGGGGATATAAATAGAAAACTGGTATCTTTATTTTGTTTGTGATAGTTTATTAATTACTACACATGCAATCAAGACTCCTTGTACCTCCCCTTTTGGTAGTATCAGGGGATACTATTCAAGCTAAAGACTGCTGGTTATAATTACTGTATAGGAGATTAAATACAATATGTTACTATGAGACGGTTCGGTCATCTACAATGAAGACCACAGTAGATATAGTGGTAAGCAAATCAGTACGATCATTGTTAATGGAAATGTTAGGGTAAGTGGAAGGCCTAAACTGGCATGAGATGTTGGGGACAAAAATTTATTTAATATAACTAAGAATATAGCCCTTGACAGAGTGAATGGGTGGAAAAGCATTCATGTAGCTGACCCAATTAATTGGGATACAAGGTTTGGTTGGGTTTGGTTTGGTATGTGACCCCAAACTCCCCATGGCAACATTTTGCTTTACACATGGATGAATAGATATGTATGACAATAGTAGATAAGCTGATTGTTTTCTTAGGGTCTGTGAATCATGTATTAAGCAAAGGTTATGTACTCCGGTGGGTATCATTTTATTTGTGTAGCAAAAAGAACTGTCTCTGTAATCTGTGTCTCAAAAATGTATAGTTTCTGTAGCAGCTTCACAACCATTCTATTATAAAATCTCTGTGAAGTTCCTATAAACATGCTCCACATTCTGAGCTCTCTGCTTTTCATTTGTGAATAAATTGTTTAGTGGTCTGCTTTAATGGGAAATTTATCTTTCTTATGCATTGCAGGCATAAGTTTGCACAATTTTCCAGAAGGAATGGCCGTGTTCCTTGGATCTATGAAGGTACCTTCAATTATTATTATTATTACTATTTATTTGTTTATTTTCTATTAGATTCTGGCTATAACAATTCGTTCTATGATTCATGGCAGTAACAGAAATTATTTTCATACTATTGACTGATGAGTGCTTGTCTTAAATTCAAAAGAATTAGATGTTGAGTTGCTTAACTTAGAGCTCTCCATGATTTATTCTATACAAAGCTCATTTTTCCTGACCTAAAATCAGACTTCCTGTGGGAGGTATGTGATACCATCTGAAAATAGGTTCCTCTTTCAGTTCAAAGATGGTTTGATGGGAAGTTCGTCTTTGACATTGTTTATAACTTTTAAATGTATGCATATATAGGTATTTATGTGCACTGTGCATTTATAAAAAATGGGTACTTACTATATACATTAAATAATGCATCAGCATGTTTTCTTGTGGGAACTTTTTTTCTTTGATTAGTAAAATTTGTATTAATGACCAGGCATCAGAAGGGTGCAACCTATGAACAAAAACAATGAGAAATAAATGAGGTTCAACACAAAAAGTTGAGTTCACTTGTGAAATCTACAAAAAAGAGGATTCACAAAAAATTCTTTACACAAAAAATAAAAACTATGCAAAAGACTCATGAAGCTTTTGAATCCCCACATAGCAAACATATGTAGTTATTTTGAATTTATTTACCACAAAATTGTCCATATAATGCTCATATTATTTATGAAATGCCCTATGACATCTTCTGAACACCCTATGAATATTTTGTTTTGCCCTTCATGTCCTTGGACATGAGAATCAGATGAATAGGACACTTGGGAAACATACCCTACATGACAACTAAGTAGCATAGACACAAACACGCGACACAACGCAGACACGCCCTACATAGTAATTTTTAAAAATGCTTTATACATGCGGCATGTTAAAAATATATATATTTTTATAAATTTATTATATATCAAACACATGAATAGTTTATTCAAAGGTAATGAAAAAAAAAAAACATAACACTACTTAAAATTAAAGAAATCATAAATTCTATCTTAATCATCAAGTTATTATTCACGTAACAATTGCATTCTAAAAAAATACAAACCAATTGTATAGCATTGAGATACGTGTAACGTGTTCATCTTATAAATATTTTAAAACATATTTAGAGTGCACACGTTGCATTCTTAGAAATGTAGAACATTGTTACTATGAAGGGATTTATCACATCGTGTTCAGAGGGTTCAAGAAGTGTCACCAAAGTGTCTTTAAAATATCTGACATAATGAATATAAAATTTTAAGTAAGACACGTTGAAGAAGTGTCAGATATGCTTTTAGAAGTTTTGCAAAGTGTCGTGTCTGACTTGACATGTCTCTTTCATAGAAGTATCCGTGCTTCTTTGCATGGCATCCTCACTCTAGTTCATGTAACGTAGATAATAACTATGAAACATACATACAAAATAGTGATTATTTTCACACGTTGGATTTCAATATGAAAAATAAACCATAATATAATAATATAATATGAATGTATCTCACTGTAAGAATTATAATATTGTTTTTTTATATAGGAATAGTTTAGTATGATTAGTTGTTGTTTCCTAATTAGGATTTTGTTTAGGTATATATATTAGTGCTTGTAATATGATTAGTTCAATGCAAAGTATTGTGTTTTATCTTACAGGGATATGCATCCAAAAGTTCGGTATGAGTATGGGGACATGTGTCAAGAACTTATATATATATATATATCACATATTGTATAGTATTCTTGGATAAGATGTTGTAAATTATTTAGAAATATAGTTCAAATTAAATAAGATTTAGGTATGTGAGAAGCTAGATATGTTTCTTTACCAGCAAATATGAGCATCTTCTTCTTCCAATATCGTATAAAATTAGAGCATCCAAGTGTCTACATTAGGTATGGGTGTTGGACACGTATCGTACATCTTTACCCTCGTTATATGCGGTGGATACTGGGGCACTTGGGGAAGTAGAAGAGCCCATGTTACACAGACTCAAATCAATTTTCTTATTATGCTCCATTTGTATTTGAAATATTCTCGTTTATTTTGAAAAAGTGTAATACATTGGTTTAAGACTGCGCAATGCTCAAACCGAGATTATTTTTTGTGTTAAATTTGAGCAACCCAAGCGAAACACAATCTCTTTTAGATAATGTTAGGCCTGGAAAATCTAGTTCGGCTACTTGTGTTTCACGTATTTTAATGCGAAATTTTAAGATGAAATGAGGAATGAGGTACATTTTGTGATAGCCATGCCTTAGCGGTAGCTGTAAGTTTCTTCTTTCATTCTTCATTACATTACTAGGTGTGTCTTAGCAGTTAAATTCAATTGACAATCCAGTAATCTTGTGGTTGGTTTGTTGTTGATAAAGTACAAAATCTTTTGATACTTCGATGAAAGATTGATTAATGAAGAATGTTGTTCTTTTTGAGCTTAAATTAGCTAGATGTTGATATCACCTGACATTCATACGCCAGTTGAAATCACTTGATGAGCTTGACATTGGCTGATTTTTATATGCCAGTTGAAATTTCTTAACGAGCCCCAAGATTGTGTTAAATTGATAGTGTTGTTTTGGATAGACACAAATTAGTAGTAGTGCAAATTGCAACCCACTTTTTTGAGAAGCCTTTTTGTTGGCAATGTGGTTTGGTTTAGAAAACCTTGTGCTTTTGGCATCAAGCATATTTTGAAGAGAGGAGGTTACTTTGTTTAGGATGAGATTCACCAGCTTGTCAATGATGACAATTTGGTGATTGCAAAAATGTTGACTGTGTCTCACTTATCTTGCCTTGAGGAGATAAATCTCTTGTGTGACTAAGCTCTTGCTTGTTTTAATGCTTCTTTTGTAGGGGCTTCGGGTTGGTATGAACTTGGCTCTGGCCATTGCTTTGCACAACATCCCAGAGGTGTATATATTCAGACTCTATGATATTTCTATCTGGCATATAGTTGCTACCGGTTATTTCTAATACCTGAGTTCTTCCATGAATGAACTAGTTTTTTATTGCACTTGTGACTTTTTCTCCTTTTAAGGGATATGGTTTCCAACATTTTTTAAGTAATGTACCCCATGCTCAACAAAAAATAATAATATTGTACTTCTGTGTGTGTGTGTGTGTGTTTTGGTCCTAATCTCTTTAAGTTCCTAATTTACAGGGTGTTGCTGTTGCACTTCCTGTTTATTTTGCAACACAGAGGTAAAAAAATTTTGCGTTTGGTTATATTTTTGTAAGTGGCTGCAAGTAGCAGAAGAACTAGATGTTTTATTTTGATATATGTATATATATATATATAATTTTTTTTAAAGCAAGAAATCAAAAGAATGTGTAAAATGGGCCATGTTCTCACCACCTTTTGCTATGTGCTACCTTTTATAAGTTGGCATCTAAAAGTAGTTTACCTGCTTGTTTGATAATTTCTTTTGATGTATTGAAGAACAACAGCATTCCCTATACTTACTGTGGCCTGTTACACATTATTGTTAAACACTATTAAAAAAATGTTTTAGACCATAGGTGATGTATTGTTAATTGGTTTGTTCATCTATGTGCCTCAGCAAATGGCAGGCGTTCAAACTGGCAACACTATCTGGCTTTGCTGAACCCCTGGGTGTAATTATTGTAGGTAGGCCCTTTGGTTTCTATCAATATGTTCTGAAATGTGGTGCCAAAGGTTTTATTTTCAAAGAAAGAGATTTGGAGTGGAAGCTGCATTTTCCTCTTGGTATTCATGTTGGTGTGGAATTAGTCATTGTATTAAAGCTTGAAGAGACATAAGAACATATAAATTCACATTCTAATTTTGTAATTTTTTGGGGTTTTTCGAAATGCTTCACCCTGAGACATCATACTCTTTTCAATCCTTTTAAGAACTGTCAATTTTGGGCTTTACTGAAAAGAATAAAAATAAATAAATTAAAGACTACCTTCATATCATGGTTCATTTTCATGCTCCTTTTTATTAGAATTTTCCCTTTATAAATGTTTTGGATTTCGTTACTTTGTTGCAGTATAAAGTGTCTTCAATTGCATTGCAGCTTTTTTATTCCCAAGCAGCTTAAATCCTGAAATTCTCGAGGGTCTGCTTGGTTCAGGTTAGCAGAACTGTTATTTCCTGAAGTTTCTCGAGTGAAAAAAGGAAAACTACATTTATTGAATGAAAAATTTCTTTTACTAAATTTTTGTTGCTTATTCAGTTGGTGGGGTGATGGCTTTCCTAACCTTGCATGAAATGCTTCCATTGGCATTTGATTATGCGGGGCAGAAGCAAGCCATCAAGGCTGTGTTCTTTGGAATGGCCTTCATGTCTGCAAGGTAATTAATTCAGCTCCTAGCAAAGATTAAAAAAAAAAAATGTGTATTTCAAATCTATTTCAGAAACAAATGTTTTAACTGCAAATTTGTATGGAACAAAATATTATACCCAAAATTCTATGTAACAAAATAATTTACTCTGCTCTGTTGCGGCATGTTTGCAATTAGATAAATGTTAATTTGTAACCTGATGCTCCGCTGTTTGTGATCATGGGTCAGATATTACCTCAAGAATAAACACATGATTATGTTTGATATGCAAACATGATCACGTCATGTTTGCAATTACAAAAAAGAAAAAAAGAAAGAACAAAATAATATACTCTGTGCTCTATTATGTGATTATGTTTGTAGGTACATGTATACAGTCTCGCCACGTGGCATTGCCACCTCAGCTCCTAGTTGGCTTCTCCATGGAATATGGCACCATGAGTTGGCATCGTGAGGTGAAACATGGACCAATCAGATATCTCTAGTCTCTAGATCCTTCCCTTTATGTCAAGAGGTATGCCAGCTAATGATAGCACACATGGTGCTTTAGCCTTGAGCTTGGGCATTCAACTGCTGAAAGCACCACCTTAGCTCGGCCAAGAATTCTTTGAGAGCATAGCTTCACGATTTGCACTTGGTAACCCTCTTGGCTTGGCAAAGGCATTCTCTATCCTAGTGTATCATCTTTTGTACTTGTCACCTCGAAGATGAGTGCACCAATACTTGAGTTAGCACCCTTGGCACTTGTTTGGCTTACTTGGCTCATGTAGAGAGTCCCACATCAGTTTTCATGGTATTTGAATGACATTCTAACTTTGCTGTTGTTACCTGTAGGCTAGGGGCAAGGCTTAGGAACTCTGCTCGAGATCATTAAAGGATATATGGGTTGGAAGCTAGAGTTGAGGGATTGTCAACATTTTTGAGAGAGAGAGTTTTACTGAGGCATGCGTCACCTCATGAAGTGTATCACACCTAATGTTGGAGCCCCTTAGGGCCCCACTGTTGCAACTCTCGAGGTATATCGTAGTGACCACTATAAACCCCCATGATATGACCTGCAAGGTTTGATCATGGGACAGTGGTAGTTGAAATAAATTCATATTGTTGATTGTCAAACTGAGCAGATTGAGTGACCTGCCCAAAGATGAGAGTTGGCACCTATGATTCGGCTTCGGCTTATAAGGGGGTTACACTGAGGCATCCTAACCATTCCAACTCCAGAAAAGCTCTAGATCTGTTTTGCCATCCTTTCTCCCCAGGCTATCACCTCCTCCACCTATGGTGATATCTTGCTAGCTCAGTGGCTACCATCTTTCCAAAGGCATCACTGTCATCAACAATCTTACCAATCACCATCCACCATCCACCATCCACACTGTTGATCTAAAGGTTTTGCATTAATGATATCTACTTGGAAGAAAATAGAAAAAGGTGTTACAGAATTAAGGGATTAACAGAACAGAACAAATTTGATAGTTTCAAGTTGTTACTATTTTATGTTCTTTCCTGCTAGCAAAAGTGCCTTTCCTTTCTTTCTTTTTAATTTTTTTCAAGGCTGGGACACCAACTGGATACCCCAATATGTCGTCACTTCTGTGATGACCTACATTATGAATTTCTGGTCTAGATTAGTAAGTAGTAGTTGAAGACTCAGAAAAAGGAAAAAAAAAAGAGGTGGTATTTTATTGATATTTATTTGTCTTTGTTCTGCGTCTTCATGCTTGGCAATTGAAATCTTTTTCTTGCCTTTTTCTAATACATATTTCTCATCGTTTTGCAGCCTATATTTTCTTGAAATCAGCTTACCCAAGGATATGAGCTTGTAGCTGTGGGTGGGTACATCAGTTAGCTTTCACAATGTTGTACATTTGAGAATCAAATGGCCACAGGTTCTCTCTTCATGCACTTGACTGTCAGCTTCTGTGGAAATGAAATTCTCTATACACCCCCAAACACCAACCCCCCCCCCCCCCCCCCCCCCCCCCAAAAAAAAAAAAAAAAAAAAAAAAAAACCAATATAGGCGAAGTGGATCTTTTGTCTTCGTTAGGTTTCATTTTAATAAAATTGCTAAAAGTGCTTTTCTTGTATTTTCTCGTTTTCTTTTCAGCTGTTTTTTCAGATGTAAAGTTCAATGGTAGTAAAGACCATAGTTGGGTGTTAATTATGTTCAATGGATTATCATATATGACTCGAAGTGCATTGAGACAGACGAAAGAATTTAAGGATTGAGAATTGAGGATTGTGTGCCAGAAGTAACATCTAAAAACAAGGGGGTTTTAACTTCTTAATGGATTTTCTCCCCTCATTGCGTTTTATGTAAATTCATCAAGCCCCAAACTCATTCTAGTGGGCATAATAACAAAAATGGTGCTTGAAACACCAATTTTGGAAACCTACATGTATAATTTGGAAAGCAAAATGGAATTAGTCACACATCCATGGAAGGACGTGTGTGTGTGTTCTCAAGCATAATGGAATTCGAAACTGAATCAAACCCCACTTTCGCACTCGCAAAACAACCAAACATGAAGTGCTTGTTTTGATTGTGTTTTTGTGTTTTTGTTTTCAAGTTTTAGAAGACATGGGGGACTCGTCCGAGATTCCAAATGATGTTGAATTCTCAAGTGCTCAATCTCAACATGAATTGTCAAATGAATTGAAGGGTTTCAGTGTAATTCATGGGGAATGCAAATTCTTCTACCTTACTACCAAGTCAAGTCATATGAAAAACACAAATCTCATGAAGGGCTTCATGGGATTAAAGTTGTGTAATCCTTGTCTTTACTTAATATAAGAAAGTATGCTTTTATTGGATTTATGAAGATAAAAACAGGCTGACATCAAAAGCAAAAGATAGAGAAAAGTGTGTCCCAGTCTCACCAACTAAAGGAGAAACAAAAGAACACCCAAGTTTCGTCAAGAGCTTTATTGGGACGAGGACAACACTTTTGTTAGATGAATGAAAACAACTACGTACCCACCAAATGAAAAATAAAAAACAAAAAACACGTTCAGAAAATACATTTTAGAAAATTTTACATTTTTATTTTTTGTATTTTTTTATTTTTACTGATTTTTTTTTTAATATTTTAAGCAATTTTTTTACTTTTTAGACACACCTAACATAAATACACCTAAAAAGTAAAAAAATTGTAAAAAATATCTTTTAAAAATTTACTAAATACCAAAAATACAAAAAAAATACAAAAATTCAGTACATTTTTTGTATTTTTATGTATTTATTAATTTTTTAAAATATTTTTTCACAATTTTTTTACTTTTTAGATACATCTAACTAAGGTGCATCTAAAAAAAATAAAAAAAATGTTTAAAATTTAAATAATATTCACTAAAAACAAAAAAAATACGAAAATCAAAAAATTCAATTTTTAAAAAACTTAATCCAAAAACTCAAACCAACCACATTGGTATACTTACTTTAACCCACAAGCTACGTATATGGCGGTTAGGCTTGAGAGACATTAATGATAATTAAATTCCAGAGATCATCCCATTATTAGTTGAGTTCAAAAGACAACAATAGATTAACCCACAAATTACGGGAGATTTTATTTACACCTGAAAAATTATTAATTATTCGTAATTTTTCATTACACTCTCTTCAATTATTTAGGATTTTATGTCACTCTCAGTACAACTCATAATGTTTTCTAAATTACCCTTCAAGGTACACCCAAATAAGAACAAAGTCACATGTTCAGACTTATAATGTTGAACAATATTGTTTGGTTTGGACTTTCATATCCGAACATGTTGACTTTGTTTGGATTTGAAAATCCGAACAGTAGTGACGTTAAACAGGCTGAATATTCATTTTTATAAAAAAAGAAAAAGAAAAAGAAAAATGTATTTTGATATTTATGTGAATACTTAGTTTCTCTTTGATGAGTTGTTTCAAAAAATAGTTTTCATTATTATTTTCATGCATTGTTTGATTTTGTTCAAATTTTATTTTATTGATAATGGTGAGTTTTGGTAACATGGTATGGACTTTTTTTTGTTGGAGGAAACAACAAAACATATACGTAGATATATTAGTTCAACAAATTTCATGGCTCGCTTGTCTTAAAACGACGTCGTTTCGAGTGTAAAATGACGTCGTTTCGAGTATAAAATGACGTCGTTTCGACACATTCGAGCCATTCGAGCCACACAAATTCGGACCACCAAGCATTTTTCATATTAGTTAGCAAAGTTGTTCACGAGTGCCATGCTCTTTGATTTCATCATCATCATCATCATTCAAATCAAGGACAAGTATAGAGAGTTTTAGGGTGAGGAAGAAGGAAAAAAAAAAAATAGTTGACCCTTGAGGAAGAATATAAAAAATATGTATATGTGATTAGGGCATACCACAAGAAAATAAAAATTTATTTTGAAATTTAATGTGTTATTCTTATTAATAAATTTACATTAGAATATAATAGGAATTAAAATTTTAAAATGTTAATTAAGTGTACTTAATAATTTTTTAAGTGTAAATAGAATCCCCTACAAACTACATATCTCAGTGAAGCCCAAGAGACATTAATAAGAATTGAATCCAAAACATCTTAATTTTATTGCTCCTCTAAGAATTCATTCCTTTTTATTAGGTTACCCATACTCATTCTTGCAAATAAATGTGTAATACTTTGTACATATCTGTATATATATAATTTAAATGATGTCCTATGTGGTATATTTGAAAGTTAAGATTGAACAAATCTTATAGTTATAAGAAAAAAAAAAACTTACGTGGCGTAGTTGAAAATTAAAATCAAATAAATTTAAAGGGCACTTACCAATGACAAATTTAGTACTGTAAATTTATTTATAGAAACAAAAGAGAGTGATAAATTTATTAATATGACTTAATGTGTAATAAGTCTCAAAAGTAAGATCTATCGATAATTTATTCTAAATAATCTCTAATTTTATTTTCTAAATAATGAAATGATTTCAAGCACAAATATAAAACATGATAAACTTGCACACACAACACAAAAGTCATGCTAATCTTTTCTGTTAGCTTTGCCTTCTATTAGAATAGGATACAATAATTTAGTCTTTAATGTGTCACATTTTTTTTTAAATGAAAAATGAAAATTTATTAACTCAAGATAAATGAGTAAAGTCTAAATAATAAAATTAAGGATTAAACTTTAGCAATACCCAATTGGTTTCACATACAGTTGTTACATGATAAACTTGCACACACAACACAAAAGTCATGCTAATCTTTTCTGTTAGCTTTGCCTTCTATTAGAATAGGATACAATAATTTAGTCTTTAATGTGTCACATTTTTTTTTTAAATGAAAAATGAAAATTTATTAACTCAAGATAAATGAGTAAAGTCTAAATAATAAAATTAAGGATTAAACTTTAGCAATACCCAATTGGTTTCACATACAGTTGTTACATGTTAAACTTTAGCAATACAGTTCAACCCAACTTACTTACAAAATGTCTAATTTTTTAGCACACCCCTATACATAATCACCCCTATAAAGAAAAGAGAGAAAAAAAAACCAAACTAACACAGCTTTGGAAAAAAAAAAAAAAAAAAAGATTTCGAGGCAAATTCGAGCCTCAAATTCGAGGCCTCAACCATTTTTGATAATAAAAATATAGACTATTTGTATACGGTCCGGATTGGTTCCAATCCGGAACCGTGGGGTTCAATCCGGAACCAATCCGTAAACTACGGATTTTTAATTATTCAATCCGGAACCGAACTAAGGATTCAAAAAATCAATCCAAACCTATCGGATTGGACTGGACTGGATTGGATTACGGATTTCACGGATTTCTTGCTCAGCCCTAATTATGACCATATCAGAATCGAATCATGAAAATTGATTTAGTTTGATTCGGTTTGATTCTATAGTTTTAGAAACTTTATATAATAAGAAATATGATATATATTTTATAATAATAAATAAACGAACAATAATTAATTTAGTTAATTAAGAATTTGTCAATTTTATAATTAAGACTAGTGTTCGAAACTTATTAACAACTTTTATATTTTTATTTTTACATACAAAAGTATTAAGAATATAATAAACATATATATCACATTTTGAGGCTTGAGGCTTGCTGAACTAGATAAGGTGTGGGCTTGGGTCGGGTTGGTGGCTCATCTATCTTAATCTTTTTATGACTAGGTTATTTGGTGGCGGCTGCTTTCGATATATACACGTGTGTATAAAGTTGATAACCTTTATATTGATGATGGAATAAATCCACCATCAGTTTTGCAGAATTCAATCTTGCATTGGTGGCTAGCCTTTATAGCTGAGGACTCTCTCTTTCTCTCTCTCTCGTGTATAAATAGAGACCACCTTTCTTTGGGTTTCTCTCCAGAAAATTCTCTTCTTATCCTGCAAGTCTGCCTATAATATTCTTCCTAGTGTAAGGGAGTTCTGCCAATTGTTCTATTCGTCGAAACTATTCAGAAGGTGCTCCTACAGTAGCTGATTCTAACCGTTCTATCTTAGGAGATAGACGCTGTGTAACACTTCGTATTCCTTGGACTAGTGGTATTTCTCTTGACACTCTTATTACTGTACTTGGAGCCTTTTTGATTGATTTTAGAATATTGATTGAGGTGGTATCATTATAGTAAAGTAGGATTGAATTAAAAACATTGACTCAGATAATTGTCCTATGAGCAGTCTTCACTCTTTTTCCTTTTTCTCTTTCCACAATTTGAATCTTGATGTGAGGCTAAAACCATTGGAAAGCTTATTTCCGGAGTTTCAATTTAGACATAAGAACGACCTAAAACAGAGTCTGGACGAGGGAGTTATGCTCGTTTGAAATTAGAGTACTTATGTTGGAAGCAAGTCCGCTCGAGCAAAATTTTGACTACTCGAGCGAAATTTTGACCACTCGAGTGGTTTGTGCCAGTTACAGAGATTCTGGGAGCTTTCTTTCATCACTCGAGCCAAGTTTTGACTGCTTGAGCAATCTGTTTGAAGTTAGTACTTTAAAATCCCTCTTTTTGGCTAAATCTTGTCATTTTTTTTCTCTCTTTTCTCCCCATCTCCTCCATATCCAAAACCCTACCCTTCCAACCTTGATTTCTTTTACTTTTATCAAAGATTCATCTTAGATTTTGCAAGATAAGCAAAGAGGAAGTGAATACAAACATATGCATCGATTGAATCGCTCTACCTTCGAAGTTCTCTTTGGATATTCATCTTCTTGTCTCCATTCTTGAGGTAGAGATACTTTTAACTTGATATATTTATGATTTGAGATAGATATGTGGTATTTTCTTAGTTATAGTAATGTATAAGATGATTTTGTGATATAAAGAGGGTTTGATAAATCAAAAGGGTTTATAAACAAATTTTTTTTAAGAAGACTATGAATGTTTTGTTAATTATTGTTGTTGATGATAAAAATTGACCCTTTAGGTGTAAAAAGTGGAAAAAGCCCCAATTTTCTCAAAAATCCTAGTTTTTAAACTTGATTAAATAATGGGGGTATGGCTTAATTAACTCTTAAATCTTGAAATTGTGTGAATGATTATGGAAATGATGTTGAGACATGAGATTATTGAATCTTCTTGGGATATATGTATTAAAATAGATAAATATTGAGATTGTGGGAAATTGTAATGCCCTGAAATAATAGTTACAACCCGTCTCATGATAACCAATAGAAAACATAAACATGCGAAGCATTAACATTTCATTTATGTTCCTTTACCGTACAAAAGATGACATATGCGAGTATACATTCATAAATCCTAGATATCTATAGCATATGCCGTATATGAGTGAACTGAAATAAAAGGTTATATAGATTAGTTAATGCTCTAATGGCTACATCTTTCCAAGACGTTGCTTGGTTACAACAAGATGGATCAAGTCCAAAACAATTAAAAAGCCCGAGACTTGTACAAAATATTATTACGAGAAGAAACAAAAATATGAGTATTCAGCTCCACGGTCCTTTCAAGCTAAGTCCTTGGTGGAGGTATATCATCAGTGCCTGAATGTTGTTTTCCACATAAGGTGAGCTAAAGTCCAGTAGAGATACTTTAACACAATGTATAAAACTTAGCAAAGTTATAAGGTGAATGTACATGCATGTCATTTGCCAAACATTACACTTTCCATCTCAAAACAATACAATGCCTTTATCAATATATTTCAATTCATAAAAATATACACTTTTATATTAGAAAATAGGGCAGTGGATACAAAATACTAGAAATCTCTAGGTATGTGTCTGTCAGTAGGTTATATAAGCATTACCAAAGCCATTTTACCGGTACTAACCGGAAGGATCGGCATCTAACCACACGGGGTTTCTTGACTTTCACCAAGGACACACAGGCTAACAATATAAACCACAATCACACCCCCTAAATAGATTCACTAAGGTATACACCCATTTTTTTAAAAAACAATACATTTTCAATGTTCAATATGAAACAATGTTCAATGCAAAATGAATGGGTAATTGATTTCAATTAACCTAATCCTCACGTAATTTCTACAACAATCAAAGCTATCCTCTGCCGATAGTCCAAAATAGATATTTCTATTCAACAGATAATTCTTCAACAACAGATAAAATCTCATAAATTCCAAGATGGGAGCAATAGTAAATATCCAACTCCACTCTCATCATCCATAGTTACATTTTCCATATCTTTTCAAAACCCAGTCATCATTTTCCTTTTCTTTTATAAAATCATACATCAATGATTTTTCAAACAAAACCTCCTTTATTTTCAAATCACATTTAAGGAAAGAATTTCTAACACAAACCAACAATATATGTACTTCAATAATCTTTCCCAATAATTTATTTGAAAAATCCCTCTTTTACTTTTCAAATCAAACCCTAGATTTAACCTAAAACCCCCAAATTACTAAACCTTTTCAAAGAACAAATAACTAAGCTAAGAATTATGCTAAAGATTGAAGAAATCCTGTCACGACCCAAACCTGCCCCTAAAAGTTTGGACATGACTGCCTGACCTTAGGCCTAAACTTTGTTACCTTAAATTTTACTCAATATTGAGGCCTGAACGGAAGCAAAATAATAGCAGAATAAACATTCATTGAGCTGTGTCTAAATGCCAGGATCTTAATGCATTACCATACGTAAGTACATAACATTCCATACACCATTCACATACATGAATTTGTAAAAGGATAACAACTTAAAAGTCAAGTATTGACAATATATATATATATATATATATTCTATTCCTCTAAATACCGACAAAAACATGACATCATATGGATTTCCCAAAAATAAAACAAAAGAGTCACTTCGGGTGACTTAGCAAACGGGTCCAGCAAAAGGCTCCTGGGCTGATTACCTACAAAACATCCAAAAAAAAAAAAAGAAAAAAAAAGAAAAAAAAACGGAGTGAGCAAGGCTCAGTGAATGATAACAATGCAAACAGATTATGAGTACGAGCATAATTTAAAAGTGCATATTTATAAATCACAAGTTGGTCTTATTCTTGCTTTCTTTTCTGAACGGCCTCGAGCCCACATAAGACAGAATGGCCTTAGGCCCAACGTAATACAGAATGGCTTTAAGCCCATTATAATAGCAAAACGGCCTTAGGCCCAACGGAATACAGAACGGCAATAGGCCCACTATTATAGCAAAACGGCCTTGGGCCCAATGAAATACAAAACGGCCTTAGTTCCATCATAATAGCGTAACAAAATGACCTCGGGTCCATATCTCACATGCCAATGTTCAATCATTCCAATTGCTCCATCAAACATAACTCATATACATAAGTCATTCACTAAAGAGTGAATTAAGTATTGAATAACATATATGAATACAATACATGAATGAAATATGTCATTATACTACTATCATTCATTGTGATGCGGATGAACGATGGTTCCCTCCTGTATGTGCTCTACACATAGCACACAACTTGTAAGTACATCACTTTTCCTTAATTTCCTCTTATTTCTCAAACGTTCGATTCACTAAGTTCCATGTAATTAAATGCATTATAGAAACATCAAATGGACATATTAACACATTCTAAGGGGAAATAGAGCAAAAGAAATGAACAGAATTTTCCAGTTTTGGCCGTACGTGTGGGCAGGTGCGCCGCACGTGCGGCTCGCACGTGCTTTTATTGCAGTGTAGATCAGTCCTTCACTTCTATTTTCCGCACGTGTGGCTATGAGCCCCGCATGTACGGTTATGCCTCCCGCACGTGCGGCCATGAGCCCCGCACATGCGGTCGTATACCTTGTTTTGGGCAGTTCGAAACTTAGACAAAAATTCAGCTGACCAAACACATTGCAAGGTGCAAAATAGGGAAAATTAGCTCAATATCATGATATCATCACAATAAACATGAATCACAAGCATAATTAGTTCATAACCGTTTTTAAATTCATATACATCCCAAATCTTTTATGTTTTCATCTATACTTGGTTTATCAAAATATATATCTATAAACATCAAGATACATGTGTGAGCTTAAAACATGTAAAACTAAAGAATAAGAGGTTATCCTTCTCAACATAGCTCAAAACAACTTAAAACACAAGGATCATCCTTCAAATCAACCAACTACCATAAGCAAGACTCTTGTTGTAAACCCTAGCTTACATGAATGTAAAGATTTCCTTCTCAAATCAAGTAGAGAGAGAGAGAGAGGTTAGGATATTCTAGTTAAATTATACATACCTTGAACTCTAGTATAAAAAACTCTTCTCAATTTCTTCAATCCTCACTCTTGTTGAAGCCTCCTTTCTTTCCTCTTCTTCTCTAGCACCCTCTCTCACTCTCTCAGAAGATATATTTTTTTGTTTTTTGTTTTTGATACTAAGTCATCAAGACTCTTATATCTATCTAGGTATAAGTATTGAGAGTGTTGAACCTAAATTTTTCCAATTAATTCATTACGAGTCAAATGTTAACAAAACTTGATATTATATCCTAAAAGTCATGTCGATCATAATTATAAAGTCAATTTTGGGTTATCGCGCTTCTAAGGCTTCCAATTCCTTGTCTAAATGTCTCAATTTAACAGATTTTCTCCAATAACCAACAGATACAATGCATAATTAAATAATTCATGTATGTAAACACAACTCCATACGGAATTTCACATTAAACGTGTAATTACTCATATAACCAGAGATGTAAAGTATACAAAAGGGTCGGGTTATTACACTCTCCCCCCCTTAAATAAGTTTGGTCCCTCAAACTTGTTTTACCTTAGGCTGAAAATAATTTTGGGTACCGTTGCCTCATTTCCTCATCTCTCTCCCAAGTAGCTTCTTTTCCATAATGTTCCTGCCATTCCACTTTCACCATAGGTATCACTTTACTTCGTACTTGCTTCATTTGTCGGTCTAAAATCTAAATTGGTTTCTCTTCATAAATCAAATTATCATTCAAGGCAATTTGTTGATAGCCTATAATATGGGACGGATCTTGAAGATAACCTCGTAACATTGATACATGAAACACGCTATGCACTTGCTCCATATTTGGCGGAAGAGCAACACGATAGGCTACCAGACTTACTCTTTCCAGGATTTGAAACGGACCAACATATCGGGGTGCTGATTTACCCTTTTTGCCAAATCTTGAGTGCCCCTTTATTGGTGTGACTTTCACAAAAACATGATTACCCACTTCGAATTCTAAATCCTTTCGCCGGTGGTCTGCATAACTCTTTTGTCTACTCTGCGCAGTCTTTAACCTTTCTAGGATAGTTTTAATTTTCTCTGTTGTTAATTGAACAATCTCGGGTCCAAACAACGATTTATCACCGACTTCGGTCCAGTACATGGGAGAGAGATATTTTCTTCCATATAAAGCTTCGTAGGGTGCCATTCTTGTGCTTGAGTGGTAACTGTTGTTGTACACAAACTCTGCCAACGGTAGATAAGTTTCCCAACTTCCTTTGAAGTTTAAAACACACATTCGAAGCATATCTTCCAACATTTGTATGGTTCTCTCGGATTGACCACATGTTTGAGGGTGGAAGGCCGTACTGAATTTGAATTTTGTTCTCAATGCGTCCTGCAAACTTCGCCAAAATCTTGATACAAACTTTGGATCTCTATCGAACACGATTGAAACTGGGACACCATGTAGTCGCACAATTTCATCCACATATATGGTAGCCTGCTTATCTACGTTGCATTGAGCCTTTACAGGTAGAAAATGAGTTGACTTAGTTAGTCTATCAATAATAACCCATATGGAATTCATACCCCGAGGAGTTCGCAGTAAACCTACAATAAAATCTATAGTTAAATGTTCCCATTTCCATTATAGAATTGGGAGGGGTTGAAGTAAACCCGCCGATTTTTGGTTTTACCGGGGTGGTAATGGATTTGTAGGTCATAGTCTTTAATGAGCTCTAACCACCGTCTTTGTTGCATATTTAACTCCTTTTAGGTAAAGAAGTACTTAAGACTCTTGTGATCGGTATAAACTTCACAAGTAGTTCCATATAAATAATGGCGCCATATTTTCAAAGCAAAGACCACTGCAGCTAGCTTAAGGTCGTGTGTGGGATAATTATTTTCATGGGGTTTAAGTTGGCGAGAGGTATACGCAATAACCCTCCCATTTTGCATAAGTACATAGCCCAAACCTTTGTAAGAAGCGTCACTATAAATCTTACATCCCTCGGTACCAGACGGTAAGGCAAGAACAGGTGCTGTAGTTAATCTCGTCTTTAACTCCTGAAAGGTAGATTCTCGTTGTTCTGACCATTCAAACAAAACACCTTTCTGGGTTAACTGAGTAAGCAGCATAGCGATTTTGGAATAGTCTTTAACGAATCTTCGGTAACATCCGGCTAAACCCAAGAAACTACGCACTTCTGACACATTAGTAGGAGTCGGCCAATTCACAATAGCTTTGATCTTGTGCGGATCAACAGTAACACCCTCCTTTGTTGCTACATGTTGCAAAAATCCCACTTCGTGTAGCCAAAACTCACATTTCTTTAGTTTTGCATACAGTTTCTTATCCCGAAGAGTGAAGAATTAACCATAGATGGTTCTCATGGGCTTCCATACTTGTTGAGTAAATGAGGATGTCGTCAATGAACACAACTACAAAGTCATCTAGGTAAGGCTTAAAAACTCGGTTCATTAGATCCATGAAGGCCACTGGCGCATTAGTAACCCCAAATGGCATAATTAAAAATTCATAATGTCCATAACGGGTTTGGAAAGCAGTTTTCTTGATATCCTCGGCTTTAACTTTTAGTTGGTGATACCCAGATCGCAAATCTATTTTAGAGAAGACTTGTGCACCTTGTAATTGATTGAACAAATCATCGATCCTAGGAAAAGGATATTTATTCTTTATGGTTACTTTGTTGAGCTCTCTATAATCCATACACAACCGAAGGGTCCCATCTTTCTTCTTTACAAAAAGAACTGGTATGCCCCAAGGAGAAGTGCTCGGGCGAATGAACCCTTTGTCGAGGAGGTCTTGTAATTGGACTTTCAACTCTTTCATTTCAGCGGGTGACATTCTATAAGGAGTTTTAGAAATGAGCTGAGTTCCCGGCGCTATATCAATTGTAAACTCAATTTCGCAATCAATTAACTCCCCCGGTAACTCCTCTGGAAAAACATCCGAAAAATCATGAACGATTGGAATTGCATCAATGCCTCCATCCACCGGTTGTCCACCCAAAATACTACATAAAAACCCCTGACAACCTTTTTGTAGCAATTTACACGGCTTTACTGCGAAAATCAGATAAGGCAGGGAAATCACTCTCTACCTCTTAAAAATAAACTTAGGCTATCTTGGAGGTTGGAAGGTAACTTGTTTCAATATACAATCAATAGTCGTGTGACATTCGCTTAGCCAATCCATCCCCAAAATTATGTCAAAACAAGCCATGTCAAGAGGTAACAAATTGGCGTCTACCCGAACATCCCCAATTAGGATTTCACATGCAAAATAAATAGACGCACATACCATGGACTTCCTCGACGGTGAGGATACACACAAGACATAAGGTAGCGGTTCCATAGGCCTATTTAAATGACTAGCAAATGCTTTTGATACAAAGGAGTGGGTAGAGCCCGAATCAAATAACACATGTGTAGAATAACCATTAACAGAGAATGTACCTGATACCACAGCCTCGATATTCTGCACGTCACCCAGAATTAGCGCACATACTCTTCCTTGCTTAGCGGTATCTTTAGTATTGGCGGGTTTCGTAGCTGCCTTTGTGATTGGCGTTGGAGTTGAACCGGCTGAACTTGTGGTAGTTCTATTCTCATTCAGTTGATCTTTTTGCGGGCAATCTTTAGCTAAATGACCTGTCTTGCCACACTTGAAGCGTGCCCCTGTTATCCGATAACAAGTCCTACGATGTCTCTTTTCACAATCCGAACAAATTGGTGCAGAGTCACGGGTAGAGGCGGATGTACTAGAGGTTCCCGAATTCAATTTCTTACTCGGTGGTGCCACTGAACCCCTTGAGGCTTGGGTATTCTGTCTCTTCTCTTTCCATTCTGAGACTCGGCTCTGAGCGGCAATATTACCCTCAGCAATTACTGCCCTTTCCAACACATCAACATACATAGGGAATTTCAGCACATTAATCCAGTCGAGAATAGCAGTCTGTAATCCACCTTCAAACTTTCTTGCCTTCTTGTAGTCCGTATCCACCATATGTGGTGCGAAACAGGCCAATTCAGCAAATTGAGCCTCATACTCTGTAACAGTCCTGTTCTCTTGTCTTAAGGTCTCAAACTTGGTCACTTTCTTGTCTCGCATACATTGGGGAAAATACTTTTCATAGAACAGCTCCAAAAATCTAGCCCATGTTAACCCTTGATGTGTAGTTCTTGTGAGCATCCACCACCTCCATGCTTCATCTTCAAGAGTGAAGGCAGCAAGTTGCACTTTTTGGGCTTCAGTACATGGAAAAATCTCAAATAACTTTTCTATACCCAACACCCACGCTTCTGCTTTCATTGGTTCAATCCCCTCTTTGAACGAGGGTGGCTTCATCTTTTGAATTCTTCATGAGCGTAATTGTTCAATCCTCAGCTTGGTAATCTTGTACCTCTGGTGGTGGTACAAGTACTGGTGGTGGTGGTTGTTGTTGTTGCTGTTGCTGTTGTTGCCTCAAGGTTTCTGCCCTCTCCATAATCATCCTTTCCATTCTATCCAACCGTACGGAGGTAGAATCTTCTGGATCGTCGCTCTTGTCCTCACCATGATCTACATAACGTTTAGTTATAATACATACAAAAATACACAAGTAGGCATGGACCATAGTCATTACCAAAATACATGTTAGTGATTATTGCATGTACAATCTAGCTGCTATATATCATTTTGTAAGCACCAAAAGTCACATGCATGTAACTTAAGTCTTTTCTATACGACCTAAAGCTCAATGGACTTGTGTGTGAGGTAGCAACTCGTGCTCTAATACCAACTGTCACGACCCAAACTTGTCCCTAAAAGTTTGGACATGACTGGCCTGACCTTAGGCCTTAACTTTGTTACCTTAAGTTTTACTCAATATTGGGGCCTGAACGGAAGCAAAATAATAGCAGAATAAACATTCATTGAGTTGTGTCTAAAAATGCCAAGATCTTAATGCATTACCATACATAAGTACATAACATTCCATACACCATTCACATATATGAATTTGTAAAAGGATAACAACTCAAAAGTCAAGTATTGACAATATATATATGTCTATTCCTCTAAATACCGACAAAAACATGACATCATATGGATTTCCCAAAAATAAAACAAAAGAGTCACTTTGGGTGACTCAGCAAACGAGTCCAGCAAAAGGCTCCTGGGCTGACCTAAGGTTGCCCCGTGGGCTGATTACCTACAAAACATCCAAAAAAAAAAAAAAAAAAAAAAATAGAGTAAGCAAGGCTTAGTGAATGATAGCAATGCAAACAGATTACGAGTACGAGCATAATTTAACAGTGCATATTTATAAATCACAAGTTGGTCTTATTCTTGTTTCCTTTTCTGAACGGCCTCGGGCCCACATAAGACAGAATGACCTTAGGCCCAACGTAATACAGAATGGCTTTAAGCCCATTATAATAGCAAAATGGCCTTAGGCGCAATCGAATACAGAACAGCCATAGGCCTATTATTATAGCAAAACGGCCTTGGGCCCAATGAAATACAAAACGGCCTTAGGCCCATTATAATAGCACAACAAAACGACCTTGGGTCCATATCTCATATGCCAATGTTCAATCATTCCAATTGCTCCATCAAACATAACTCATATACATAAGTCATTCACTAAAAGAGTGAATTAAGTATTGAATAACATATATGAATACAATATGTGAATGAAATATGTCATTGTACTACTATCACTCACTGTGATGCAGATGAATGATGGTCCCCTCCTATATGTGCCCTACACATAACACACAACTTGTAAGTACATCACTTTTCCTTAATTTCCTCTTATTTCTCAAACGTTCAATTCGCTAAGTTCCATGTAATTAAATGCATTATAGAAACATCAAATGGACATATTAACACATTCTGAGGGTCAAACAGAGAAAAAGAAATGAACAAATTTTCCAGTTTTGGCCGCACGTGCTTTTATTGCAGTGTAGATCAGTCATTCACTCTTGTTTTCCGCACGTGTGGCTGTGAGCCCCACACATACAGTTGTGCCTCCTGCACGTGCGACCATGAGCCTCGCACATGCAGTCGTATACCCTGTTTTGGGCAGTTCGAAACTTAGACAAAAATTCAACTAACCAAACACATTGCAAGGTGCAAAATAGGGAAAATTAGCTCAATATCATGATATCATCACAATAAACATGAATCACAAGCATAATTAGTTCATAACCCTTTTTAAATTCATATATACATCCCAAATCTTTTATGTTTTCATCTATACTTAGTTTATCAAAATATATATCTATAAACATTAAGATACATGTGTGAGCTTAAAACATGTAAAACTAAAGAATAAGAGGTTATCCTTCTCAACATATCTCAAAACAACTTAAAACACAAGGATCATCCTTCAAATCAACCAACTACCATAAGCAAGACTCTTGTTGTAAACCCTAGCTTACATGAATGTAAAGATTTCATTCTCAAATCAAGTAGAGAGAGAGAGAGAGAGAGAGAGAGAGAGAGAGAGAGAGAGGTTAGGATATTCTAGTTAAATTATACATAGCTTGAACTCTAGTCTGAAAAACTCTTCTCAATTTCTTCAATCCTCACTTTTGTTGAAGCCTCCTTTTTTTCCTCTTCTTCTCTAGCACCCTCTCTCTCTCTCAGAAGATATATTTTTTTGTTTTTTGTTTTTGATACTAAGTCATCCAAGACTCTTATATCTATCTAGGTATAAGTTTTGAGAGTGTTGAACCTAAAGTTTTCCAATTAATTCATTACGAGTCAAATTTTTACAAAACTTGATATTATATCCTAAAAATCATGTTGATCATAATTATAAAGTCAATTTTGGGTTATCGCACTTCTAAGACTTCCAATTCCTTGTCTAAATGTCTCAATTTAACAGATTTTTTTCCAATAACCAACAGATACAATGTCATAATTAAATAATTCATGTATGTAAACACAACTCTACACAGAATTTTCACATTAAACGTGTAATTATTCATATAACTAGAGATGTAAAGCATATAAGAGGGTCGGGTTATTACAAATCCCTACCTTAAGTTTAGAAGATGAAGAAAACAAGAGTTAAATTTTGATGGAGCCAAAAACAATATCCTCTCTGATTAGAATGAAACTTTCAACAAGCTTTACCTTTTGCTACAAAGAGCAATGGTGGAGAAATCAATGGGTGAGAGTGTATTTGAGGTTGTAAGGTAAGAACTAGAGAGAGAAAGTGAAGAAACTAGGGTTAGAGGTATTTTAGAGAGAGAGAGAGAGAAATGAAAAAGTGATTGAAAAACCCTTTTTCCGATTTGATATACGCATAGACCACTCGAGTGACAAAAACACAGCTCGAGCAACCAAAACACCGCTTGTGCGTACAATGACCCCTTTTCAGAAGTGTTCCAGGCTATAGAAGATCGCTTGAGCGCAAGAAGTACCGCTCGAGCAAAGATACCCTACTCCCAGAAGTTGTTGCATACCTACAAAAATACTAGGAGATCTTAAAGACCGCTTGAGCGACTAAAACATTGCTCAAGCGAACAAGAAGAAAACTAGACATCAAATTTTTGAAAAACTAACTCCCAACCTATTTCAAACACAACCAACAACTCAACCCAACTACCAACAAGATGATAAAGGACATAAATATCAATTAAAGGTATGGAATTCTGGATCTAAAAGCATAAGATGGGTCGGGTCTAAATCGAAACTGTTATAAAAATGGTAGGATTGGAGATACCCTTTATTGTTGATACTATTAAATGTTGTTGTGAATTGAACAAACCTTAGGGAAATTAGATTTGAAAACTCATGCATCATGTGCATTATAATTTTCTCATGTGATTTTACATTCTTGTGGATGTTTCGAAAATGTCAAAGGGGGTAAATAGCATATGAGTTTGGGTAGTTGAGTTGGGTTTTTGGTAATGGGTTGTGTGTTGTATTTGGTACCCACGCGGGGAGTCAAGGTGCCTTGTCCTGTCTTGAGCTTATCGTCAAACGAATGTGGGAAAGGTTTTTGGGTGTCCACGAGCCCGCCGTTTTTAGGTTCGACAAATCTGAAAAAACATGATTTTGGGTGTCCACGAGACTGCCATTTCTAGAGTTGGCAAATGTGGAAGGGGAAGGTTTTGGGTACCCATCACCCTGCCGTTTTTAGAGTCGTGAGAATATTTTATGTATATCAACTTATATATGTATGTATGGTTTTGCGGCTCTTGCTTGGGATGTCATAGTGCATTTACCACCCCATGGTTGTAGATGAGACTTTGAATGGAAATCATGCATTGAACATTTTTGGTTTTAAAAGAGAAAATATGGATCTCGATTATTTATATGTCTTGTTAATAGTATTTTCTATTAGGCATTATCTCACTCCAACTAACAACATTGATGGTGTGACTCCATCCTGAAAAATCTAAAAAACCCCGAGATATTTATTTGTGATTATGTATCAATTTTAATCAAACAATCAAAGACGAATCAACACAACGATTTAGAGTGGAAAAACCACAATTGGAGCATCTCCAATTGTGATAAAAAAAAATCACAGACCAAAGCCACAAAACAATCCACTAAGAAAAAAAAAAGAATTACACAAGTGTACTCTCAATTACCTAGTGAATCCACGCCCAAATAGAACTGACCCTAATGTGCCTCTTTTACCATTGTCTTCACCTCGGAATTGTCTTGTCCAACGTTGAATCCATAACGCTGATGTCGAATCCACGACGATGAGCCACTTTGGAATCCACTAAAGCTTTAGGCCCAAATTTCACGGAATCCATCGAAGAATAACTCTCTCTTTTGTGAATAAAACAAAATAAACAAACCCTTTGATACAATCCACTCAATTCATGATATAAACTCTCATAGATATCAAAGGAAACAAGCAAAGAAGCTCCAGATGAAAACCTTAATACCTAAGTAGAAGATCTAGGAACCCTACCCTAGAAACTAAATTAATCGCAGATTTATAGCAAACATAATCGCGATCTCCGCTCGAACGCAGGAATAGACGCTCGAGCGGTTTGACTAAAACACGTGCTTCAGAACAAGGATCTACGCTCAAGTGCAGTAAAGCTTGCTTGAGCGTAAAAATACAACTTCTAGTACTTTTGTAGGCGAGTGAAACTTCTGAAAGGATTGCATCTTCACTCAAGCGCAGCTCGATCCCTGATATAGTTAGCGAAGTGGCAAACATGATAGGATTAAGATCACAAACTCCACTGCATAGGCACAATTCGGGTTGGATTCGCATCTAAATACTCATAGCCTCACTGAAATAAAAGATCGAATAAAATTACTACTGAAAGGAGTTTTGTCAAATGGGATTGCCAATTACAAAAACCTAAACCCAAGTGACAAGGCGGTAAAGATTTTGAATGGAGCACGTGGGCTCATTGGATGTTATTTGTTGAAGCTCCCAGCTAATGTGTGTTGGGACTGAATGCCCATCATTTTGTGTAATCAAGGGGTTTCCCTTGAAACTTGGGGCATCTTTACTTTTGATTTCTTTAAGTTTGTGAACTATAACTTGTATTGTGAGCATAAGATGCAATAGTTTAATATAATTCAATGAGAAAGAGATTTACTTAATGAAAGATAATATTTTTCTTAAAGCATTATCTTACAAAAAATGGATTTATTTGATGGAAGCAGGTGAATATTTAATAAAAATTGACTATATAAAAGTTTATAATTTTAAGGGCGTTACAACTTGGTATCAGAACTAACTAGGTTTGAATACCTTGAGCTTGTGGGATGTGGCTTTTGCCACAATGGGTTTACCATGCTAAGAAGTGATGTTAGTTTACCTTGTATGCTTTATGTGTTTATGTGACTATGTGGGCATGGGATTAAGCTTCTAGGATACAACTTGAGCCTATTGCATTCATCGAAACCCTTTTGGAAAGGTACCTGATCAATACTTTTTCCACTTGAAAGTCTTTGAGTGCCATGGGACGAGTTGATATCTTAGGAGAGTGATCCGTATATGCTCTATGTAACTATGTGCTTATGTGGTTTGCCTCATGTAGAAGTTGATACATGTATAGGCATATGTGTAACTCACGTATGGCATGTGAAATCTTGTGTGGAGTATTTAAGTGTGGGTAAAATCTTCTCTCTATTTTCTTATAGGATGTAAGGATGTGAGTGACCCCAAATGGGGGAAAAACTTTTGGGACTTGAATCTTTGGCAGCACTTTTATTGGTAAGATATATCACTTTGGAATCACATGAGAATGTGATTAGGAGATTGGTGTGGAACTTTAGTTTACTGATTTTTTAAGTTCATGAGAAACAATTGTGACCTCATGATAGTAAAGATTTTGTTGTATGGTGAATGATTTGTGGTTATGAAGAGTTGAAATTATCTCATAGACTCACATTGAAATTTTGAAAATAGGCGAGAACGAAGGTCTTGGAAGTGGAGTGAGGTAAGGATTAAACCTTACGATAATGTACATTGATTGAGGCTTTAAGGACGATTAGAGTGACCTAAGGGTAAACATTTTGGAATGTTAATATCAGAATACATGAACTAGTTTTAAACTTTCTCAAACTAGGTGAAGTTAGTTATGTTTAACTCAGTAGCAGAGTAGCATAAGAAGAGGCTATGTGATCGGTGTCTTAAGGCTTGGCTTCATAAGCATTGATACTGTGAGTCAAGCGTGGAGTTGTTATGAATAAATAGAGACTTATGATAGACATTTTGAAATAATTCATGTGGTTAGGATAGGAAAATCTTAATAAGAGGTTGTATTTGACTTGCTGAGACAAATAGGTGTGCCCTTCATGTTCCATCATTGTTATGAGGTAGGAGTTATGGATACGGGAAATGTAAACAATTGCATGGGATTGGGTTTGATGCATGCCATGACGGAGTAAGTATATTTATGTTGATATATCGGGTTAGTAGTACCATTGAGTTTAGCCGAGACCTTAAATTTAGAATGATTGATAATTGTAAATTATGACTGTTTTGGATTATGAGTTCAAGTTTTGTAAGAGTTATATATATATATATATATATATATATGAAAGAGTTATGAATGGAAATGGTGTAAATTGTGGCAATACATATTATATGGTTAAAGTTGAGGTTGACTCCTACACTATGTTCGATAGGCTACGGTATTATTTAAATTACGTTAAGTTATTGTCAATAGTAATGTCAATTATCTAGTGGTCTCACCTCAAATTTGTCTTACCGTTAAGGTGAAGAAATTTTGTGTAGTAAGGATCTTGAACCACAAGCATTGTTGAGTGAGAGGACGAGAGTGTGCTCTAATGAGTGACTAATGTTAAACCTGATAAGAAGATATTTAAAAATAATAATAAAAAATATCTAAAACCTTTCGCTCTATAATTGGACTATAGTGTTGCTATTAGTGTTGTTTTAGATGTCACCTTGATAAGTTTTCTTTCCTTGAAAAATGGACTTACCTAGTGAGTGTTTGCTATTGCCTAGATGGAAGTTTGTTTTAGAACACGAGCGCTCTTTGCCAGATGAAAGTTTGGGTTGAAATCATTAATTATGCAATGAGAAGGTAAAGCTAATCTACAGTTATCCTTATCGAGATTGATGCGGTGCTAGATGGAGTTGTACAATGATCGAATAATACAAAAATTAGATAAGTAAACTTTTCTATACATCGATGGTTAATCATGTTTAGTTAAAGCAGTAGTTGGAGCCACGATAAATTAACTTTCCTAGTTGTGAGAGCTTCACCCTCAGTTTGATTATGAGCCTGAGTTGATTATGAGTTTAAATTTATTACAATAGTACGATGATATGAATGGTCAACTAGTCCTTATGTTTTTAGGACAACATGATCCGATTTGTGTGTACTTAGGATTGTCATCATTTTATGGTTGGGAGTAGATGTTGATTTGGTTCTTGATTGATATTTGGCATTTTATGTTACGATAGTCACTAGTGATTGCGAATAAGCATAATTTTCAAGTGAGAAATTCTTTTTTAGTGATTGATTGCGAATCCTTGTTGGAATTTTCGTTTCACCATGGGTATGAATAGGTTTTGGGTTACTATTGTGTTAATATAACAGGGTTATTGACATCACCCTTGTGCATGTGACTTTTGGTGAATGATAATAGTTTGGATTTTGAAGTATTTATCGTCTATGGTAAAAAGGAAATATTTTGTACTTTCGGTTTTATTTTGTAGAACCTTTAGTTGTAAGAAATACTTGAGGGTAAGTACTTGGTGCGAGATCCTTAGTTGTAATTTTTGAAATTTTGTGACTGGTGGTTTCGAATGGAAGCTTGAGATGACATTAAGATTGTGATTGTTCTTTGATGCAACCCCGACTTAAATCGTGCTAATATTTCATGTTCTAGTTGAGCTAGTAGTTGATGTTGTGGATGCATAATTAAGATAGTTTATATAATTAAATTTGATAGGTTGAGGTAATTAATAGTTTCCTTACGTCTGACCAGTTAAGTTGAATTTAAATTCTAGATTTAGCTGGAGATTGTTTTCTTATAGTTAGTTAAGAGTTTTTGCCAAGATTGGAAGTATAACTCATTCATTGAATTAAGAGGTTGGGTTGTGATTTAAGGATTTGGGGTATAGTGTTGGTTTTAAGGAATCGTGTTGTGTGAGTATAGGTAAGCAATGTAGGTGTAAATGATTTTCCTCTTACGTGTTTTGTCTATTGTAGTTGTGGCGTAGAGAAAGGTTGACAATGAGTCACCTCGAAACTTCATCTTAGATTTCAGATGGGAGGCATAAGGATGAGGATTACTTATTCATGTGTATGTCACTCACGAGAGTGACAAGTCGTACAAAATATTTGATACTTGTTTTAGTTGTTTGTGTGTGATCCCCAAAACGGGGGTTAGTTGTGAAAATTTATGATGCAAATATAAAATAAATAATGAGCAATTGGTGGATTGTAGTGGTGGTCGTGAATGAGATGCGACTTCCCAAACTTGTGATGTTTATCCTATTCGTTTGTTCTATTTAACCATATAGTGCCCATTATGTGTGGTTATTGCTTGAATAATTGTAAATGGATTGTGGCATCACCATGGTGATGGGATCATTGGTTGGGTGACATTTGGGAGTCACGGGTTGAAATATGTTTGAGAAGAGAGTTGAGAACGAAGTTTTCCTATTGAGTATGACCTTATTTTTGCCGAAATTGAGAATTTATCGTGATGGATAAATCAGTGAGTAAAGGAGAAATAGTCATGAAGAGGCCATATGGAGTCTTATGATGTGTATATCCCTTAACTATTTCAAATAAATGAATAAATAAATAAATAAAATTCTTTTTCAAACTCTTCACTTTTACAAAACCCCTTGTACGTGTCTAAAACATTATATATATATATACATATAAAGTTTTCTACCAAGAATAATCTCTTTTAATTTCAAAAGTTGGGAAATATTATTTTTTGGTGTTTTTGGTTCTTAAGTATTTCAAAAACGCAATTGAGTAAATGTGTGGGCATGGAATACTAGCTGTGTTGTAAGAACGTAGTTTGTGGTACTTTGGTTTTGTTGGGTTGTGTTTTGTCGAAAGCCATGATTGGCAAATGGAACTCTTATTAGAATCTTTTCTTCTCGTGAGAGGGGGTTGAGGACTTATTTAGTAGTGTGAGGTAATTGTTTGAAAATTTGGCTACCGAGCAACCGGTAGTTGTTTCTTGGGGTGTGAATGTGATGTCAGAGCTTATCATTCTAAGATTTTAGGTCGTTAGATAACCAAGAGTTATTTCCTTGAGGTTGAGTCGGTTTGAGACGTGAGTACTGTAGGGCATGGTAGTGACACCTTTTGCTTGACTTTCATTTCAATCCTCATAGAGGTAATTCTTGCGAATGAATTAAAAGAGAGACACATCACTTTCGAATTGTTGTTCACATCATTTGGGGTGTTGTCAGAATGCCAGTGTGGAACTGAAATATGAAAGTTTCTTTTAGATTTTGAACTAGATTTTGGAGTGGTGATTGTAATTCTATTAGGGGTTATTCTACCCCTTATATCATTGGATTGCTTTATCTTCTTTCGTGGGAGTTGTTTCTTTTTCATCATGTGAAATCTTTTGCGTTGGGAGAATCTTCTAGAAACTCATTCTTGAGTAGAGGTCATTTGTGATTAGTTAGTGGGAGTGTTAATTCCAATATTTGTTTCATTTCGGTTTGTCCAAACTTTAATTCTTGATGTGTCTAATTTTGGGAATGAAATTTCCTAAGGTAGGGAGAGTGTAACACTTCGTATTCTTTGGACTAATGGGATTCCTCTTGACACTCTTATTATTGTATTTAGAGCCTCTTTGATTCATTTTAGAATATTGATTGAGGTGGTATCATAATAGTAAAGTAGGATTGAATCAAAAATATTGACTCGGATAATTGTCCTATGAAAAATCTTCACTCTTTTGCCTTTTTTTCTTTCCACACTTTGAATCTGTATGTGAGGCTAGAACCAGTGGAAAGCCTGTTTTTGAGGCTTCGATTTAGACACAAGAATGACCTAAAATGGAGTCCGGACGAGGGAGTTATACTTGAGCAAAATTTTGACTGCTCGAGTGGTCTGCCCGAGTTACAAAGATTTTGGGAGCTTTTTTTCATCGCTCGAGCCAAGTTTTGACTGCTTGAGCGGTTTGTTCGAAGTTACCACTTTAAAATCCCTCGTTTTGGCCAAATCTTGTCACTTTTTCTCTCTCATTTCTCTCTCTCATTTCTCTCATTCTCCTTTATATCCAAAATGCTAGCCTTCTAACCTTGATTTCTTCTACTTTTATGAAAGATTCATCTTAGATTTTGCAAGATAAGAACATAGGAAGTGAAGACCAACATATCTACCAATTGAATCGCTTTACTTTTGAAGTTCTGTTCAGATATTCATCTTCTTGTCTCCATTCTTGAGGTAGGCGTACTTTTAACTTGATATATTTATGATTTGAGATAGATATGTGGTATTTTCTTAGTTATAGTAATATATGAGATGATTTTGTGATATAAAGAGGGTTTGATAAATAAAAGGGGTTTATACCCAATTTGTTTTGAAGAAGACTATGAATGTTTTGTTAATTATTGTTGTTGATGATAAAAATTGACCCTTTAGCTGTAAAAGAGGGAAAAGCCCTAATTTTCTCAAAAACCCTAGCTGTCAAACTTAATTAAATAATAGGGGTTTGACTCAATTTACTCTTAAATCTTGAAATTGTGTGAATGATTATGGAAATGGTGTTAAGACATGAGATTATTGAATTTTCTTGGATATACGTATTAAAATAGATGAACATTGAGATTGTGAAATATGGTGGGATTGGAGATACCCTTTATTGTTGATACTATTAAATATTATTGTGAATCGAACAAACCTTAGGGAAATTGGATTTGAAGACTCATGCATCATGTGCATTATAATTTTCTCATGTGATTTTACAATCTTGTGGATGTTTGGAAATGTCAAAAGGGGTAAATAGCATATGAGTCTGGGTAGTTGAGTCGAGTTTTGGTAATGGGTTATGTGTTGTATTTGGTACTCGCGCGGGGAGTCAAGGTGCCCAATTGCCCTGTCTTGAGCATATTACCGGACGTATGTGAGAAAAGTTTTTGGGTGTCCACGAACCCGCCATTTTTAGAGTCGGAAAATATGGAAAAACATGGTTTTGGGTGTCCACGAGCCTACCATTTAAGGAGTTGGCAAATGTGGAAGGGGAATGTTTTAGATGCCCATCGCCTTGCCCTCTTTAGAGTCGGCAAATGTGGGAATATTTTATGTATATAAACCTATATATGTATGTATGGTTTTGCGGCTCTTGCTTGGGATGTTATAGCATATTTACCACCCCATGGTTGTAGATGAGATTTTGAATGGAAATCATGCATTGAACATTTTTGGTTTTAAAAGAAAAAGTACGGATTTTATTCTAACAAGTGCATGGCTTGAACATATGCATCTCGATTATTTATATGACTTGTTAATAGTATTTCCTATTGGGCATTAGCTCACCCCAACTAACAACATTTCAGGAATTGATGGTGTGACTTTGCCTAAGTGACAAGGCGGTGAAGATTTTGAAGCACATGGGCTCATTGGATGTTATTTGTTGAAACTCCAAGCTAATGTGTGTTGGGACTTAATGTCCACCCTTTTGTGTAACCAAGGGATTTCCCTTGAAACTTGTATGCCATTAGGGTATCTTTACTCTTGATTTCTTTAATTTTGCGAACTATGACTTGTTAATATAATTCAATGAGAACGAGGTTTACTTAATGAAAGATAATATATTTCTTAAAGTATTATCTTACGAGAAATGGATTATTTGATGGAAGCCAGTGAATATTTATAAAAATTGACTATATAAGGGTTTATAAAATTTTTGGGACGTTACACGCTGACGTTTCTCCAGCACCCATTGGGAGGCAGTGAATTTGTTTTAAGGAAACTATGTACACCACAGGATTCGATTTGCTTTCTTATTTTTTTTTCGTTTATTATTTTATTCCCGGAATTTGTTTTGTCTTATATTTCTGTTCCTCCAATTGTATTACCCAGTTTCAATTAGTTCTATCATTTCTTCTTTGTAATTTGCTTTATAAATCCGAACCTATTTTATTTTCTATTAAATATTCAATTTTAGAAAAAATGAGAAACAAATTCTTTTTGCAAAGCGATTTGTAATGGATTAATTTTTTTATGAGAATGTTACTTCTTTAGTTTACTTGTTCTTTGTTTGTCTTGTTTTTTTTTTTTTTTTTTTTTTTGTTTTTTTGTTTTTAAAGAAATAAAATTAGAACTAGTGGTGTTTGGGTTTTAGTATTGTGTTTAAGATTATTTGCATGCCTATTGATTTCTAGTTTTTCTAGTTTTATTTGCATGCTTATTGCTTTCTAGTAATTTTATATAACTCTTGGGAATTAAAATTAATTTAATTATTTAGAGTTATTAGTTTATTATCTAGCATTTGATTCTGTAGTTCATTTTTATTTATTTATTTATTTTGCTATTACACAAGGTTGCAAGAAGTGGGTAGGAAAATTAGTTAATTGCATTAATTTTTATAGTTTATATATAGATTTGTTTTGTGTCTCATTTTATTTTTTTGCTAACTTTATTTATAGGTATACCTATGCAAAACGAAATGGAAAAATGAGAAAAAATAAAACTAATATAATTCGGGATAGTTAAAAAAAAATTTGGACTACTAACCTTCTTGTTGAACAGAAATATCTAAGCGTGGGTGTAGACACCCCATTTTGATTAACCCTAAGACTTCAGTCAGTTGCAAGCCTCCTGACGATGGAATGGTACCTACTTTATCTTTAGAATGTTTAAAGTTGCTTACGCTTGGTCTATAAACATGTTTTGGCCCAAAGAAATGACCATTTTACCCCTGAACCCATTTTTAGCCAAAAACCAACTTCTTAACCCTAGAAAGCCCAATGTGCTTTGATTGATCGTATTTTTCAAAATTTAGTGACCCATTTTATCAAAAACATTGATCAGAATGCAATTCGGGCTTACTTGTGCCACAAGCATTCCAAGGGTATAGGACCACGTACTTGTGCATACATGCATGGCAACCAAGGCAAAATGCGCGTGTGCACGTTAGATGTGAGTGCGCACATTTTCTGTCATGACCCAAACCCGCCCCTATAGGTTTAGCGTCATAATAGGCTAGTAATCCTGAGATTATCGAAGGCCTCTGACCTGAAAATCATATAAATAGAGGGGCTGCGGAAGTAAATATACAAAGTACAACATCCATTGAGCTGTGCAGACATACATGAGACAGATAAGTTAAAACTTTATACATATATACGATGTCAAAAGTTCATAAGTCATGCAACACCGTACAGGTATCATCAAAAGGGATTGAGCCCAATGTACATTTAAACAAAACAAAATGAAAACAAAAACATCCTTAACATGATTCACAAAACTTGACTTTTTCAAACGGGGACCTCCTCGGGAGGCACGGTGGCTGGCTGACCCAAACTCTCTAGGTAGCAGCTTAGGTTTGGTCACGCGCCTGCTTACCTACATACATAATATAAATAGTGAGTAAAAGCCCAGTGAATAATAATAGAGTAAATGAATGATGTCCCATGTCAGATTCAAAAAGCAGAAACAGATTCATATTCTTATTCAGAGTTCAGAAGCATGTACTTATTCAATTGCATAGAGGATCATACGTGGTACACCCATTATTGCTAACAGATCAGATATAGAGCATTAAGGGTCATACTTGACTAGTTCCATAAAGGAACCTCTGGTACTAGTAATAGATAACATACTTAAGCCATGGTATTGTTACCCCCGGGTGTGGGCCATGAGACCATGGTATTATTACCCCTGGGCAAGGGCTATGAGACCATGGTATTATTACCCCCGAGCAAGGGCCATAAGCTAAGGATGTCGCGAATACTTTTCAATATATGGATAATCATTCATTGATACAAAATATAGTATTTCAGAAAATCGATCATTTCTTGTCATATCATATAGGAAAATACTTAAACATGAACATAGCTTTACAAAGTTATTACTCACAGATGGCTCCACTTCCAGAACAGATTAAGCAGATAAACCTGACCGTCTATGGCGCGTGACATACACAAACATAGAATCTATACGTATTGTCACGCCCCAACTTTTTAATTACTCAGAAATATTACCAAAAGCTTGTAATTTAGGTCTATTTTGTTTTTCTTCATTTATATATGCCTATTACCCTTGAGTAATAGAAACAAAATAATACATGTCTCTCTCTCTCTCTCTCTCTCTCTCTCTCTCACAATGAATATTATAATGACAACAATGCATGCCAATCTTTTACTGTGAAGCTACAAATAAATAAATACAAATAGAAGATCCATTTCCTTTACATCTACTATGAAGTTATACAAAGAAACTCAAGGAATCCATAACTCTTCAACCAAAGAATCCAAACTTTCTTCCTGTAAAAGATAAAACAACAAGGGGTGAGCACTAATGCCCAGTAGGAATCTCATAGTTCTGAATCAATAACTAACACACAGATAGAAATGATCATGCATGCAGGGTGATACCATCTAGTAGGGTGACATTTTATAATTTCAAAATATTATAAGGTACCTTTTTCTCAAAAACTATTTAAATGCTTTTTAAGACAAACCTTCAGCCATTGAAAATTATCCCTTAACCTTACAAAACCATAGATCCTTCTGAAGCAAACATATTTAAGAAACAACATCATTTAAAATTTATTAACCAATTCCCAAAATATTTCTCATTTAATTTCCATTTTTAATATCCCTCTTTTTCTTTTATTCTTCCTTTCTACTCATTATATTTATTTAGAACTCCATAACTTCAAGTTCAAGTTTCCTTTTTGATTCACTAACAATTCTCCTATACTCAATTCACACCGTTAATTACACTCTCAAATTTCATTTCAAGATAACATAAGATTAATAAACCCCTTTCAATTCAATTTATCATTTATTTACAGAACAACACTCATAATTTACCTTTATTGTCACAACTAATTCATTATGTTCACCATCACCAATCCATAATCCCCTTACCCATTTTTGGGTTCCATTCTTTACAAATAATGTCTATGTACATTTCCTCTTTATACCAAATTACACATCAATTTGCAATTTCACAGATTCATCACAAGTCACAAATAATATCATCAACTCAACACACTTCTCTGCACATATCTCAACACAATATACCTTTTGCTGACTTACTACGGCGGGATAGCGGGCACCCAATCCATAACACTTTCCACCTTTTGCCGGCTATTATACGGCGGGAAGTGAACTCCCAAAAAACCAATTTTCAACCTTTTAAAACCATCACCCACATTTGCCGGTTACTATACGGCGGGACGTGGGAACCCAAAACATTTTTGAAAACCATCCGTTTTTCTACTTTTGTCAGCTATTATACGGCAGGACTGTGTGGACACCCAAAAATCATTTTTCTATTTTTGCTGGCTACTATACGGCGGGACTGCGTAGACACCCAAAAATCATTTTTCCCACATTCGTCCAGCGATAAGCCTAGACAGGGCAATTGGGCACCTTTAATTCACAACCACCCTATATTTGCCGACTACTATACGGCGGGACGTGGGCCCCCAAAAACCTTTTTCAACTCCCCACGCAGGTACCAACACAACACCACCCAACACAACTCAACTCAACACGACTCATCAAAACCCAACACAACTCAACATGATTCAACACAATTCAACATAATCAACACAATTCAACGTGATTCAACACCACTAAATGTAATTCAACATAATTCAAGGTGAACTTTTAAATCTCCATTTCATCATTTCATCCCAAGGCTCATGTCATCCATATCATGAACAAATCTTTTCCCCTAAATTTCATTTCATTTCATATTATAGCATGATTTATAGTATCCATAATAAAGGTTCATTTGCTAATTTTTAACATAATTTACAAACAATTCCAAAATTCAATTAAACTTGTATATATATAATTCAACCTCTCAATTTCATGACTCTACTTTCAATTTAGGCAAAATCATTAATTATTATCACGAGTCAACTTAAGGTTTTCAAGAAAAATCAAGACTTTACAGAAAAACTAAAACTTCTCACACCATTACTTTTTATTCCAATTTTCCCATTGATTATACACCTAAGGTTCATAATCCACAATCTTAACCCAACAATTGAACCCCAACACTTCAAACTCTAAGCCCCCAAATCTCATGATGTAACACTATATGCTAAAAAATGTAGATTTTGTATTTATATAATCAAAATATCACAAATCTATCTATTAATGCAAGTATTGAAGAAGAACTAGGACCCCTATCTCAAGAATCAAGCAAAAGATCAAAGCTTTGATGAGATTCCTTTACAAATCCAAACTTCAATTGGTTGAAAAGTGAGATCTTTAAGCCTTCTTCATTTTTTTGTAAGGGATCTTGCCCAAATCCTTGAAAAATTGGAGGTATTTGGGCCAAAATCTCTATGGTTTTCGGGCTAAGGGTGAGAGGGATGAAGAGAGAGGATGAAGGTGTGAAGAATGATCTAGAAAAGTGCTTTTAAGCTTGCTGAATTCGCACAGTCCGCTCAAGCGTTGCTTTTCCCACTCAAGCGTACTTGCTTCCAGCACAGATACTAAAACTTTACACGAGCATAACTCTCTCATCCGGACTCCGTTTTAGGTCGTTCTTGTGTCCAAATCGAAGCCTTGGAAACAAGCTTTCCAATGATTCTAGCCTCACACCCAAATTCAAAGTGTGGGAAAAGAAAAGGGCAAAACAATGACAGCTATTTGTAGGAAAATTATCCGAATTAAAGTTTTTGGTCCAATCTTACTTTACCATCATGTTACTACTTCAATCAATACCCCAAAATAAAATAAGAAGGCTCCAAACACAATAATAAGAGGTCAAAAACAATCCCACTAGTCTCAGAAATTCAAACTCAACCAGGCAGACCGCTTGAGCGCCCAATCTTGCGCTCAAGTGTGCAGACCAACAAAGCCGTCCACTCGAGCGACCACTCCCACGCTTGAGCGAGAATTCACAACTCTCAGAATTTCGGCAGAAAAGGCCAAAGCCAGCCTCGTGAGGCTACTGCCATCACTTTTAGTACTATTTGATCATTGTGGAATGATAGGTATATTGATGGTAATAACTGATGTACTCTTTTGTGACTGAACCTACCTTTTGCATATAGAGTGCCTTAGCACCTTCCAAACTAGGACATGATATCCTCCTTTTCAGGATTGCAGTGTCGCCTTTTTGTATAATTTAGTGAATCCTAGATGTTTTTTCCAAATTAGAATAGGGAAACCTTACCCCTGAATAGGCATGAATGCAAATTATGTGCTTATATGGTATCTTGTCTTGAATAGAAAAGATTTGATTTGATTGTGGGGATCAACAATCAGAAAGGTAGTGATTTCATTCCAAAAATCTGGGGAGTTTGACATAGCAATGATTTGATTTTGGGGCCATCTGAGTTATTTAGGGCAGTGATTCAATCACAAAAATTGGGGGTTCAATATAGGCAGTGATTCAAATTCTAATTATGATTATGTGGAAAATTAGGGTATGGTTTCCTAAATTAAAGGATTTGAGTTTGAATTTGAATTCCTACCTTAGTGATCAATTAGAGAACAAAATGATTGCCTTTCAAGAATTTGAGTTAGAAAAATCCATGAAAATCTTCATGATCAAAAAACAACTTCTAAAAAATTTTTTTCTAACTCAAGTAGAGCCTTGGAGATTATGGAAGGTATTTGATTAAATAAGAATCTTTAAGTCATTGACTTTGGTAGATAAGGAAGTGGTGACCAAGTCTTCCATTTTGAATAAAATTCTAATTCCCCTAAAAGATATTTGATTAAAAGACAATTGTTTGATTAGATACTTGGAATAAGATCCAAAACTCCTTGGGAGGAAAGAATTTTGAAAAAAAATCTGAGTAGAATTTTGGAAATTATGGAAAGTTTTTGATTAGATAAAAATCTTTAAGTTATTGACTTTGGAGGGAATTTTGATATTATGGAAAAGTATTGGACAAGGAAGTGATGACCAAGTCTTCCACTTTAAAGTGAAATTTTGAAATCCCCTAGAAGGCATTGGACTAGAAGATAATTGTTTGATTGATTTCTTGGAATAAAATTTAAAATTCTTTGGAAAGTTTTTAAAATAAAATTTGAGTAGAGTTCAAGAATTATGGAAAGTTTTTTTCATCAAGTAAAAATCTTTGGGCCAATGATTTTAAAGGAACCTCAATTTTATGAAAAATGGTAAATAAGGAAGGGGTGACCAAGTCTTCCATTTTGAATAAAATTCTAATTCATCTACAAGACATTTGGTTAAAGGATGACTATTTGATTGATTACTTGGAATAAAATCCGAACTCCTCAAAAGTTTTGAAAAAAAAAAGAGAAAGAGGGAAACTTTGAAATTTGAAAAAAAAAAGGATTTTACTTTGAAAAATGATTTTGAAAAAAAAAAATAGGTGTTGCAATTTGGTCATATGATTCTAAGATACAAATGGGGCACATTTTGGTAAAGCAACAAATAATGTAGAGGCAGTTGTTTAAGGTTGATCATTTCGGTAGGGGATCCTTGAAATTCCTCAAAATTTCCTTAATTGGGCAATTTTCACCTAACTGATAATGATGATGACTTTGAAACCCTATGATAAGAATCAAACATGAGTTTGACTGGGTTCAACTGCATACTTCTCAGGATTGTGCTCACGATTGCCAGTTCCAAAAAGATAATTCTCCGAGTCAATTTGCTGTGTCTCATACACAAGTAAGTTCTTCTAGTCTTATCAATTACCAGTCATGTCTCAGCAAAACGAATCAGGGGATCTGACGGTGCTGCTTTAGAAAATGTCCTTGGATGCTGAAGGCCAAACTAACACCCTGATGACTGACAGTTGTTTGGTTCAAATAGAGGAGGTGACTGAAATAGAAGAAGTCATATAGTGGGAAGACGAAGATCTTCACCTAGCTTACACTGATGAAACCTGGGGGAATGTTAAGTCGGATGACACTTGGCATGTAGAGGAAGTGGATCGCCTTACACGTAGATGACAACATTTCAAACCCGCATTTCTTGAGGAAGGTGAGGTTTTAGAAGCATCTAAAGGGAAAGGAAAGGAGCATGAGGAAGATTGCGTGCTTCAACAGCTGAAGAAGATTCAGGTAGACATCTCTATTTGGGGTCTACTCATGGCTTTCCACGAACATCACCAAGCCATGCTGATTGCCTTCAACGAGGCCAAGTTGTTTAGAGACACCACCCCAGATTAGTTAGTGGCACTGCTCACGTCTGTAAAGAAGAACCCGACCATTACTTTCTCTGACAATGATTTGCCGCCTGAAGGAGTAACTCACAACAAGCCCCTTTACGTGTCACTAAAGTGTTGGGAGAAGTGGGTGCCAGTGGTGCTCGTGGATAATGGATTTGCCATAAATATATGCCTGGCTAGGACTGCATATGCTCTAGGATTAAAGCCCAAGGATTACATTGCGATCACATAATCTGTCAATGCTTTGACAACATGCAACGAGAAGTTTTGGGAATGGTAAGACTAAGGATCGAGCTTGACCCGGACGAACGTGACGTGGAGTTCCATGTCATGGACGTTCTAGTCACATTCAACATGCTATTAGGAAAACCATAGATGCACCGACTCCGAGTTGTGCCTTCGATTGTTCACCAAAGAATCAAGTATGTCAAAGGGGATTGTGTGGTTACTTTGGATGGTGACATTTCTTGTGACACCCCAAATGTCTAATTAGCTTTGACACCATGTTAATATCGACTACTTACTATTAGAGGAAATAGATTTAATATAATACGAATGTAATATATATGTAGGGGTCATTGTATTTTACTAAAAGATGATAATGTAATTATTAAATTATTTGGGCCAAAGTGTAATTACTAAACAAAGAAATTGACAGGTGGCACTAAGATAAGTATAACTTGTTGGATAAGTCTAGTAAACTGTTGGATAAGTGTACTAAAAAAACATTGCTGTGGCTGGAGGCATCCAAGATACACCACCTGTGAAGGTAATGATTAAGGGAAAAACTAAGCTTAGGTGAATCAACACTTTGGCCAAGTATATAAAGGGGTGAGGTAATAGGTGAAGGCAACACAAAATAGTAAAGCAAAGAAAGTTATATTATACTTTGAGTAACCTTGAATTGTTTTATGTAAAATTGTTTTATGAATTATTTTATACAAATCATGCTTTATAAATTGTATTAACATTTCAATTATGTTATTTATTTTATGAACCCTATTTGTTTAAAAGAGAAACCCATGAATATAAATTGTTTATGATTTTGGGGATTTAATATTTTTTGATGTGTTTTGTTAGTACCACAACGGGACCTTGAGGGACTTAAATAACCATTGACCCTATGATTAGTCACTTTAGTGATACTCTGTTTGTCATGGGTCCATTGACTCTTTGTTCTGTTCTGTACCGTGGTTATGATTATTTTGCATATATGAATTTTGCATTATATTTCCATTATTTAAAATAATTTGTTTATTCGAATCAAACTACTCACTATTTAGCCTAAATAATTATCCATGGTGACTTTCATACCCTTATTCTCTCAGTATAATATTTCTCACTCTGCCATGTGCTTATAACTGTTAAAACCTTTAAGGTAATGAGACTTAGGGAGGAGTTTTACCCCCATAAAGAAGGACTGAGACTTGGAAGAAACACCATGTTTTTTTTTGAAATTTTATTATTATCATTATTATTTGTAATTACTGTCTAACTCTTATTAAATAAATAAAAGCTCCCATGCACGTTTTAAATAAAATAAATATTTATGTACAACTTTTATTTTACTCTGCTATGTTATTAATTATTTTTACTTTGCTACGTTATTAATCTGCTTAATTAATTTGTTTAATTAAAAATCAGTCCTCGGCAATTTAGAAATCAACTAGTTGCGACATTCGGCCCTAGGTATTGGGGTTCGGTCATGACAAAAGTGTTACCAGAGCACTGGTTTTTTTTTTTGGGTACACGTACAATTCGGAAGTAGGATAAGGAAAACCTTGGTTTATTTGACACATTAGCCATTATGTGTGTAGTCTCTTATTAGTTCCATAGCTAAGTTTGGACTCCTATGGTGTAGGAAATGTCGGATCTCAAATTCGATGACTCATTTTGGTATAGGCTTGAGCCATCAAATCTCGAGGAGATTTTTGGAGGCAACAACAACTATGTCCCAGACCTGCCAGAGGAGTGGGGAGATTCAAAAGACATAGTTAGACATTCATACCTGGCCCTTAATTGATTTATGGGTAGGCCTATATACCTATGGGTGGACCCAATAGAGGTAGAACTGCAATGGTGGAGGGTTGACAACGAAAGCACATTAGATAGATACCTCGGACCAACTAGAGTTGTGGGCCTCGCCTCAGGTGTAAGCTACCCTTGCTTCTTGATTGCACCTTTACCCCCAGAATTTGTGACAAGAAGAGGAAATGCACTCTCCAGTGATAATATATGCACCAGTACCCTCCGCCTACAAGACATAATCAATGTCCAAACTATTGATATTAGTAATGTTATGACATATGTAGAGGTACCTGTATGAATTATGAGCCGTCAGTTATGGGGGGTATGAAGCATGCATTCCCATCTATAGGCTTTTGGTAGTTTGGCTATGCTGCATTGAACAAAATGGTTGGGAATTTGAACACCGTATGCAGCTGCACTTTCTTTGGTTGTTTAATTAGACCCCCGGTGTAAGGAACTTTTTTTGATGTATAGTGAGCTAACGATGTCCTAGTTCTAATCCATTTTTTTGAAATAGAAGGATTAGAGACTAGCTAGATATAACTATTAACTCATAGAGGCGAGTGATGTACCAACATCTTGGTACATATATAAAATCAGTGTTTTGTGAATAATGTGTATTGTTTTGCAAATATTGTTTTGTGAATTATGTGAGTAAAGTTTTGTAAATTAAGGGTATAATGACTAACAATTGTTATGTACAAATAGAAACTATGGACCTTTTTCATTAAAACTATTACTCTGTAGTAATGGCGAATGATGGGAATGGTATTGGATTGTCATCTAGTGGAGCTAATCCAATAGAAAGAATGGTAGAAAAAGCTGTTGCTAGTTTTCTGCAGGCTTTGGAAAATAACGTAACCAATGGAACACCAGAACATCGGGAAGGGCCAACTATGATAAAGCAGTTCTAGGACCTAAAACCTTCCACATTCACAGGGGATTCGAACCCATAGCAGAAGCTTGGGTTAGAGAAATGGAAAAGATTTTCTGTGCACTACCTTGTACTTAAGCACAAAAAATGTCTTTCGTTACCTTGAAGAAGATGCCTGAGAATGGTGGCTTCTTACCTTGGGAAAAGAGGAAATCATAGCTTGGGCGAGATTTTTAGAACTATTCTACAAGAAATATTTTCTGGACTTATTACGAGAATAGAAGACGTCAGAGTTCATACACTTAAAAGTAAGGAACAATGATGGTAGCAGAATACGAGAGTAAGTTCACATAACTAGCACGTTTCGCAATATATGTTATTCTGACAGAAGCCCAAAAAGCTAGAAAGTTCGAAGGAGGACTGGAGGATGAGATCAAAGGAAAGATTGAGGTTCTGAAATTACTAACCTATGTGGAAGTTATAGACTGAGCATACATCGCTGAGAAAGGAATTAAAACCTCTCGTTCTGGGGGAACATGTCAAAAGAAGCGATTTTGGGAAGAATCGGGAGGATCCAGTTCTGCACCACCAAAGAGAATGAATATGGGACTTATTGGCTCAAACAGTTTGGCCAACCAAAACTCCACTATCACTAGGCTAGCACCATTCCTAATTGTCCAACTTGTGGAAAAGCTTATCGAGGACAGTGTTATCGGGTGACGGGAGCATGTTATAGATGTGGTTAGATTGGGCATTTGGTAAAAGATTGTCCAAAATTTACTAATCTCATGACGAGTACCTCTAAATCAGTTCAAAAACATGGAGTGCCGATATGAGTGAAGAAAGAACAAAAACGTCAAGGGAGAGCTTTTGCTTTGGTGCTTGTAAACCCCGATGTTGCTGAGGACATTGTGTTAGGTACACTTTTTATATGTGGTTATTCAACCCATATTTTTATTAATTCTGGATCAACTCATTCTTTTGTTGCTCCACAATTCACTTCCAAATTAACATTGACACCTGAATCCTTGGGATATGCATTATCTATGTTTTTTTAGTCTGGTGGTTCTACATTTAGTATTGATGTATATAAATCTTGTGCTATATCCCCAAAAGGTGAAATCTTATATGTGGATTTTGTTCCACTCTGCATTAGTGGTTTTGATGTATCTTAGGAATGGATTGGCTTGTTGCCAACCATGCCTCTATTGACTGTATGACCAAAAAGGTCTTCCTATGGTCACCAAATCAACGCGAACTTCTCTTTAAAGGAATTGGAGTTTCTTGCCCTCCATATTTAATATCCTCTATGCCAGACCAATGACTTTTGAGGAAAGGTTGTTGTGGGTATATTGTTATGTGGTCGATACTCAGTGAGTGGACCCAGGACTTATTTAATACTTGTAGTTTGGGAATTTCCTGAAGATTTACCTAGCATCCTAGTTGATTGAGAAGTTGAATTCACCATTGATAATCAATCCAGTACACAACCGATATCAAAAACTCACCGTATGTCGATTGTGGAATTGGAAGAGTTAAAAATACAACTTTAGGAATTGCTCGAAAAGGGTTTCATATGACCAAGTACCTCACCATGGGGAGTTGTTGTACTGTTCATGAAGAAAAAGGATGGTTCAATGAGATTGTGTATCGATTATCGAGAATTGAACAAGGTCATCATCAAGAATCGGTACCCTTTGCCACAAATCGATGACTTATTTGATCAATTTCAAGGCGCTAAAGTATTTTCAAGGATTGGCTTGTAATCTGGCTATCATCAAGTGAAGGTCGAAATAGGAAACATTGAGAGGACTGCCTTCAGAATGTGTTACGGACACTACGAGTTCCTTGTCATGCCATTTGGCATCATGAATGCTCTAGTGGCTTTTATGGACCTCATGAATCGAGTGTTTAAACCCTATCTCGATGAATTCGTCATTATTTTCATTGATGACATTCTCATATACTCTAAAACACCGGAAGATCATGAGCAACACTTGTGATCAGTTCTATAGACATTACGTGATCACAAACTTTATGCCAAATTGAAGAAATGCGAATTCTGGATTACTAGTGTACCTTTCTTGGGCCATGTCATTGACTAGAATGGCATCTTTGTCAATCCACAAAAGATTGCAACAATCGTGGATTGGCCGTGACCTACTAATGTATTTGAAGTTCGGAATTTCTTGGGATTGGCCAGATATTACTGACATTTCGTCTAGGATTTCTCGAAGATTGGGTCACTGTTGACTTTGACCTAGAAAAATACCCTGTTCGAATGGACCGACAAACAAGAACATCGCTTATAGGAGTTAAAAAGTAGACTTGTGACAGCCTCTATATTAGCATTCCCTACTGGGACGAATGGGTTTGTAATTTATAGCAATGCCTTATATAATGGATTGGGTTGCATTCTTATGCAAGATGGGAAGGTTATTGCGTATACCTCACGACAACTGAAGACTCATAAGAGGAACTACCCAACTTATGATTTGGAATTGGTTAATATAGCTTGCTTTTCGTGCTCTTTTCAGATACAACTAGCCCTACAGTTCAGACTCTCGTGGTTCTGAATCTAATTTCACAAGTGCAATGTGGAACAGTGAAAACACAAAAAGAGTCCAAATTCAGAAATTCTTTTGGAAAATCGATTTGATCAAATGCCAAAAATGGACTGTTTTGCTAGATTACAAAGTCGCCACCTAAATATTTTTGGAAATTTAGGAAACCCGAGACTCGTGCTAAAGGCCACTTGTCCGTCATCACCAAAGTGTCTCGGCTCGGGAACTTAGGTACGAGAGAGGAAGGTCATGAATTGAGCACCCCACTCGCCCGATCAAAGATCGGCCTCTACTAATCATGATGTGATTCTTATTACATTATATGCTCTTATTCCGATTATTAGACTAACATTACTATGTGTTGCACACTGTAGCTCGACTTTTTTGCTTTTCCTTTCGGAAACTCGAAAATAAGCCCTACAGTTCGGACTTGCGCAGTTCTAAATCTAATCTCACAAGTGCAATGTGAAATTGATAAACACCAGAGAGTTCAAATCTGGCAAATCTTTTGGAAAATCGATTTTAGAATAAAAAATGCCAAGATTAGACTGCTTTGCCAGATACAGAGTCGCCACCTAAATATTTTTTGTTCTGGGAAAATTCAGGAAACCCATGACTCGTGCCAAAGGTTACGTGTTCGTCATCACCAAAGTTACCTCGGCTCAGGAACTTGGATACGAGAGGGGAAGCTCATGAATTGAGCACCCCCGTTTGCCCGATCAAAGATCGGCCTCTACTAATCATGATATGAGTTTTATCAACATTATGTACTCTTATTCCAGTTTATTAGGTTCGCATTACTATGTGATGGGCACAAGCAAGTATAGACTAGTTTGCCCAAATTGGAATAATTCAATTTCATGTTAGTTTTTTTTTGAAAAGGGTTTGATTTTGCCACCTCAAGTGGGCTTAAAGTTTGCGAATTTTCCACTCAACAAGGTAGGCTTAAAACGTACATTCATTGAATTATTTCAATTCAAGCAACAAGCCTTCATCCACAAGCATTCAAGTAGTTTAACAAGTAAGCATTCAACCTCATGGCAAGCATGTTAGTCACGACAATCACTCACACTCATACAAGTATGCTTAAGCACTAAAAACTCACCTAGTACTCCAAGCCAAAAAAATATGAGCTAGAAAAATGCATGATTCCTAATTATGCCAAATGTCTAATACAACACATGCAATAATGTGATTAATAGGCTCAGCTACTAGTATGGCATATGGATCAATTTTGATAACATGCGGTTCAACACGTATTCAAAGAATGTATTGAAATGACAATGCAGTTAGAATGATGAACCAAGCCTTGGTGTATGCAATACAAGATGAATGGATGCAAGCATGAGATATGCTAATTGAAACATGATGCTCCTAATCTAACCATCAAAAGTGGATAAATAAAAGGGAGAAAGACGTGGGGTTGGAAGACATACACATTATTATAACATCGATGTCCTCGCGTAGGAGGGTCTGAATGAATAAACTAACTAGCTAACTAAGCTAAACTAATTAAGCTAATTAAGATAATTATTACAAACCGAATAAAATAGCTAAACTACTTAAGCTAATTAAAGAATTATAACACTTGAATTCATTAACTATTCTAGCTAACTAATTAAATAATTACAACACAACTGTAATTAAACTATGCAATCAACTACTCTACCCCGGGAAATGAGAGATGTGCACACACATGCTCGGTTTCCACCCGAAAAGACCTCCATTTTGCTCTGAATGCCTCTGTTTGCACAGTTGAACATTCCTAGAGCCATTTTGCTCCACCTTACCAACACTCTGCTGAGATTTGCATCAGTGGCCAGCCGGCCACCGGTAAAGATTGCTGGCCACCAGCCGGCCATGAAAGTGGCCTGCCCGCAATGGATGGTGGTTTGCCAGCCACCTGCCGGCCATGGGAAGTGGCCTTTCTGCCACTGATGCACTGGTTCATCTTGCTCTTGAAGCAAAGATCAATTATACACCACAATTCAAGCTAAAACAAACTTGAAGAGCTCCAAGAAGGCCTCAAGAAACCTCCATTCAAAGGTAATCAACTTTGGTTGAGGAAATATAGGCAAGAATGTAGTGTAAGTAGGCAAAAGTGTAGAGAATTTGTAGAGAGAGAGGAAAATTTTTGAGTTGAAAATTTTCTAACCTTGCTACAAGAGAGAGGGGGTCTCTATATATAGAAAATATGAAATTTCTACAAGGAGATCCAACCCTCCACGTATGGACAGATGCATGTATCTGTGCAAACAGCTGACACAGCTGGCATAAAATATCTACAAAAAACACTGGTGGTCGGCTGGTTATCAATGGTGGCCGGCAAACCAATAGTGATGGCCAGCATCCTCTAGGGATGGCTTTGGCCTTTTCTGCTCTAGCCTGACTCGGGTCGTCGCGAGCCGTCCTCTCCTAGGAGTGCTCGTGGAAAAGTGGTGGGACAGTACCAACTCCTTCCACTTTTCCACCACAGGGGAGATGATGATGACTTTTTATGACTTTGCGATGATCACTGGCTTAGACGTAGCGGGCGATTTGATCCCTCTTGATACAGGCATGGAGGAGTGGAAGGTGACCTGGTTCGAGCTGCTAGGAGCACATTCACCTATATATTGGACGGAGATGGTCAGATATACCTGGTTTGCCGAGCGATTCAGAGGGATCGAGCTCGAGACCGTAAAGGAGGCTTCCTGATGTACGTCTTCGGTACCACCTTGTTTTCGAACAGGTGGAACACCGTAGGCCTACATTTGCTGACCGCCCTGGTGACCCTCCCTCGGGTTCATTTTTATGATTGGGGTGGAGCCGGCCTCTCCACTTTATATGGCTACATGAGTTCGACCTCCCATTTGAGAGGGGATTTGATTGGAGGCTACTGGCGAGCCTGGGAGGTACACATCTCAGTTCCCTCTTAGCACTTTACATTTTCTGCTTTGCACTTCCTGCTTTACATCTGTTCAATACTTGTGTTTTCTGCTTTGCACTTTATGCATCTACTCATATATTGTGCTTTCTGCTTTGCACTTTCTGCATCTGTTCAGTACTGTATTGATCACATATCACTGCACTTTCCCTGGAGCTATGGGTGTATGCATATTTTTCGACCCTCACCCCAGAGCCTGTAGAGGAGCTTTCATTAGCAGTCCCCTATTCACGGAGATATGATGACAGGCTCCATCGTAGGACCCATGAGCCCTTTACGTTTTTCCGCTAGTACTTCGACACGGTAGCTGCCCATGAGGTAACCCAAAGCACAGTCATTTTCGCTTTAACACTGTTTTGAATCACATTTAGTAACTGATAGAAACTAATAATCTGTACAACTTTTATTTGTAGATCATGTGGCAGCCATAGGCCACGATGCTAGTCGGGATTCGGGACCAGTATGCTAGGGCCTGGGCCACTTCCCGCTATCGCATTCTACTCAAGGGCCCAATATGCCGGGCTTGGTTCTTGGGCGAGCGCTTCGTGCACGAGATTGTGAGCCTACCTGACCTGATCATCCCGATGGCTCTGCCAAAGTCCATGCAATCTGCAGATGGCCTATCCACTGAGGAGGTTATCCAGTTTATGGTGGGCCTGGATGCTGACTACTTCAGAGTAGAGGGTGACTATGCGGCTGTAGACGTCCCCGAACGTCCCGGGAGGGAAATCCCCCCCCCGGTTTTGTTCATTTGGGCTCACTACAGTTCGACTCAAAGTCACGGTCCTGTATCTAATCTCGCAGAGTGCAATGCAAGACCGATGAATCATCAAAGAGTCTAAGTCCGGCAAATCATTTTTGAAAACAGATTTTTTGAAAGAAGTGCCAAACATGGACTGCTTTGCCAGATACAGAGTCGCCACCTAAATATTTTTTATGGGGGAATTTAGGAAACCCTGACTCGTTGCCTAAGGCCACGTGTCCGTCATCACCAAAGTTGCCTCAGCTCGGGAACTTGGGTACGATTGGGGAAGGTCAGCTATGAGCACCCCCGCTCGCTCGATCAAAGATTGGCCTCTACTAACCATGATATCTAGTTTTGAAAACATTATGCATTCTTATTCCGGTTAATTAGCTAATCTTACTATGTGATGCGCACAACACAAAAGTATAGACTAGATCGCCTAATTTGAAACAAAGCATTGCATATCCGCTCGTTTGAAAGACAGTTTGAAATTTGCTACTCGCAAGTAGGCTAAAACACAGATTTCAACGAGTTGTTCCAACTCAAACAATCCAACCTTCACCCACAGGCATTCAAGCAGTAAATCAAATAAGCAATTAGCCTCATGGCAAGCATGCTTTTATGTTAACATTCACACTCATGCAAGATGCTAAAGCATAAACACTCACCTAGTACTCCAAGCCAAAACAAGGAACATTTTAGTAATCAAATGTATGATCCAAGTCCATGTTGAGATGGCTAATGCATCGCAGGCAAAATGCAGCTAGAGTAGGCTCGGCTAATCTATAGATGGCATGTGAAATGCAACAGATAACATGTATTCAAGTTAGATTTGAAATACTATGCAATTAGTATGATGCGCCGAGCCCGGTGCATGCAATACTGATGAATGATGCATACATGCATAGCATAAGGATGCTAAATTAAATATGCCCTAATACTAACCATCAAAAGCAGGTAAGTAAAAGGGAGAAAGAAGTGGGGATTGGAAGACATGCATCACACGCACACACACTTATTACAAATTCGCCCTCGTTCGGAGGGACCGAAAGAATAATACAATTTAATCAACTAACAAGCTAATTAAATAGTTACAAACCAATTAACTAGTTAAGCAAATTAACTAAGCTAATAAAGCGATAAAACAGCCTCGGGAAGAGGGTCCAATGCATGCGTGCTCGACTCCGCTCGGAAATCCACCACCATGCACAAGCTGCCTCTGTTTGCACTGTTTTTCTCCTCTGAGGACTGCACAAGTCTCAAAGAGCACTCTCTGAACACTGTGGGATGCAACCGGCCATAAGGGATTGTCACCGGCCATAGGGAAGTGATCATCGACCACCAATGAAGCCATCGGCCAACAATGGATAGCCGGCTGGCACTGGAGATGGCCGACCGGCCATGTCTTCCTGCAGAAACCTGTTTTGACAGCAGCAGAGGGCAAAACAGGGCATGGCGATGCATTTCAAAGCAATGTTTGCACCACCACACCCCTTATCATGTTTATGACTCAAAGGGGTATGGTACTCGACCCTCGGGCCACCAATCGCGCATTTCAATGCGTGATGGCCAAATGAGTCAAGTTGTGCATTTGGATTTCAAATGTAATGCAAAACCAAACAAACACATAAGGCCCAACCTCTATCATGGTGATTTCAAGAGGCAAGACATGCATGCAAAATGCAACCTAGGCATGTGAGCTAAGTGTACAATATGAGCATGCAAGCAAGTAATGTGCACTATGCACACAACCTAAGCAAACAAGCATACAAGGCATGTAACAACATATGCAAGCTAACAAGCATGCATGATGCAATGCCAACGTGCAAACATGCAAAACACGTAACATGTTAAGCAACCAAGACAAAAAGGAAGAATGCATGCCAAATGCGATGTGATTCAAGCATGCAACACATGCGATAGGTCAAGTATGCAACAACACACAAGGCGAGCATGCAACAATATGCAAAGGATGGTCTTAAACTAGTTTGGGCAGCTCTCTAACAAGCCCAAAACAGTGGCCAAATGCTATGGAAATGAGGGCCAAAACACATACAAACATGCATGCACATATGGTCCAACATTTAAGCATAAAGAAGCAACTTTTAAGCACACTTAAAAGGAAACAAATATGGACAAACGACATGCATATCAAACTCTGAAAATCATGTTAAGGATGGTGCCAAACCAACTAAACAAGACAAGCAAAGCATGCAATTATGTCCAAAACCTAAGGCTCGCCAAAGAGGTATTGAACTACACTTAGCAAAACCAAACATGGCATGATTTGAACAACCAAAATCAGAGTTTTAGCATGTTAAAACAAAGCCAAAAACACATTGACATGGCATCCTAGAGGCCTAAACATGATGGCATACGCAATGACACTTTCATGGAGCATGAAACACAAACTCTTTAAGGCTTTAAAGTAACATCAAATGCAAGCATACAAGCATGCTAAATGGACTGAAATGACATGGTAAGTGGTGCCAAACCACTGAAATAGCTCAAGCAAAGCATGCTCAACACTCACACACCCAAGGCTAACAAGCCAAAATGCAAGGTGGCTATACAAAGCATGTCAAGCATGACCAAAGCAACCACAATCAGACCTTAGGCACACTAAGGCATGCACAAAAGCTTCATAAAGCTTGGCCAAAACAAATAAGCATAGTAGTCTAAATGCTAAGTACATGTTAAGGCAAATTCATGGCATTACAAGACAAGTATGCAAAGCAAGCATGGTGTGTCTAAACCAACTTAAAACAGTGCTATATCATGGCAAAACAAAGCCTAATATGCACTAAGATGAAGCTAAAGCAAGCTAGGCATACAAGCTACAACACAAGCCACTTGTGTGAGCATCAAAGACAACATGGAGAGGGGATGACCCTCTCCCATTTAGGACCTCAAAACCACCTCTCCACCACTGAAACTTTGGATTTCAATGGTAGAGAGGTCATGCAAAGACCACAACAATGGCCAAAATAGATGGCCTTAAACAAGGCCTAACAAGGCCTTGGAGGGGGGAGACAACCCCAAACCTCAAAGAGACCTTAAACAAAGTTCTAAAACTAACAAAATCAGAACTTTTATATGTTATACACTAAGCTCAAAAACAGATGCAAGATAGGTTAAAAGCTAGTGCAAGAATGGGGAATAAAGGAGATAAGTTCTCACCCTTGAAGAACACTTCAAGAACACCAACCTCAGACCTCCCTTTGGATCAAAATCAGCTCAAAAACCTTGAAACCAGTCCCTCAACACCTCCACAACCGGAGTATGGTGTAATACTAGGTGCCTTAGTGAAAAACTAAGAACAAAACACCCTTTTGGAACACCAAACACACACAACTATATATAGAGAGATATAGAGATATATCTATATATGCCCTAATCTCAGAGTTGTTCAACCTCTGGAAAGGGAGGGGAGGCCTTCCTCTTATAGGCAAGGCCAATCCAAGCTTCCAAGGGAAGCTAAGTTAAGGAAGCAAATCCCTTCATACACTGTATGGAGGGGGTGCAAAGTGTATGCCAGCTATCGTAGCTGGCATAAAATATCTACCAAAAGCAGATGCACAGTGATCGGCCAGCCAAAAATGACAAATTGGCCAAAACAATGGTCGGCCGACCACAAAGAGTGCCGGCCGGCCAAACATTTGGCCGATGGCAACAAAACAATGGCCGGTGGCCTCAAGCCATGGCCGGTGAGGTGTGGGGATGGCCAACAAGCCATTCCCTGCCCCTCAAAAGCAAAACACAAGTGTTTGGTGCAAAACCAAACACAAAATAGTCGAGTCGAGAGGTCTTGAGGCAAGGCGCGTGGCTGAGACCTCCGGGAACTCAAAACGAACACGAACATGGATGATCAGCGAGTGTTCAAACGGTGACGTCCAAGTCTTGAGGACGGTCAAAAATGGGGTGTCTACAGTGGCCTTCATCCAGACACATCTGATGCCACCCCTGACCAGTGTTTGTGAAGGTGAGGAGACGAGAGCTCCTGCTACGAGAGAGAGGCCTAGAGTGACCCGAGCGACCAGGGTGACCAGGGCTCGTGGTAGAGGGGCTTCCCAAGCAAGGTAGAGGGCCTGTTGGCTAGAGCTTCCAACTGCATTGACATGCTGACGGCATACTGGGGAGCCTTATCAGGTCTCGATTGAGCTTGTGGCCACTAGGTATGAGCTTGTCGGGGTTTGACGCTCGACTCAGGTATGAACCATACTTTACATTTCGCACCCCACATTTCATTTTAGATATGTTTATTGTGGATACTGATCACCTAAATACATTTGCAGGCACCCATCGAGTACATAGGAGGCATCCTTGAGCTGATAGCCTCCCTGATGGGTATGGTACAGAGGAGATATGTACTGCTTAGCCTCTACAGTATTCAAGTAATTTCTTCAATTCGCACTCCACGCATCAAATTTCCACTGACACACTAACACTGACATTTCAACTGAAAACTTCCTAAACTGCACTGATATACTGCATCTGCATACTGCACTCACACACCGTATCTGATTGCATACACTTATTCTGCACATCTGCTTGCATTTGATACACATGCTGTAACTGATAGGTGACAACTGCCTTTTCAGATCCCACCCATACTGATGGCACCAGCGGCAACTACAACACCTGCACTAGCGGTATCTCCTTCAACAGTAGGGAGGAGAGAGAGACAGGCTCCAGCACACGGCCTGGGCAGAGCTAGGTGCACCCGAGATGAGAGCGGTCCTTCAGAGCTCATTCTGAGTGATGATAATGCTGAGAAGAGCGACTCTGAGGAGGTAGTGAGTCAACATTCAGAGTCATTCAAGAGTAGAGATGATGATGTCGGCTCGGGTTCCGAGAGTAGAGGCGACGCTGAGGTGAGCTCTAAGGCGGAGAGCGGAGATGACGCTGGCTCAGGTTCTGGGATAGATTTAGACAGTAACGCTGACGAAGACAGTGCCCCAGAGTCCTCTCCTCCGAGGAAGAGGACAAAGAGGGCTTCTCGAGCTTGAGGCGACTAGCGCTAATTTTTGTATTTTTGCTTAGTTTCTTTTCGTTTATAGTTTTAGCATATTGTATAGCTTTAGACAGGTTTTAGTTGCTTTAAAAACTTATACTCCACTTTTGTAAAAACAACCATGATTGGAATAAAAACTAGTTTTTATGAAAAAGTGTTGTATTTTGCATCATGAGCACCACATAGCATAGAATGGACATGGAATCGAAATGGCCAAGAGTACCCTTGATTGAAACAAAATATTAATCGGGTAACGAACTAACCAATAGCTGACATAAAAAGCAATATACAACTTGGTAAACAAAACAACATACAACTTGATAAACAAAACAACACAGATTCAAATTCAACAAACTTACTAAAACCAAAAAAAAGGACTCAAAACAAGACCTTAAGACATAAAAGAGCAGAACAAAACACATGCTTTCAGCATTGTTCAGCACAACAGGTGGACAGCAGGTCAGAGTGAGAGACTGTCAGCCGCAAATAGGGGTTGCCAGCCACATACCGGCTACCAATGTCCCTTGCTGGCCACCAATGTGGCTTGTCGGCTACCAGCTGGCCGCCTACTAGCCATCAATGTGCAGGACCTCCAGATTGTTGACACCTGGCTTCCACTCACTGCCTTATCTTCTACAAAAGATTGAGCTTCATGATTTCTTTGTTTCAGCTACAAATTCTTCACAAATGGAGCCATTTTTTGTCGAAAAACTCTTGAATTGGATTGTGACTTTAGACGGCTCAGAAAAGATGAATTTTCGTAGTTTTGGTATAAATGCACTTTTTTTGCTAAGCCATTCTCTGCTTTATTTTCTATTCCTTCATGCTACGGCTAGATGCTAGTACCCGATTACACATGTCTTTAGCTTCGGGGGACAAGAGATATGCCCGACAATCGAAGAATTTCAAGTGCTAATGGAATCCCGGCGCGATGAGGAAATCATACCTCAGCCCTGTTTCGGCCACATCCAAGCTTTGGGACGGATGTGTGGGCTCACTTTTTGCGAGGCTCGATCCTTGGTCCACAATGGAGAGTTGGATACTCCCAGTCTGATTCATCGATTTTCTAATGTCGGTGATCGAGGCGACCTTCTTTGGCGGGGTTTTAGACAACACGCCCTTTGCTTGTGTATGCTGGCACATTTTCTCATTGCCCCAAATTTCGGCGGGTCTAGTATTCGGCTGATTGAATTGGCCCAAGGTTTGAAAGAGGGCAAGAGTTGCATTGGCTTAGTGCTGGTTGAGACTTTGATGGGCTTAGATGCCTTCCATCGGCAAGAGACTATCAAATTCTCAAGGAGTCCACTACTTCTGCAGGTATTGTTTTCCGCCCTTTCTTATATGTATTTCTCACATAACTCGGCATTCATGTTCTGTTTTTCTCTCAAAGCCCTTTTCTCACTTTTCTCTCAACATACATCTCTCTATTCTTTAATCTCTCTTTTCTTTTATCCCTTCCCAGGTGTGGCTTATGGACAAACTGAAGGTAGTGGACTCTTGCCTCGTATACTCAGCTTGAACGTACTTCTTCTGCCAATAGCTAGTGGATTTCCTGAATGAGGATGGTGGTGCTGCTGGATGTGAAATAGGTCTGTTACTGACATTGCTTGGCGTTGCCCTTGGCTTAATCTGACCGAAATGAGCTACAGCATGACTCGGCAACCTGACATTCAGCTGATCAGCCTTACACACTGTGTATTCTACTTTCTGTTTTGGTTTAGACGTCAGTTTGGACATGACCAGATTCACCTAGAGGAGGGGGTAGAGTACCCGATTTCATTCCCCATCTGAGGTTCACGCTTGGCTAGATACCTCACTGCTTGGAGGATGAGAGAGCTTCTGGCCCCTGCCCCTAGTTTCAGCTGCGCCCTTTCCAGCGAGTGCCTAACTTGGCTCGAGGATGTGGCATAAACCGGGCCCACTTTGGTATCAGAAGCTTCCACAAGCACGAGCGGGGGACGCCGGAGCACCTGACTCATCTATGCCCCTAGTTTATTGCTTTGATCTTTAATTTTCAAGTTTTAGGAATGTAATAAAATGAAACTTTGATTTGTATTGAGAGTTGGAGAACTTTGTATTGAAATCAATGAAATTAAAGTTGTGAGCATTGAAAATTTTCCTTTTGGTCCAAAAATGGTCTAAATTGTAAAAGGCAAATTTTGAGCAAAAATCAACTTTTATTAAAACTTTTCAAAACCATTTTCGATAAGGATCATCACTTGACACGCACGGAATCTATCCTCGAGATGTACAACCCCGAATTCGAAGATCACAAATTGCCCCTTGACTGAATAACATTGCTCAGCACTGTAACCAGCTCTTCTCTCAGAGTAAAGATCACGACCCCAAGGTAAAGAATAGACAAAGATGACCTAATCAAACACATGGACAGAACAATCAAGTTGGAGGAGTTTACGGCCGAACTTCAGGATGAAATTGCCTACGTATCCCGAAGATAGGAATCAGGCGTTCTGTAGTTTGGTTCAGGTTAACTCAAGTATTAACACTCTTCTTTTGCGCTCTAACTTTTGCCAAGGCCGCCCTTTAGGGTTTTTAACCTTGTGAGCTCAGTTTTTATTTAGTTTTAATTTTTTGTGCTCTAACTTTTACCTAGGTTGCCCTTCCGGTTTTCGGCCTAGTGAGCCTCTCAGGGATAGTATTTCTTCAATTTGTCTATGTTGATCGGTTGGGAAAATTCTAGGCTATCCAGGTCCATGAGAATAACAGCTCCACCCGACCAGATAGTTTTGATGTAAGGACCAGTCCAATTGGGTCTGAACTTGCCCCTAGGTCATGGATGGGAGCTCGGTTGTCTTTCAGCACCAAATCCCCTTCTTTTGAGATTCCGAGACTTAACTTTCTTGTTAAAAGCTCTAGCAATCCTGCGTTGATAACCCTCAACATGGTAAAATGCCTTAAGCCTTCTCTCATTAAACAATATCAGTTCTTCAAACCTGCTCTGTTGCCAGTCCGCCTCTGCTATCTGACACTTAGCCATAACTCGCAGCGACGGACTCCTATTTCGATTGGCAAAATAGCTTCCATCCCATAGACAAGAGAATAAGGAGTTGCCCCTATAAACGTCTGGATTGAAGTTCTATAGCCCCAGAGTGCAAATGGCAATTTATCTGGCTAGTCTTTATAGGTCTCAACCATTTTTTGCAAAATATTCTTGATATTCTTGTTGGCGGCCTCAACAGCTTCGTTGGTTTGCAGTCGGTATGTAGATGACTTATGAAAAGCCACGTTGTATTTCTCCAACAAGTCTATCATTTCTTTCTTGAAGTGGGAGCCATTATCTGAGATGATCTCATTTAGGACTCCATATCGGCAAATGATGTTGTTTCGGATGAACTTAGCCACATGCGCTACTTTCAACACTGCGTAGGATTGAGCTTCCATCCACTTTGTGAAGTAATCAATTGCCACCAGAATGTATTTATGCCTATTTGACCCTTTCGGTGTGACCACGTTGATGACGTCGATTCCCAGACTAAGAAAGGCCATGGTGAAGTCATGTTGTATAGCTTCGACGGCGGGATATTCATATGATTGGCATGAATTTGGCATTTGTGGCATCGCCGAACAAAACCAATACAATCCTCCTCCATAGTAGACCAGTAGTAACCTTGCTTGAGAATCTTTCGGGCTAACATTACTCCGTTCATGTGCGCTCCGCACTCTCCCCTATGGATGGCCTCCATTAGGCGCCTTGATTCCTCTGCTTTGACGCACAACTTGTGCATTCCCAGATGACCCCTTTTATACAGTTTACCTCCACAGATGATAAATTGAACGACCATCCGTCGTATTGCCCTTTTGTCTTTGGCATTTGCCACTGGTGGATAAACCTCCTTTTCCAAGAAGTTCCAGATATCGTAGTACCAAGGGTTTTGATCTTGTGCTTCATTATTGCGGCGATAGTCTCATAGGTCAGCGTGTATCTCTGCTCAATGATGATCGGACGCATCCGGACTCCAAGCGGGATGTTTATCATGGATGTCTATCAGGAAGTTGAAAAAGTGTCAGCGAAAATGTTGTTCTCTCTTAGTAGATGTATGAAGGTTAGCTTTTCAAACCTAGGAATTAGAATATCCAGGGTCTGGTGATAGATCTTTATCTTTTCTTCTTTGACCTTTCAGTCTCCATTTGCTTGAGAAACAACTAGGTTCGAGTCCCCGATGATGTCTAACCTTTTTGTCCCTAGTTCTAGGGCGGCTTCCAAACCTGCGATATACGCTTCATATTCTGCTTCGTTATTGGATAACTTGAACCAAAGTTTAAAGGCTAAAGGTATATGGGAATTGTCGGGTGCTATCAGCAACACACCTATCCCATAACCATATTGATTAGACGCTCCATCAAAGTACATTGTCCAAATCTCTTCCTCGACTTGCAGAATGGCTTCATCTAGAAACAGGTATTCTACTGCTTCATCCCCTTCTACTGGATGATCCGCCAGGAACTCCGCTACAGCTTTTCCCTTGATCGACTTGCGAGTAACATACTTCAAATCAAATTCGGAGAAAAGAAGCAACCAACAAGCTAGCCTACCCGTAAGCGCTGGTTTCTCAAAGAGATATTTGATGGGATCTAATCTCGAAATTAGAATTATGAAGTGAGCTAACAAGTAGTACCTCAACTTCTTGGTAGCCCATACCAAGGATAGGCAAGCTTTCTCCGTTGGGGTGTAATGGGTCTCCTAATCCATCATTTTCTTGCTTAAGTAGTAGATGGCTTTCTCCACCCTATCCTCAGATTCTTGAGCAAGAATGCATCCCATCGTTGTGTCTATGACTGACAGGTACAAAATCAAAGGCTTCCCCGGCTCTGGCGGCGATAACACGGGCGGATTCTGAAGGTACTGTTTGATCTGCTCAAAATTTAATTGACATCGATCATCCATCAAAATTTCTTTCCTTTCTTCAAGAGACCAAAAAGTGGTTCACAAGTCAAGGTTAATTTAGAAATAAACCGTCTTATGAATTGAACTTTACCCAGAAAGCCTCGCACCTCCTTTTCAGTCCTTCGTGGTGGTATTTCTAGGATGGCCTTGATTTTGGAAGGATCTACCTCGGTGCCCCTCTGTGTGATCAAGAAACCAAGTATTTTCCCTGTTGTTACGCCGAAAGTATATTTCTGTGAATTCAACCTCAGTTTGTATTCTCTGATCCAGTGAAAGAATTTCTTCAAGGTGGTGTAGTGGCCCTCTCTTTCTTTGGACTTGACAATCATGTCGTCCACGTACACTTCGACCTCTTTATGGATTATATCATGCAGAATAGTGGTTGCAGCCCTTTGATAGGTAGCCCAGCATTCTTCAGCCTAAACGGCATCACCCTATAGCAGTAGGTTTCCCACGGCATAGTGAAGGCGGTTTCTCTCTGTCTTTGGGCGCCATCAGAATCTGGTTATACCTGGAAAATCCATCGATGAAGGAGAGCAATGCATGACCCGCGGTGAAGTCTACCAATTCATCAATATGTGGTAGGGGAAAATCATCCTTTTGGAATCCCTGAAGTCTACACATACTCTGATTCTGCCATCCTTCTTTGGAACTGGAACAATGATGGCCAACCACGTTGTATACTCAGACACAAGCAAGAACCCTGCCTCAATCTGTTTGGTAACTTTTTCCTTAATCTTCAAAGCCCAATCTGGGCGCATTCTCCGCAACCATGCCCATAACCTCTGTCACACCCCAAACCCGGGTATGATCGGCCGTGGCCCATAGGGCCTTAGCACAAGACACACGTAAGCCTAAATACGAAACCATACACTTTGAATAACTATAAAATAGTCCATTAATAAATAACCAAAAATCAATCCAGACATGCCACAATTATAAACGACAAAATCAATCGAAATCAAAACCATCCAAACTTATGTAATATAAATTGCCCACATATCAAAATAATCCTAAATGAACCCCAATAAAAATAATAATAAAAAATAAATATGCACAAACTTGACATAACACTCTAAAATAAATGAATGTCCTAGAGGTCCATGCAATCGAGTCCCCGTTACGCCATAAGTCCAGTCTAAGTCCTTCTAACACCTTGAAATGGTAAACAACTAAGTCAACTGATAGCTCAGTGAGTAGCAACATGGATAGTATATACAGTTTTGAAAACAAGGTTCAATTCCAAAATAAGATATATATCACAGAAACTAGATTGACATACAGTTTGGTAAAGACAATCTATTTCAAAAAGAAGGTTCCACGGTTCAACAGTTAAAATAGTCATGTCTCTCAAGAACATGATAAATGACATTTTCCACTCCAAACAGATTACAACACGAACACCAATAATTTTCTGGGTACCAAGAAAATAACAAGTAATATGCCACACAGTTCTTAAGGCTATAAGCCCTGTTGGATCCAATACCAAACTTGTCACGCCCCTAAACCGCCCCTAAAAGTTTTGTGCATGACCTATTCAGAATTGGACACTTAACCTGATACATACATTCTATGGGGCCTGAACGGAAGCGTTTGGTATTAGAAAATAACATGAAAACATATCCATTGAGCCACTACTAAAATGCCAGGATCACGACTAGTAAATAGACATATAAGAGTATGCATCTGAGAACTAGGTACAGACATACGTATACATTTACAAGTCCAACCCAGAAATTGGGTATATAACAAACATTAAATACAATTCAACCTTGGCCGGCAACTAGAGTATAAACTGACAAAATTTAACAAAACTGTACTAAGACGCAAAGGGCCTCTCCAAGTGCCTGGTTGTACTTAGGTTGACAAAAGATAGTTGATATCGATGTTAGGACTGACCTCCTCGTGTGGTACCTACAGAATCAGACAAAATTATAGAGTGACACAGGCTCAATGAATAACAGTACTTAAACAGTTTAATACTGTATTCGAATTATAATGCATAACAGTATATTCACAAAAATGGAACCCAAATAATCAGTCCAATATTGTATTACTTTTCAGAACGGCCTTAGGCCTAGTTATAACAGAACGGCCTATTGGCCCAGACATAACAGAACAGCCTTTCGGCCCAGAAATATGCAGAACAGCCTTTCGGCCCAGAAATATACAGAACAGCCTTTCGGCCCAGAAATATACAGATGTATATTATTCCTTCATTGTTTACATTCCCACCAAGTTTCAATCAATGTACACGTTAACATAAAAGTTTACGGAAATCAGAACGTTAACACCATTAAACATTCATAGCAATAAGCATACATTCATTGTACTATTACTCACAGTGTCGAGGCGGAGCACTCGTTTCTCCCGGAGTGTGTCCTACACATACAAGATCACAAATTAGTTCTCTTTTCTTTCTTCAATCATTCTCTAATTCACTTAACTTCGACTGAATTTATAGATATCAAAATGGTATTAAATACAGATTCTGATAATATTAGAGGGTCCTTCACGCAAAATGGAGCATCCCAAAATTTCCAGCCTGGGCCGCACGTGCGACTGTGAGCTCCGTACGTGCATCAAACTCTTCCGCACGTACGGCAGAAAGTCCCCGCACGTGCCTTTTTAGCAGAATCAAAACTCAATTTTGCCCATTTTCCCGCATGTGCGGCCGTGACTCCCGCACGTGCGGCAGTTGTTTCCGCACGTGCGGCCATGACTCCCGCACGTGCAGCGATTCTGCATATTTTCAGTCCGAAATTTCCATTAAAACCCCATTTTTTTGTAGATGATCACAAGGCTTCCAATAGGTCTAAACATTATGGAAATAAAATGGCATTCATATACATCAATCTAAGGTAAATAAGATCATTAACTTTAAGTTCAACAATATAAGTTAATTCCATATCATTCCATCCTCACATACACATACCCACACACATGATCAAAAAGGTGAATGTAACTTGATAATTGAGAGAACAAGATATATCTTCTCACTAGATCACTCAAATTTAAGAAAAAGAAATGAAGGATGAGATTATCCTGTTAATTCTTCAACCTCCACACTTAAAACTTCCATTACAACTCTAAATCACATAACACCAAAGGGATTTCTACCCAAAGCAAGAAAAGGATGAAATTAAATGGATTAATCTCACCTTGGACTTCAATCTCAAAGGAGCTTCTCAATTTTCCTAAATTCTCTTCCTTGTTGATCTTCTCCAACCCTCTCTTCTAAACCCTTCTCTTGGGAGATATTTTAAACAAGGTTCTTGACTCAATATGTAAAGAACATAAGTATATATGTATACTTAAAGGCATAAAAAGACAAAATTCAATCGTTTAAACATCCCAAATTGAAATTTGACAGAAAATCTCATTATAGCCTAAAAATCATGCCAAGTTCAAATCTTAAATCAATTTCAGACAACTAAGCCTCTAAGGCTTCCAATTTCAGATTTAAGCATTCTAAATGTGATAGATAATGTTCTTATCAAATAGATAGAAATCCATATTTCCAAGTTTCACTTAGTTCAATGAAATTTCACATAGCATTTCTATATAAGCATTCAAAAGTACAGAATAAAGGACTGAAAAGATACCAAAATCGTATACGAGGGTCGGGTTATTACACTCTCCCCCCCTTAAATAAGTTTGGTCCTCCAAACTTGTTTTACCTTAGGGCGGAAACAGATGCGGATATTGGTGTTGCATTTCCTCTTCCTTCTCCCAAGTTGCTTCGGTTCCGTATTGTTCTTGCCATTCCACTTTCACCATTGGAATTTCTCGGTTCCGTAACTGTTTCACTTGTCGGTCTAGGATTCGGATTGGTTTCTCTTCATATGTTAATTTATCATCCAGAATAATCTGATGATAATCTATGACATGTGACGGGTCCGGAAGATATCCTCGGAGCATAGAGACATGAAACACATTATGGACTTGGCTCATATTTGGCGGAAGGGCAACTCGATAAGCCACCGAATCCACTCTTTCCAGAATTTGGAAGGGACCAACAAATCGGGGTGTTAACTTACCCTTTTTCCCAAATCTCGGATGTCCTTTCATTGGGGTGACTTTCACGAACACATAATTACCTACATCGAATTCCAAATCCCTCCGTCGGTTATCCGCATAACTCTTTTGTCTGCTTTGAGCCGTTTCCAATCTTTCTCGGATAATTTTGACCTTCTCGGTTGTCAATTGCACAATTTTAGGCCCTAGCAATGATCTATCCCCAATTTCGGCCCAACATACAGGAGAACGACACGGTCTTCCATACAGAGCTTCGTAGGGTGCCATCTCAATGCTCGAATGGTAACTGTTATTGTATGCAAACTCTATCAACGGCAAATGGGTTTCCCAACTTCCTTTAAAATCCAGAACACACATTTGAAGCATATCCTCTAACGTCTGTATTGTCCTCTCGGATTGCCTGTCTGTTTGAGGGTGGAAGGCTGTGCTAAACTTTAGTTCTGTACCCATTACATCCTGCAGACTTTGCCAGAACCTTGAAACAAATTTTGGATCTCTATCTGACACAATTGAGACCGGAACACCATGAAGCCTTACAATTTCATTCACATAGATGACAGCAAGTTTGTCTGCATTATATTGAGTCTTCACAGGTAGGAAGTGGGCAGACTTAGTTAATCGGTCGACAATGACCCATATAGAATTCATACCCCGAGGTGTCCGTGGTAACCCTACGACAAAATCCATGGTCAGATGGTCCCATTTCCATTCTGGAATCGGAAGGGGTTGCAGCAATCCCGTTGGTCTCTGGTGCTCTGTCTTTACTTGCTGACATTGTAAACATTTAGCGACGAATTCTGCAATCTCCTTTTTCATATTTGGCCACCAGAAATTTTGTTTCAGATTCCAGTACATTTTAGTGCTTCCTGGATGCATTGAAAACCTCGAGGCATGTGCTTCTTCCATCAATTTGCGTTTGAGCTCCAATACATTGGGAACACATATTCGGTTTTGAAACTTAAGTACGGAATCCATCAAAGTGAACCCTGGTTTCGGTTTTGTTTCTATTTCATCACATATCTTCTTTAGAGTTACATCTTCCATTTGGCGTAGTTTGATTTCTTCCAGTAATGTTGGTTGGGCTAACACCGCTGCTACTATGGTTCCCGGTTTATGCGCCACAAGTTCTACTTCCATTTTATCCAATTCAATCACCAATTCCTTTTGCTCGGTAAACAGACTTGCCAAATTTCCCACATTCTTTCGACTCAGCGCGTCTGCAACTGTGTTGGCTTTTCCAGGATGGTAATGAATCTGCAAATCATAGTCTTTGATAAGCTCCAACCACCGTCGCTGTCGCATATTCAACTCCTTTTGAGTGAACAGGTATTTAAGACTTTTATGATCGGTGTAGATTTCACAAGTGGTGCCATACAGATAGTGCCGCCATATCTTCAAAGCAAAAACTACTGCCGCTAACTCCAGGTCATGCGTGGGATAATTCTTTTCATGGAGCTTAAGCTGTCGGGAGGCATAAGCTATCACTCTTCCATTTTGCATAAGTACACACCCAAGCCCTTTATGCGACGCATCACTGTAGATTACAAACCCTTCTGTACCGGATGGCAAGGCTAGGACTGGTGCTGTAGTCAACTTAATCCTGAACAAACCTCCTGTAATAACCGGCTAATCCCATAAAACTCCGCACTTCAGTTACATTGGTAGGAGTTGGCCAATTCACGATCGCCTCAATTTTGTGTGGATCTACGGAGACTCCATCCTTGGTTATTACATGTCCTAGAAATGCTACCTCATGTAGCCAGAATTCACATTTCTTTAGCTTTGCATACAGCTTCGTTTCTAGGAGTGTTTGAAGAATTAAGCGAAGATGATTCTCATGAGCCTCTGTACTCTTCGAGTATATAAGGATATCATCAATGAAGACCACCACAAACTCGTCTAGATAAGGCTTAAAGACACGGTTCATCAGATCCATAAATGCTGCTGGCGCGTTAGTAACTCCAAAGGGCATGACGAGAAATTCATAATGGCCGTATCGAGTCCGGAAAGCTGTCTTCTCCACATCTTCAGCTTTAACTTTCAGTTGGTGGTATCCAGATTGCAAATCAATTTTTGAGAAGACTTGCGCCCCTTGTAACTGGTCGAATAAATCGTCGATCCGAGGTAAGGGGTACTTGTTCTTAATTGTTACCTTATTAAGTTCCCTGTAATCGATGCAAAGTCGGAGTGTTCCATCCTTCTTTGTCACAAACAGAACCGGTGCACCCCATGGAGAGACACTCGGACGGATAAACCCCTTATCCAATAGATCTTGCAACTGAGTCTTCAATTCTCTCATCTCAACTGGTGACATTCGGTACTGAGTTTTAGAAATGGGTTGAGTCCCGGGACTACTTCAATTGTAAACTCAATTTTGCGATCCACTAACTCTCCTAGCAATTCTTCCGGAAAAACATCCGGAAACTCACAAACAACTGGAATCTTATCAGTGTTCTCATTCAGTGCTTGCCCTTCCAATACACTACACAAATACCCCCGGCATCCCTTCCAGATTAATTTACACGCCCTTGCCGCAGAAATCAGATACGGTGGAGAAGTCACCCCATATCCCTGAAAAGTGGATTCCGATTGCCCCGGAGGATGGAAACTGATCCGTTTGGTCAGACAATCTATGGTGGCCCCATATTCACCCAACCAATCCATTCCCAGAATAATGTCAAACAAGTTCATATCAAGAGGCAACAGATTAGCATATACACGGACATTCCCAATTAGAAGTTCACAAGCAGAATACACAGAGGTACAGATCATAGAGTTTCCCATAGGTGAAGATACACACAACACATAAGTCAATTCTTCTTCAGGTTTATCTAAATGCTTCGCAAATAAATGATAAATGACATTTTCCACTCCAAACAGATTACAACATGAACACCAATAATTTTCTGGGTACCAAGAAAATAACAAGTAATATGCCACACAGTTCTTAAGGCTATAAGCCCTGTTGGATCCAATACCAAACTTGTCACGCCCCTAAACCGCCCCTAAAAGTTTTGGGCATGACCTATTCAGAATTGGACACTTAACCTGATACATACATTCTATGGGGCCTGAACGGGGGAAGCGTTTGGTATTAGAAAATAACATGAAAACATTCCATTGAGCCACTACTAAAATGCCAGGATCACGACTAGTAAATAGACATATAAGAGTATGCATCTGAGAACTAGGTACAGACATACGTATACATTTACAAGTCCAACCCAGAAATCGGGTATATAAAACATTAAATACAATTCAACCTTGGCCGACAACTAGAGTATAAACTAACAAAATTCAACAAAACTGTACTAAGACACAAAGGGCCTCTCCAAGTGCCTGGTTGTACTTAGGTTGACAAAAGATAGTTGATATTGATGTTAGGACTGACCTCCTCGTGTGGTACCTACAGAATCAGACAAAATTATAGAGTGACACAGGCTCAGTGAATAATAATACTTAAACAGTTTAATACTGTATTCGAATTATAATGCATAACAGTATATTCACAAAAATGGAACCCAAATAATCAGTCCAATATTGTATTACTTTTCAGAACGGCCTTAGGCCTAGTTATAACAGAACGGCCTATTGGCCCAGACATAACAGAACACAGCCTTTCGGCCCAGAATATGCAGAACAGCCTTTCGGCCCAGAAATATACAGAACAGCCTTTCGGCCCAGAAATATACAGATGTATATTATTCCTTCATTGTTTACATTCCCACCAAGTTTCAATCAATGTACACGTTAACATAAAAGTTTACGGAAATCAGAACGTTAACACCATTAAACATTCATAGCAATAAGCATACATTCATTGTACTATTACTCACACTGTCGAGGCGGAGCACTCGTTTCTCCCGGAGTGTGTCCTACACATACAAGATCACAAATTAGTTCTCTTTTCTTTCTTCAATCATTCTCTAATTTTCTTAACTTCGACTGAATTTATAGATATCAAAATGGTATTAAATACAGATTCCGATAATATTAGAGGGTCCTACACGCAAAACGGAGCATCCTAAAATTTCTAGCCTGGGCCGCACGTGCGGCTGTGAGCCCCGCACGTGCAGCAAACTCTCTCGCACGTGCGGCAGAAAGTCCTCGCACGTGCCTTTTTAGCAGAATCAAAACTCAATTTTTGCCCATTTTCCCGCACGTGCGGCCGTGACTCCCGCACGTGCGGCAGTTGTTTCCGCACGTGCAGCCATGACTCCCGCACGTGCTACGATTCTGCATATTTTCAGTCCGAAATTTCCATTAAAACCCCATTTTTTTGTAGATGATCACAAGGCTTCCAATAGGTCTAAAAATTATGGAAATAAAATGGCATTCACATACATCAATCTAAGGTAAATAAGATCATTTACTTTAAGTTCAACAATATAAGTTAATTCCATATCATTCCATCCTCACATACACATACCCACACACATGATCAAAAAGGTGGATGTAACTTGATAATTGAGAGAACAAGATATATCTTCTCACTAGATCACTCAAATTTAAGAAAAAGAAATGAAGGATGAGATTATCCTTTAATTCTTCAACCTCCACACTTAAAACTTCCATTACAACTCTAAATCACATAACACCAAAGGGATTTCTACCCAAAGCAAGAAAAGGATGAAATTAAATGGATTAATCTCACCTTGGACTTCAATCTCAAAGGAGCTTCTCAATTTTCCTAATTCTCTTCCTTGTTGATCTTCTCCAACCCTCTCTTCTAAACCCTTCTCTTGGGAGATATTTTAAACAAGTTCTTGACTCAATATGTAAAGAACACAAGTATATATGATACTTAAAGGCATAAAAAGACAAAATTCAATCGTTAAACATCCCAAATTGAAATTTGACAGAAAATCATTATAGCCTAAAAATCATGCCAAGTTCAAATCTTAAATCAATTTCAGACAACTAAGCCTCTAAGGCTTCCAATTTCAGATTTAAGCATTCTAAATGTGATAGATAATGTTCTTATCAAACAGATAGGAATCCATATTTCCAAGTTTCACTTAGTTCAATGAAATTTCACATAGCATTTCTATATAAACATTCAAAAGCATAGAATAGAGGACTGAAAAGATGCCAAAATCATATACGAGGGTCAGGTTATTACAAAACTAAGAGTCATCCTCGGGTGGCAACCTGGTCCTTTTCTCAAAGACGATCCGATTGAAGGTCACCTAGCTTAACCTAGGTCTTTTCCTTACAATCGTTGAGCACTAGAGTCATCACGGCCCCAACCCGGATTTGTTCCCTAGAGGCCAGAGTCACCACACACAGTGGAATAATTTCCCTGGACTAAATACACAGATGGTCCCAATAATCAATATACATCAGTTTCACAAAACATGGTAGTTCATCCTTATAAACATGAGACCAAAACAAATAGTTTACAGTATGCCAAGTTCACACATGTTTCAGAAATAATTTGATTCCATTAATAATATAATAATTTATTAAAACAGTTTAGTCATGAAACAACAATTTAATTTTCCAACAGTTCAGGGTAGGGGACCATTTATAAAAATATGTAGCATGAAACTACTCACCTGGAAACGAAATAATGTAATCCTCGAATAGAGTATAAAAGTCCAACTAGTGCCCTGAACTAAGTATAAAAACTACACGTCACTACTAATTTAAAAATACTAAAGAGTAAGAACTAAGTAACCCCAAACTAAAGCGCACTAACACAGCTCAACCCAACTCACCATTACTCTTAAATATTACCTAAGTTCATGCTCTTCAAGGCCTAAAATCACCCAAGACATGGGTTCCGGTCGAAACTTAATTAAATGTGACTTTGAGATAAAATAGAATTTTTGATAGGTTTTCTCGAACTGTTCACTAACTCTGACAATTTAAAAACCCACTCTACACCATTCGAAAAATTCAAAAACCCTCCAGATATTAACTAATATATCCTAAGTTTCAAACCCAATTGGTTTTACTTGATTTGCTTATCAAAATAATTATTTACAATTAATTATGCCCAAACAGTTTGTTTTCTGCAACACTTTAAATAAATTAATGGTTCTCTTAGTAGACAAGAGGAATCAACGCAAGGCAAAAAATGTAAGAAACTAGACTCGTAACCGGTTCTAATGACACTGATTTGATAATTTTTGGATTTATACCCAAAGAAAACAACACTTTCAAAGTTACTGTTTTAAAGCAGTTTTCTGGACAGATTTGAACGCAGCAGTTAATATAGATTTTGACTCCCAAAAATTATTAGAAAATTCAGATATGCAATTCAATATGTAATTAATCTATTGTAAAAATTTTAGTTCAAAATTCATCCGTTTGATGTGGTTTCTTGATTTTTAAAGTTGGTGATTCTGTGCAGAATTTTTTGGATTAAGAATTACACCATTCTTTATACATGAATTTAACTCTTCAGATTTCTTAACTTATATATTATATACACAATACATAAACCTACAACCCCTCCATCAATGAATTAAAAACAATAGAATAAGGATAAATACAAGAAAAGAAGAAAGAAAACTAAGAGCCACAAGCACAACACACACAAAGCTCTCCTTCTTGGCTACAACAATAATCTTGATGATTGAATCACCCCTCACTTTCCTTCAGAACCCACGGCTGCTAGGGCTGCTAGTGTTGGGGAAAACAATTATAACAAGAGTTAGGGTTTTTGTGATCCTTATATACATAACCACCAATCCACTTAGTATTATCATCTAATATTATTATTATTTATTTTAATAGTAAATCTTGCCTCTAAATTAGAGATTTCCACCATAAATTTATTTTAGGTTTAAAAATTAAGTAAAAGACCCTCCAATAATATTTAATTTGCACTTTAGGATTCACCATCAAAATATTTGAGATTGTAAAATTATTATTATTTAATTATTTATTTGATTTATATATTCGGGTTCTCACAACCTCTCTGCTGGTATTGTCATATGCCTGAATCACTTGGGCTGTAGGCACAAAATTTATTGGTTTCAGGCTGATGGCATAAGCTGTGCGAGATGGGTAGACGTTGATTGCTGACTCGGTGTCGATCAATACCACTGGTACCCACTTTTCTCAGCACTCCACTGATATGTACAGAGGTTTGTTGTGTGTTGAGCCTTCTGGCGGTAGTTCTTTATCTGAGAAGGTTAGAGTTGGCGCAGCACCTCCCGGGAAGACTAATCCAACAAGCTATTTAGGAGTGGTGTCAATGGACAATTTGGCTTTGTCCATTGCTGATAGTACAGCCTGTCGATGCACCCAAGAAGCCATGAGCAGACCCCAGATTGAAATATCGGCTTGGATCTTCTTCAGCTGTTTCAACACCGGCTTTTCTTCCAACTGTTTTTCCTTTTGCTTCTCAACCTCTTTATCCTTTCGGAGACTTCAGCTTGGTCCAAATGCGGGGGCTTGAAGTATCGCCCACTTCTAGTCATATGGTTAGTTTGGTTAGTCTTCACCCCAATCCTTGTCAGTGTGAGCTAGATGTAGATATCATCTTCCCATTATATACCTCCGACAACCGACAAACAATTGTTTGGTTCTAGTCTGATCATTCTCTCATCAGAAATATCCCCCGCAGGGTGTTGAGCTGTTCTAGCTTTCTGTTTGTCTTGATCATTTTCTTGCAGAAACCACTTTAGCGCGACTTCCTGCTCTGTATTAGCAGTACTCACGACGCCCAATTCCTGAGCTAAATTTTTGATACCGGTGCTCTCTGGCAGTTTCCCCTTTTCCTCGGCCATTCTAGCCACTGCAGTTAATCTTGCTCCCTCTTCTTCAGGTTTTGATTCAGTTTCTTCCTCTTTGTTAGGCTCGTTACTAAGCCATCCAGAGTTGTCTGTCGACCCATTCAGATCAAACCAGTCAATCTGCACGTCCCCCTGATCCTGTTCGTCGTACAACTATAGATTGTCCAAGTCCTCCTCTAGCTCCGCTAGATTGTCCAGACCTTGCAGATTGCTGACCACCATCCTGATTTCGTCCTTCTCGGATGGCCTAGTAGTCATCATTGAAGCCTTGGCCCTCCACCTCGTTACAAAGTTCGAGAAGCCTTTCTTTGGCTCCTGACGGGTTGTCTCAAGATCACGGGTTATGACCTCGATCTACGTATTGTATGAGTATTGTGTAATGAAAGGCTTAACCATTTCCACCTAGCTCTGTTTCACAGAGTCTTCCAGCTTTGCATACTAGATAGCCGCTATCCTTGACAAGGTCCAGCCGAAAAGTAACAACTTTTGAAGTTTGGTAAGGCCCATTGGCCGCAAGATATTGGAGAACAATCGCAAATGAACCATGGGATCCCCAGAGCCATCAAACCGATCTATGTGTGGCATTTTAAATCGGTCTGGTAGAGTTATTGTGGAGTCGGTGTATCCATCTTCGATGTTAGGGATTGAGTTCACACCCTGTGCTCGTTTGAGAAGCTTCTCCAGCTTGTTGACCTTTAGTACAGTTGGGTCAACTTCAAATTCAAACGGAGCCTCAGTTTGGTACACTGGTGCCTTGGAGGCTTGTGATGGGATCGGGTCTACCAGATTGCCCAGATTCTCTTGGACATTGACAGTGATTCTGGGTGCTGGGATACTCGTAGGAGGTGCATAGGAATCAGAAGCCGCTGCTTGCTGTGGTTGTTGTTGCTACAGCCTATTTATCACTTCCGCTTGGTGGGCTATAACTTCAGCTTGGCGGGCAGCATCTTGCTGCATGGTTTCAATGGTTTGTTGGAGATGACAGAGCAAGTCTTTCATGCTAACCGGGGGATGTTGAGCCATTGGACCTGGCGAATAATCTCTTATTCGAGTGGAAGTAGAAGACTGAGCCTGACTGGGTGTAGGTGAAGTAAATGGTGACTGCTGGATTGGTGAATTGTGCCTAACTCTCCTCCGTCGGGTAACTGATAGGAGCAAAGTAAACAAAGGTTGTCCCCTAACAAGATCCCTGAATCTGTAAAGTCTTCTTACACGAGTCCAGAGTGCTAGGGGGGTAACCGAATTGTCTGAAGCAATTGTGATAAACTACCTTGCAAAAAGAAATAAAGCAAAAGGAAAGCAAAAATCAAAAACCACACAGCATCTTAGCTCAAATGTTAACAACACACAGTTATAATCAAAAGCTGCAGAACTATACTCAACATTGATTTTTGCCCCCAAATCTGATACCCAAACTCGCAACTGATACGTATATTCCTGTAGAGTTTCACTCTAAAAGCACATACCAGTTAAGTGAGAGCCAAAACACCCCTATGATGGGGTAAGGTTACCCTGTCCTAGTTTCATCAAGAACTAGTGTTCGCTATTCAAGCAAAGTGGTTTCACGCAATCCTGTATTCGGGTGAGCATCCTGTCCTAGTTTGGAACAGTCTTTATAGCTTTCGATATGCAACTAGACCAAATGGTCAAAACGGTACCTCAGCAAGACTACCTAATATACCTCTCACACCTAACACCGAGAAGTGAAATGAGGATCAAATGGTACAGCGGTAGTCCAAATCCAAGGGTTGTGTTCCCATTGTGACAGAGCCCGCGATTGGTCAGCCTTTTGGCAAGCTTTTCTAAGCAAGCTTCCAGCAAACCGTCCAGGAATAGCAGATGGCAAATACAGTGACTTAGGCACACCAATGCAAATGAAAATGAAAAGAAACACATAAGTGTAAATAAAATGTCATATCATGAGTTCGACTCAAGTTCTCTAATTCCCTAACGGAGTCGCCAGAAAATGTAGCTCGACTTTTTTGCGTCCCCTTTCGGAAACTCGAAAAAAGCCCTACAGTTCAGACTCTCGCAGTTCTGAATCTAATCTCACAAGTGCAATGTGAAATTGATAAACACCAAAGAGTCCAAATTCGGCAAATCTTTTGGAAAATCGATTTTAGAATCAAAAATGCCAAAATTGAACTGTTTTGCTAGATACAGAGTCGTCACCAAAATATTTTTCATTTTGGGAAAATTTAGGAAACTCATGACTCGTGCCAAAGGCCACGTGTCCGTCATCACCAAAGTTGCCTCGGCTCAGGAACTTGGGTACGAGAGGGGAAGGTCATGAATTGAGTACCCCCACTCGCCCGATCAAAGATCAGCCTCTACTAATCATGATATGATTTTTATCAACATTATGTGCTCTTATTGCGGTTTATTAGGTTAGCATTACTATGTGATGCGCACAAGCAAGTATAGACTAGTTTGCCTGAATTGGAACAAATTTCATGTTTGTTTTTTTTTTTAAAAGGGTTTGATTTTGCTACCTCAAGTTGAGCTTAAAGTTTGTGAATTTGCCACTCAACAAAGTGGGCTTAAGTAAGCATTTAGCCTCATGGCAAGCATGTTAGTCATGGGAATCACTCACGCTCATGCAAGTATGCTAAAGTACTAAAAACTCACCTAGTACTCCAAGCCAAAAAGATATGAGTTAAAAAAATGCATGATTCCTAATTACGCCAAATGTCTAATGCAACACATGCAATTATGCGATTAATAGGCTCAACTATTAATATGGCATATGGATAAATTTTGATAACATGTGGTTAAACACGTATTCAAAGAATGTATTAAAATGACAATGCAGTTAGAATGATGAACCAAGCCTCGGTGCATGCAATACAAGATGAATGGATGCAAGCATGATGTATGCTAATTGAAATGTGATGCTCCTAATCTAATCATCAAAGCGGATAAATAAAAGGGAGAAAGACGTGGGGTTGGAAGACATACACATTATTACAACATTGATGTCCTCACGCAGGAGGGTCTGAATAAATAAACTAACTAGCTAACTAAGCTAAACTCATTTAGCTAATTAAGATAATTATTGCAAACCGAATAAAATAGCTAAACTACTTAAGCTAATTAAAGAATTACAACACTTGAATTAATTAACTATTCTAGTTAACTAATTAAATAATTACAACACAACTATAATTAAACTAAGCAATCAACTACTTTGGCCCGAGAAATGAGAGATGTGCACACGCATGCTCGGTTTCCACCCCAAAAAGACCTCCGTTTTGCTCTGAATGCCTTTGTTTGCACAGTTGAACATTCCCAGATCCATTTTGCTCCACCTTACCAACACTCTGCTGAGATTTGCATCAGTGGCCAATCGGCCACTAGTAAAGATTGCCGGCCACCAGCCGGCCATGAAAGTAGCCCATCGGCTACTTGCCAGCCATGGGAAGTGGCCTGCCAGCCACTGATGCATTGGTTCATCTTGCTCTTGAAACAAAGATCAATTCTAGGCCACAATTCAAGCCAAAACCAACTTCAAGAGCTCCAAGAAGGCCTCAACGAACGTCAGCTCAAAGGTGATCAACTTTGGTTAAGGAAGTATAGGCAAGAGTGTAGTGTAAGTAGGCAAAAGTATAGAGAATTTGTAGAGAGAGAGAGAGAGAGAGAGGGAGAGAGAATTATAGAGACAAGAAAATTTTTGAGTTCAAAATTTTCTAACCTTACTACAATAGAGAGGGAGTCTTTATATATAGAAAACATGAAATTTCTATAAGGAGATCCAGCCCTCCACGTGTGGATAGATGCATGCATTTGTGCAAACAGCTAGCACAGCTAGCATAAAATATCTGCAAAAGACACTGGTGGCCGGCAAGCCACATCAATGGCCAAGAAACCAAAAGTGATGGAAAGACTAAGGCATGGTCCAAAAATAAGACAAAAAGGGTGCAGGGTTTGAAAGGCTCAAAGTTGTTGCGTTCCGCTGAGGACTTCGAGCACTTGGCGAGCAAACAAACTCATCATTGGGTGTACCTGCAAGGACGTCCAAGTCATAAGGGCCATAAAAAATGGGGTGTCCACGCACACAAGTAAACTAATTTGCAAAAATTGGAACATTTGATTTGGTGTTTGTTTGAATTTTTTTTTTTTGATCTGCGTCACTTGAAAAGGTGAGTTTGTACATTAATCAATTTTTGCCAATTTTAGCAATTAGCCTTCATCCACCAGCATTCAAACAAGTATATCACTTAAGCACTTAGCCTCATAGAAAGCATGCTCGACATGGAAACAATCACACGCAATGCAAGATGCTAAAGCAATAAACGCTCACCTAATACTCCAAGGCAAGCCAAATAAAAATGATTAGAAAATATGCATGTTCCTAAACGATGCAATGTGACTAATGCAACACACACATTTATGCAATTTTATAGGCTCGTCTATGATGATGGTATATGATCCAATTCAAGACATGTGATAAATCATGTATTCAAGCAATGAAATTGAATTTTGACATTGTTAGTATGATGAGTCGAGAACAAGTGTATGCAAACATGAGAATGCTAAGTAAATATGATGCTCTACGTTACCATCATGAGCGGCTAAATAAAAGGGAGAAAGAAATGGAGGTTGGAAGACATACAACTTATTACATAGTTTGCCCTCACGTAGGAGGGTTCGAATGAGCGTCCAATTGTCCGGATTAAACTAACTATTACGAATCCAATATGAACAATAAATAAACTAACTACTTATTACAAATTCGAATGAATTATAAGTAAGTAACTAGCTAACTATCTAACTTATTACAACGAGGATATTATGATAACAATAATAATAATTACAAAAAATAACATGAACAATAATATTACAACATTAATGTATATAAAAAAATGCACGAGGATAGAATGCGCGTCAGTGAAGGCCGTTTGCAGAAACTGCTCTATCTGCCTTCTATGCAACTACTCTATTTCACCCTCAGTCACTGTCCTTTGTTTCTGCCAAAAGTGTACTCTGCTCACCAAACATTGGAGCCCGGCCGGCCCTCAATGAGGCCCCACCGGGTCCAAATGAGGCCGGTCGTGCCCTAGTTTCTTGTAAAAATATTTTTGTGCTCTGAGGTGAAATCAGTGCAGACAGAGCAGTTTTAAACCATGTTTGTCCCTTCTGCTCTTCTTTATCATGGAGAAACTCAAGAGAAGAATGAATTCGGGTCGAAAACCATCAATAGGCGCAAGTTGCTTGCTTGATGATTTTGAACACAGTTGGATAAAAAAATTAATAAATGCAATGAAAAGATGACCACCCCTCCCTCCTATCATTGTTAACTCAAAGAGGGAGGTAGACACGCCTTAACTTTTGTCAAAATATCATGGATTGATAAGTGACAATTCTTCGAAGTGATGGACTCGGCATAACGTCCGGCCGAATCCAAACAATCTAATTCATTTTCTTTATGTCGGTTTCATTGATTTTAAGCCAATTTTATTAGTCCTTTCCATTCTTTAATCAATTTGTCCAAAGTGATGGTTAAGTCCACTAAATGAGAAGAAATGTCAAACGAGAAGTGATTCATAACAAGAAAGGGAGACTACGCCTTGACTATGAACCTCCGTAGAGATTAGCCATTTAGCATAGGTCTCTTTCTCATGCCTTGAATAACAATCAATTGTTTGAAATAACTCTCAAATGAAAGAAAAGAAGAAAGGAGGGAAGGCGCATAAATGATCATGCGAACTTGATTATTAGGATGAGACTCTTGATATGAAAACTAAGTAAAGAAAAACCATCAACTCAAATGACTTGGTGTCTAAGGCCTAAACAACAGAAGCCATGAGGACTTACAACACAACAAGTTAGATATTGAAAGCATAAGTTATTTAAATAAATAAACAGCCCCTAAAGTGTAAAAAATAGTAGCTAAAAGCAAGAGAAAATACGTAAAAAGAGTAGAGAAAAAGCTATGAAACAAAGCCCACCCCTCCACTTTTTGCAATTGTAAATCACATATTTCAGCCCCAAAACAGTCCAAAAACAGTGGCTAAAAGTGTGTTTAAAGAACACAAAAAGATAGACAAAAGCAACATATATAAATCTAGTAAGCAAAATCAAGGAGAGGTGGTTAATCCTTCAACTTTTGAGACTTTTAAACCATTTTTTCCAGCCTTTTTAAACTCTAAAAATCAGTGTAAAAACCAAAGAAAAGAGTGCAAAAACAAAGGGTATGAGCTATGGCATAAGGTGCAAGAAAGGGTATTAAGCCTCTCCACCTTTGGTAACTCTTCAATCCCAAGTTTCAACACTTGGAATGGATCCAAAACAGTAGGAAAACACAAGAAAAAGATAGAAAAAGATTTAAATGAAAGCAAGGAAAAAGGTGACAAGCTTATACCTCTTGAAGAGAGCAAGCTTTGGTTGTTGATCAAACTTGATTCCAAACACCCTCAAGTTTATGAAATATGGTTTGAAACTCTAGCAAAAAGCTTCAAGAACAAGCTCTAATGGTGTATGTATTGTGTATGTATAGTTCAAGAATGTTTGAAGATCAAAGGAAGCAATGAGGATGGTTTTAGCTCTCAATCTCCCCCAAAGCTCTTAGGAAAATCTTCCAACCTTTAATTATGAATGCAGGGGCTCTGTTTATAGAATTTGAGCCAATTTGGTCCAAAATATCTTCAAAAAACAACAGTTGTCGAATTCCGGCTAGCTGTCCTGTTTCTCGCTATTGAGACCTGGTCGGGCCTCAAAACACATGGCTGGGCCCAAAGACACATGGCCGGGCCAAAAAAGAAACTCTAGAAAACTTTTCATTGAGACCTGGCTGGGCTAAATGAGGCACGACTGGTTCTAAATGGACTCGGCCGGGTTTAAAAATCTGCATTCAGGCCCTACTTCAAACGGGCATATCTCCTTCATCCGAACTCGGTTTTAGGTGATTCTTCAGTCTAAATTAAAGCCCCGGAAGTCTACTTTCCAATGGAGTTGCCTCACATCTAAATTCTAAGTGGTCAGAGAATATGCCTATTTTAGTGAAGGATGCTCGTTTCTCTTTTAACGGATTGATGCCCGACCATTCTCCCAACTAGTTTTTTCATCCCCTCCTATTTCCTTCAACTCCAAACCTATAAATAAGATGTTTTGAAATATTTTCAAAGAGTTCACCTCTCTTCATGTATTTCCACTTTGTCCTTACTTGGTTTACTAAAAAGTGCAATGTTTTAAACGAAATGCGAGCCTCGAAACATCATGGAAGCATTTGGAAAAATATTTTGAAAGGAGGGTTTTAAGGTCTAAAATAGTTTGGCCAAAATAGGGGGCAAGGTTTGGGATTAGAGCTTGAATCCAAATTTCATCGCTGAGAATTCAAAAGATTGCATAGTGTAACTTTCATCATTGGGTGTTTGGAATAAAGCGGCCAAGTCTTAAAGGCGGTTAAAAATGGGGTGTCTACAGTTATGATGATTTTCACTCTCAAAAGCTAGTGTCATTATCTCTTGGGAGTAACATGCAAAATTTACATTGATCATAAAAGTCTTAAATATCTATTTACACAAAGAACTGAACATATGGCAACGAAGGTGGTTAGAATTTATAAAAGATTACGATGTGAATATTCAACACCACCTCAGCAAGGCTAACGTGGTAATAGATGCGTTAAGTTGGGAGGCCACCAAAAGTTTGGCATGCATCCTCACTGATAAGAAACCACTTATGTGGGAGCTAAAAAAACTAGATTTAGTGTTGGTTCTACAAAAGACTAATTGATTTCTTGCCAATATAATCATAGAACCCACTTTAATCGATGAAATTAAAGCACATCAATGTCAGGATAAACTTTTAAATAAAAGATATGATGAGCAAGGAAGTACGCCCAATCCCGATTTCACTATATGCAACGAGATACTAGAGTTTCGAAACCGAATTTGCATACTTGACATTCTAGAGATCAAAAAGAAGATATTAGTGGAAGCCCATAGCTTGAGATTTGCAGCTGATCCTAGAAATATGAAGACGTACCATGATCTAAAAGAGAATTATTGGTGGACGGGAATGAAAAAGGACATAGAAAGCCATGTTTCCAAATGCTTTCAATGCCAACGAGTTAAGGTAGAGCATCAAAGACTTGCGGGGCTACTTGTTAAGACCCTAACCTGCTCCAAACAGGATGGTGTAGTGATCGGCCAGTAGTCCTTGACTACCAAATGCCTACTAAACAAAAACAAGTCAGACTCTTAATATTATTGGGGCAAAAGTTCTTTAATATAGTGTGGAAGCCATTATTTTCTTACATTGAGTCCATTAAAAACATTCATTCAGAGTAGTGTATATCTATATGAAATGAAAGCATATATCATTCTTGGATTATTATCTTAAAACACTACATAACTTCAATAATAAATTAAAATACAGCACTCAAGTCACAACTTAAACAAATTAGCACAAGCACACAAGACCGGCTTCTAGTGAACTTCTCTTTATACTTGAACTCTTCGTCACCTACATATATATAAGGGAAATGAGTGAGCCATTGCCCAATGAGTAGTAATATAGTAAAGTGGTAAATGAATGAACAACGTTAAGCTATATTAAAACCACGCACAAGCTCATTTTGAACATAATATAACTTGTCAAAACACAACATGCTTGTCTTGCAACATATACATAGCGATGAACATTCTCAAGGCACTTCAAGTCAAGAATTCAAGAAGCCACAACAGGTGGCAAAGAGCTCGGTTAGCTAGAGGTCATTGGCATGATTTTCAATAAGAAACAAATTCCAAGATGTCACCTTAATACATGATACAAAAATATATGATGTTCATTGATAGCAAAACAATATCTTAGCTTAATAAACATACCATACTTTTGCATTTCGAATCATAATTTTAAGAAACATAACTTTACTATACTGCTACTCACAAATGGCTCTGAGAATGAGGGTGTAACTTCTTCAAAGCTTAACCTAAAAAATAAGAGCAAAGCATTGAAATCCATAACTCATATGTGTACGCATAACAAATCGGTTGTCTAATTACTTAGTTAAGTGTTTTCTAACTTCTTTCCAAACTTGATCAAGGCTTGGTCATAACGTAGCTTATAAGGCTCTAGATTAATTAAAGTGTTCAAAGTGGCTTAATGCTCATATTCAAGTTGTTTAGTGTTTAAACTCTTAAATTCAAGTGTTGGTTGCGGCATTAAAGTACCTAGCTTACTTGTGAAAATATGACAAACCGAGTGCCTAAACTTGGTTAGATGTTTCCCTAAACTTTTCTCAAGTGTTTAATGCTAATCTAGGCTTAATTCAAGGCATAAACAAGTGCGTAATAAGTATTAAATGCATGCATGGAAGAGTCCTAAGAGAACAAGGCTTGAAAAATATCGAAATGAACTTTTGCAAGGGTGCTGCACGTGCAGGGAACCGAGGCAACATGCGTGGTTATTTTAGAACAAGAAAAGGAATTTTGGGAAGCTGGTTGCATGTGTGGGAACCCCCACTACACGTGCAGTTCTACGTAAACTCAACTTGTCCGAAAATTAGCCATGTTGTTTGCTTTCTTCTTTCATTTTTCTTGAATTAGGGTTTATGCAACTTAGCTTAAAACATGTAAAATCAATGAGAAACATGGAAATATGATTGTTTTCCAAATCAAAACTATCAAAACTTGGTTTATTTTGAAGAATTAAGGATCAAACTTTGAAGTTTATCAAGAATTTGGGAAAAAGCTATCTTTTCATGAACTTATCTTTTTCCTTCTTCCCAAACATGAATTCATGTTATAAAATTTATGAAAATCAAAAGAATATATAAGTATGAAGGTGTACATGCATCAAGAACATCCAAACTTGCTTAGAAATGGTGAAATCCTAAGCTATATGCCTTGTTTTTCATTCTAATAACTTCCTTCATTCTTTCTCTCAATTCTTCATTTTTAAACTAAATTAATCATAACTTTTTCTTGATCTCGAATGCTAGGAAGGAGTGAATTAGGATGGAAATCTTACCTTAGAACACTTTTAGGATGGATTTGTTGAAGTTTCTTGAGCTCTCCCTATTTTCTCTCTTATTTCTCTCTTTTTCTCTTTTCTTCCTCTCTTCTCTAGCTCCTTCCCATTAGTTCTAGGCTGATGAATTCTCTCGTTCTTATTTGATTTGTTTTCCTAACACCAATTGATCTAGTCTCACTTACTTAGCTTAATTAATTAATCTTAGTTATAATTAATCAATGTTAGCCTCTAATTAATCAAGGTTTAACTTAATCTTACTTAACCTAATTAATCTCAATTAGGGTTTACTAATCCTATTTAACTTTTACTAATCTTGCTTAATTTCTAATCAAGTACTATTAGGCTCTACTCATTAGACTAAGATCATTAAGCTCCTCATATAAGGTTTTCTAAGTTATCTAAGTGTTCAATTCTCAAGTCTAAAAGGAATTCCCCAACTCTACTACATTTATCCAAATTTTCTATACTAAAGTCTCATGTTCAAATTCTTCTTGGGTACTTAGGTTCTCTATCAAGCACCAATATTCCTTAGCTTTCCAGTTATATATTCATCTCCTAAATTGTTATCCTAACAATTCATATTTTTATCTCCAGAACATTGTAAGGTAATTGAATTAGGGCATCATGTGACATGAAATAGTCAATGGGATAATGATATAATTATGGTACGTGGCATTCTTTGGATTGTCACACTACTGCAACCACTTGCTATTCCTGAATGAAATTGAGAACACATTACCATGGATTTCATTACTGGATTATCACGATCAACCTCAAAGAACGATGCAATATGGGTTTAGTAGACCAATTAACGAAGTTAGCTCATTTTCTACCCATCAGAGTCACGTACTCTCTTGACAAATTTGCCACTTTGTATATCAAAGAGATCATTTGATTGCATGGTGCCCTGGTATCAATAGTATCTAATCGAGACCCTCATTTGTGTCTCAAGTTCGGAACAAGTTACATATAGCTTTAGGAATAACACTAAAGTTTAGCACTGCTTATCACCCACAAATTGATGACAATCCAAAAGAACGATTTAGACATTAGAGGACATGTTGCAAGTATGCGTACTAGACCTTAAGGGTAATTGGGACGAGGATTTGCCACTAGAATTCGCCTATAACAATAGTTACCAAGTAAGCATTGGTATGGCACCGTATGAGGTGTTGTATGAGAGGAAATATTGATCGCCGTTATGTTGGACAAAGGTTGGAGACAGAAAGTTATTGGGTCCCGAAATCGTGCACATGACAAGTGATAAAATTCAACTCATCCAATAGTGAATCCGCACTGCCTAGAGTCGCTAGAAAAGTTATACAGATACATGGAGACTAGATTTGGAATTTTAGGTAGGAAATCAAGTTTTCTTGAATGTTTCATCAACAAGAGGAGTCAATCGGTTTGGAAAGCAAAGAAAATTGAACCTGTGTTACGTCAGACCATTTGAGATACTAGAAAGGATTGGCTATGTGGCATATCGTCTTGCAATACCACCAGAATTGTCTAATCTTCACAATGTCGTTCATGTTTTAATGCTTCGGTGATATCTTCAAGATTCCAAACATGTTATTGATCATGAAGACTTGGAAGTTTGAAGAGATCTCTCTTATGAAGAGTAGCTCGTACAGATCTTTGATCATCATGATCAGATTCTTTGAAACAAGATATACCTCTTGTAAAAGTTATACGAAAAAATCATCGTATCGAAGAAGCTATGTGGGAAACTGAAGATCGAATGCGAGTCAAATAGCCACATTTTCAAAAATCAAGGTACGACAAGTTTGGGGACAAACTTTCATTTGAGAGGGGAGAAATGTGACACCCAAAATGTTTAACTAGTTTTGAGACCGCATTAATATCGACTACTCATGGTTAGAGGAAATAGATTTAATATAATAAGAATGTAACAAATATATATATATATATATATATATATATATGTAGGGGTCATTGTATTTTACTAAAAGATGATAATGTAATTATTAAATTATTTGGGCCAAAGTGTAATTACTAAACAAAGAAATTGACAAGTGGCGCTAACATAAGTATAACCTGTTGGATAAGTCTAGTATTGTTGGATTAGTGTATGTGTGGCTAGAGGCATCCAAGATACGGCACCTGTGAAGGTAATGATTAAGGGAAAAACTAAGCTTAGGTGAATCAGCACTTTGGCCAAGTATATAAAGCGGTGAGGTAATAAGCGAAGGCACACAAAACAGTAAAGCAAATAAAGTAGAAGCAAGGAGTGGAGCTTGGAGAGAATCAGAGGGAATAGGAAATAAATAGTACGAATCGACGTTAAGGTGAGTTGTATTATACCTTGAGTAACTATGAATTCTTTTATGTAAAATTGTTTTATGAATTATTTTATGCAAATTATGCTTTATAAATTATATTAACATTTCAATTATGTTATTTATTTATGAACCCTATTTATTTAAAAGGGAAACCCATTGATATAAACAGTTTATGATTTTGGGGAATTAATATTTACTGATGTGTTTTGTTAGTACCACTACGGAGGTCCCATGCCTTGGGAGACTTAAATAACCATTGACCCTTTGATTAGTAACTTTAGTGACCCTCTGTTTATCATGGATCCATTGTGTGAAGCCCCTGAAATATGTATTCACTTTAAAGACCCTAATGTTTGAATTATTTTCTTAAAGCCCCTCGGTTATTTGAATTATTTCAGATCTTGTCGGTTAGCATTTTATTTTATTTTATTTAGCAAAACAAGAATTTTTCTAGCCAGATTAGGTTCCCTAACCCAATTAATTAAATTCTACATGAGTAAGGTTCCAACACATGTATTTAACTCCAAGCCCTCTGTAGACACCCCATTTTTGACCGACCTTAAGACTCAAACGTCACCGATTGAGCGCTCGGTGATGTTACATATTGTGCTCGTTCAGAAGTCTCAGAGTCGCGGCCGTGCGCCCTGCCTCCGGACTTCCGAACTCTCTTCCATACCCTGCCTTGGTTTGCGAACCAGACTCGGTTTTCTCTGTTTTCTTTCCTGAAGGGTGGGAGAGGTCTAGCAGATCATCTCTCAGTGGCCGTGGGCTACGTTTCGTGGCCGTAGGCCATTTTGCCCATTTCGGAGCCCGGTTCCCGGTTTTCGGAGCCGTCAGGCCGTGTGCCTCGGTTCGGGACCGCCCAACCGTCTCCGATTCCTCCGGTTCTTGGCATGTACCTCTGTTTTATCATAACGGGGCACACTGGGGTCTTAGATACCCACTTCGTGGCTGAATGCCACTTTCGGTGCTTACAGCCGGTTTTCGGGACCCCAAACTGCGCGGTTTGGGCCCCGAGCATTCATTTTGCATTAGTTTTTGTTCAATTTTGGCAGGTACCTCTGTTTTAGCACCAGGAAGATCACTGGAGGGTGGGAGGCCAGCAATTATCTCAGATAACCAGTTATGCTCCTCCGGCGCCCGTTTTTCTCACTTCTGGGCTAATGTTGAACACCCTAGGGTCATTTTCTTCCAACCACAACTACATATTTGTGATGAGGGCACATGGGAGGACCCTAAAAAGTGATGGCCGGCCAGTAATTGTGATTTTCATTTTTGAGCCTCTCTTTCAAATGCAATGTTGTGACTCCTGCTCCAGAGTTGTCAAATTCCAACCATGGGACCCTGTTCTACACACCTGGGAGGACACCAAAAGTTGGTGGCCGGCCATTAATTGTTGTCTTCATTTTTGTCCATGGCCGGCCGGCCATGGGGAGTGGCTAGCCGACCAGTGGGGTGGCCGGCCGGCCATCTTCAAGAAAAGCACCTGGCCGGCCTGCTTTCTCCTTTTGAGCACTTTATAGCTGTCTAGCTGTTTTTCAAAATATCTCAGCCCTCCGGGGGATATTTTGGGAGGGAAAGCTTGGGTGCATTTCCCTCCCCTTTTACACCCCTTTCTTGCCCATTTAAGGGCTGACCTCCTTCTTGTTAGGGTTAGCAACTTTCTTCTCAAGAGCATATCTCTCATTGCCTCCATTTCCCTTTCCAAAAGCTCCAAAAACCTTCAAGTTTCTAGCCCACTTGTTCATCAACCCTAAGCTTCACCATCACCACCTCCATTTCAGCAGCAAAGGAGGATTTTTCAGAGGCTAAGAAGCAACAAATTGAAGCCAAGAAGCAACAAAAGCTTGATCTTCAAGGGTAAGTCACTATTCCCCCCTTTTGAGCACATTTTGCATCAATTCTTTACCCTACTTGCTCTCTATTTTGGGCTCCGAACCCTACTGATTTGAGGATTTTTTACCCCCTCTACAACATTGTAGAAGGGCTCAACCTTGTTTGGCATCTCTATCATGCACCTCTTTCAATATCACTCTTTATGCCAATATTTTGCATGCTTTTGTTTGGATGAGTGATCCATTTTCGAGCCTGATATAAACTGTGAGTGGGCTTATTATGAGCCCTCTCTTCAATATTGAAGAAGGGCTCAACCATGTTTGGTGGTTCTATCATGCACTTGCTTTGTAATTCTTCCAATTTACCGTAACATTGCATGGTTTCTTTAGCCTATTTGAAGTCTGATTTTGAGCATGCCATTAACTGAGATTGAGCTTATTTTAGGTCCCTTTACAACATTGTAGAAGGGATTAATCTTGTTTGGGGCCTCCATACATGGCCTCTCTTTGTACCTCTCTTTGGCCCCATTTTGCATGCCTTTTTAAGCTTATTTGGCTTCTGATTTCAGCCTTCATCAGGCCTGAAAAGAGCCTTATTTTTTCCTTCTTGTCATGTTTTGTTAAGGGTATTATGCTATTTGGTGAATACTTTTGGCACTTCATGTTATACCCTCTTATACCCCCTTATTTTTGCATGCCTTGCTAGCGCATCATGCTTCTGTTTTTGAGCCTTCATCAGGCTTGGAAAGAGTCTTAAAATAACTCATTCTTCATTTTTTGTTAAGGGTCTTAGGCTGTTTGGTCCATCCTTTTGATACCTCATGTTATAGCTCTCTTTTGGCTCATATTTTGCATGCTATGTTGAGCATATCTACATACTGAATTGGGGGATGTCATCTACTGAAGATGTGCATATTTTTGGTCCCTCTTTAATGTTGTAGAACTGTATTTTTCAGTTTGAGCATTGTACATATCACTTGCTTCATTATTCCCCTCTTTTCCCCCATTTTGCATGCTATTTTTGCCATACTTGTGATTGTTGTTTGGACATTCTTTGTACTGGAAAAATGCTATTTTAGGGGCTGCCTAGCATCTGTCTTTACATGTCGTGTCCATATTGTGCATGTTTGGCATAGCTGTAGGCCATTTAGGGCATTTAGCATAGCATTTCGGGCATCGGGTGTAATTTTGCTATAATTCGGGGACTGTTTTTGCATCATTTTGGCTGCTGAAATTTACATTTTCCATATGCCATATGCTACATTTCAGTTAGTGCATCGCCTCGGTTTGCGCGCCCGTGGGCACGCATTTCGAGGCACCCCTTTTTTTATCCGACGGCCTCCCGTGTGAGTGTGGCTGAGGCCCTCTCATGTTGGTATAAGCCCAATTTGCATCGTGTATGTCATTTTATGCTTTAATGCATCGCCTCGGTTTGCGCGCCCGTGGGCACGCATTTCGAGGCACTTCATTTTTATCCAACGGCCTCCCGTGTGAGAGTGGCTGAGGCCCTCTCATGTTGGTATAAGTCCATTTTGCATTCTGTATGCCATTTTTGCATCATTGCATTCCGTATGCCATTCTCTCGGTTTGCGTGCCCGCGGGCACGCACTTCGAGACATCTCATTTTAGCCTCATCACATATCATTTTCATGTTGTGACTCATGTTCCAGAGTTGCCAAATTCCAACCATGGGACCCTGTTCTACACACCTGGGAGGACACCAAAAGTTGGTGGCCGGCCATTAATTGTTGACTTCATTTTTGGCCATGGCCGGCCGGCCATGGGGAGTGGCTGGCCGACCAGTGGGGTGGCCGGCCGGCCATCTTCAAGAAAAGTGCATGGCCGGCCTGCTTTCTCCTTTTGAGCACTTTACAGCTGTCCAGCTTTTTTTCAAAATATCTTTGCCCTCCGGGGGATATTTTGGGAGGAAAAGCTTGGGTGCATTTCCCTCCCCTTTTACACCCCTTTCTTGCCCATTTAAGGGGCTGACCTCCTTCTTTGTTAGGGTTAGCAACTTTCTTCTCAAGAGCATATCTCTCATTGCCTCCATTTCCCTCTCCAAAAGCTCCAAAAACCTTCAAGTTTCTAGCCCACTTGTTCATCAACCCTAAGCTTCACCATCACCACCTCCATTTCAGCAGCAAAGGAGGATTTTTCAGAGGCTAAGAAGCAACAAATTGAAGCCAAGAAGCAACAAAAGCTTGATCTTCAAGGGTAAGTCATTATTCCCCCCTTTTGAGCACATTTTTGCATCAATTCTTTACCCTACTTGCTCTCTATTTTGGGCTCCGAACCCTACTGATTTGAGGCTTATTTTGACCCCCTCTACAACATTGTAGAAGGGCTCAACCTTGTTTGGCATCTCTATCATGCACCTCTTTCAATACCTCTCTTTATGTCAATATTTTGCATTGAATTTTTAGCTTATGATTGATCCATTTTCGAGCCTGATATAAACTGTGAGTGGGCATATGTTGAGCCCCTCTTCAACATTGAAGAAGGGCTCAACCATGTTTGGCCTCTCTATCATGCACTTTCTTTGTAATTCTCCATATTTACCGTAAAATTGCATGATTTATTTGGCCTGTTTGTGATCTGATTTGGAGCATCTCATGAACTGATATTGTGCTTATTTTGAGCCTATCTTCAACATTGAAGAAGGGCTCAACCTTGTTTTCATACTCTGCATGTCACTTGCTTTGAATTCATGTTTTACCCTTGCTCTTGCATGCTATTTTTAGCTCATGAGTGATCTGTTTTCGAGCATGCAATATACTGTGAGTGGGCCTATTTTGAGCCCCTCTTCAACATTGAAGAAGGGCTCAACCATGTTTGGTAACTCCATCTTACACTTGCTTCACAATTCATCCAATTTACCGTAAAATTGCATGCTTTGTTAGGCTTGCTTAGCTTCTGTTTTGAGCCTTCATCAGGCTTGGAAAGAGTCTTAAAATAACTCATTCTTCATTTTTTGTTAAGGGTCTTAGGCTGTTTGGTCCATCCTTTTGATACCTCATGTTATAGCTCTCTTTTGGCTCATATTTTGCATGCTATGTTGAGCATATCTACATACTGAATTGGGGGATGTCATCTACTGAAGGTGTGCATATTTTTGGTCCCTCTTTAATGTTGTAGAACTTCATTTTTCAGTTTGAGCATTGTACATATCATTTGCTTCATTATTCCCCTCTTTTCCCCCATTTTTGCATGCTATTTTTGCCATACTTGTGATTGTTGTTTGGCCATTCTTTGTGCTGGAAAAATGCTATTTTAGGGGCTTTCTAGCATCTGTCTTTACATGTCGTGTCCATATTGTGCATGTTTGGCATAGCTGTAGGCCATTTCGGGTGCATAACATTGCATTTCGGGCATCGGGTGTAATTTTGCTATAATTCGGGGACTGTTTTTGCATCATTTTGGTTGCTGAAATTTACATTTTCCATATGCCATATGCTACATTTCATTTATATCATCGCCTCGGTTTGCGCGCCCGTGTGCACGCATTTCGAGGCATCTCATTTTTATCCGACGGCCTCCCGTGTGAGTGTGGCTGAGGCCCTCTCATGTTGGTATAAGCCCAATTCGCATCGTGTATGTCATTTCATGCTTTAATGCATCGCCTCGGTTTGCGCGCCCGTGGGCACGCATTTCGAGGCATCTCATTTTTATCCGACGGCCTCCCGTGTGAGTGTGGCTGAGGCCCTCTCATGTTGGTATAAGCCCAATTCGCATCGTGTATGTCATTTCATGCTTTAATGCATCACCTCGGTTTGCGCGCCCGTGGGCACGCATTTCGAGGCATCTCATTGTTATCCGACGGCCTCCCGTATGAGGGTGGCTGAGGCTCACTCATGTTGGTATAAGCCCATTCTGCATTCTGTATGCCATTTTTGCATCATTGCATTCCGTATGCCATTTTCTCGATTTGCGTGCCCGCGGGCACGCACTTCGAGATATCTCATTTTAGCCTCATCGCATATCATTTTCCATGTCATTTCATGCTTTAAGGCATCGCCTCGGTTTGCGCGCCTGCGCGCACGCACTCCGAGGCGTCTCATTTTCATAGCATTGAGCATGCTAGAATTGTATATTAGCTGCATTTCATGCATACCATGCATATTGCATCGTGTTCGGGATAGGAGTTAGCCCGGGCACGGGAAACGAGGCACGTTTTGTACTCCGAGTGACGGAACGGGTCTCAATTCCCAAGTCACCGACACTCCGGATTACCCATGATGGAGTTAGGTTTTGTTGTAGCATTCATCTGCATTGCACCCTATATTGAGTTGTGCAATCCGACTCTTCGGCCATCATGCATCGATATGCGTGGTTGGTGGCACGAGGATCGAGGCATGCATATATTTGTGAAATACATTGCTATGCCCTTTTCCTGCTCTTTGTTGCAGCAAAATGAGGAATCAGCAACTTTTCGGAGTCTGGCACGCATTTCGAGAAACATTGCGAACAGAGGCTAATTGGGGCATCCCAGTGGATTTCTGCGCGAAGGCAGGCCAACATACATCATTTCATTATCCGAAACGAAGCGAGGCAGCCCCTCCTGGCTTGCAAGCCAATTTTAAAGCTTTCTTAGTTTAATCTGTTAATGTAATTAGAAGTCTGTATTATTTCGGACTGTATTATTCTATTATTCGGACTGTATTATTTATTCGGACCCTCTGTGCGAGGGCAAAACTGTAATAAGTGTGGGTGAGTGTGATGTATGTCTTCCAACCCCACGTCTTTGTTCCCTTTTATTTACCCGCTTACGATGGTTAGATATAGGGCATATTTCAATTAGCATACAGTATGACAGCATGTTTGCATCATTCATCTGTTTTGCACGCACCGGGCTCGGCGCATCATACAAACTGCATTTGTATTTCAATTCCAAGTTGAGTATTTGATAGCTGCAGCATTCCATATGCCATGTTTAGAATAGCCGAGCCTGCTATAGTTGCATTATTGCATGTGTTGCATTAGGCAATTCTGTATAATTAGGATCATGCATTGATTTCTAATAAGTTTTTGTTTTGGCTTGGAGTACTCGGTGAGTTTTATGCTTTAGCATCCTTGCATGCGTGTGAGTGATTGCCATGATAGCATGCTTACCATGAGGCTATATGCTTATGTGATATAAACTGCCTTGAATGCCTGTGGGTGGAGGTTGTGTTACTTGGATTGGAGCAATTCATCAAATGTTTGTTTTAAGCCCACTAGATAGTGGCAAAATCATGTTTTCTAAGCCCACCTGAGGGTGGCAAATCCATGTCTTAGCCTACCTGCGGGTAGCACCATCAAACCATTTTCAAATAAACAAACATGAAATGTTTTGTTCCAGTTCAGGCGACCCAGTCTATACTTGTTTGCTGCGAGCATCACATAGTAACCTAGGCTAATAACCAGAATAAGAGCATACAAGGTTTTCGAAAACAGATATCATGGTTAGTAGAGGCCGGTCTTTGACCGGGCGAGCGGGGTGCTTACGAAGTGACCTTCCCCAATCGTACCCAAGTTCCCGAGCCGAGGCAACTTTGGTGATGACGGACACGTGGCCTTTGGCACCGAGTTAGGGTTTCCTAAATTTCCCATTTAAAAACATTTAGGTGGCGACTCTGTATCTGGCAAAGTAGTCCATGTTTGGCACTTCTTTCAAAAATCTGTTTTCCAAAACGATTTGCCGGATTTAGACTCTTTGGTTCAAGATTAAGAACCGTGACATTTGAGTCCTTGAACTGTAGTGACCCCAATATGAACAGAACGGGACTTAACCCTCCCGGGGCGTTCGGGACGTCTACAGTTTCTGGCGACTCTGCTGGGGATTTAGAGAACTTGACTCGAACTCGTGATATCTGGTTTTGACTACATTTGTGTGTTTCCTTGCATTGCATTTGCATTGGTGCGCCTAGGAACACTGTGTTTGCCATATGCCATTCCCGAACGATTTGCCGGAGGCTTGTCTTGTCAAGTCATGTCCGTAAGGCTGATCGGCTCTGGGCTCTGATAGCATGGGAACACAAACCCCTGTTTTACCGGGGCACCCTTTTTGACCATTCGACCTAGTGCATATTCGGATCCATAGTGACCATTCCAAACTAGGATAGGTTGCTTACCCGTTTATAGGTTGTTTGAAACCGCTGCGTGCGTAGTGAAACCCTAGTTCATGACAAAATAGGACAGGGAAACCCTACCCCTAAATAGGGGTGTTTTGGCTCTCACTTATCTGCTATGTGCTTTAGAGTGCGTCTCTACAGGAATGCATGTATCAGTCTATGAGTTTGGGCATCAGGCCTGCGGGCATCGTTCAGGCCTTGCGGGCATCAGTCAGGCCTGCGGGCATCAGTCGTATCTGAGAAATCAGTTGTCTGTGGATATCCGATTCAGTTGGGGGGAACAGTGCTACATGACAGGATCAGTACTCAGGGACAGTGTGTTTCAACTTATCCTGCGTTTGTATGCCCGACTGTGTGTTGTGTGTATTTAATTAAGCTGTTTAAAAAGGAGGTGCGAGGCTTTCTGGTAAAGTGCATTCATAACGTTTTATCTCAAAATTAACTTGACTTGTGAACCACTTTTTTGGTCTCCTGAAGAAAGGAAAGAAGTTCCAATGGGACGGCCGATGCCAAGCTGCATTTGAATAGATTAAAGAATATCTACAGACCCACCGTTTTGTCGCCACCAGAGCCAGGGAAACCGTTGATTCTGTATCTTTCAGTAACTGAACTACGATGGCTGCATGCTTGCACAAGAATCAGAGGACAGGTGGAGAAGGCCATCTACTATCTAGCAAGAAATGCTGGAGTATGGACCGATATACACCGGCTGGAAAAGGCTTTGCTTAGCTTGGTATGGGCTACCAGGAAGCTGCGGCACTACCTGTTAGCTCACTCTGTAATGTTGGTTTGCGACTTGATCCATCAAATATCTCTTCGAGAAACCAGCGCTTACGGGTAGGTTAGCTCGTTGGTTGCTGTTGCTCTCCCGAATTCGATCTTACGTACGTGACACGCAAGTCAGTGAAAGGAAGAGCAGTGGCAGAGTTCCTTGCCGACCATCCCGGTTGAGGGAGATGAAGCAGTTGGTACCTATTCCCGGATGAATCAATTATGCATATCGACGATGAAACTTGGACGATGTACTTTGACGGAGCGTCAAATCAACATGGGTATGGGATAGGAGTGTTGTTGATAGCACCCGATGATTCCCGTATCCCTCTAGCCTTCAAACTCCGATTCAAAGTCTCGAACAATGAAGCAGAATATGAGGCGTGTATTGCTGGTCTAGAAGCAGCCCTGGAACTAGGGGCAAGACGGTTGGACGTCATTGGGGATTCGAACCTTGTTGTGTCTCAAGCTAAAGGAGACTGGAAAGTAAAGAGGAAAAGATGATGATGTATCACCAAACCTTGGATTTGCTGATTCCTCGGTTTGAGAAGCTAAGTTTTACTCATCTACTAAGAGAGAACAACAGGTTTGCAGACGCTTTAGCAACTCTATCATCTATGATAGACATCCCGTGTGGAGTCCGGATGCGTCCAGTCATTCATCGACCAGAAATTTGCACCTGCCTATGAGTCGATTGCAGCCATAGATGAAGTTCAGGACGAACATCCCTGGTATTACGACATCTGGAATTCTTGGAGAAAGAAGCATACCGTCAGGGTGAATGCCAAAAGACAAGAGGGCAATCAGAAGAATGGCAGTTCAGTTCATCATCTGCGGAGGTAAACTGTATAAACGGGGTCATCTGGGAATGCATAAACTGTGCGTTGATGCCGAAGAGTCAAAGCGTCTGATGGAAGCCATCCACGGGGGAGAATGTGGTGCGCACATGAATGGGGTAATGTTGGCACGGAAGATTCTCAGACAGGGTTATTACTGGTCCACCATGGAGGAGGATTGTATTAGTTTCGTCCGGCGATGCCACAAATGTCAGATTCATGCAAATCGTATGAACATCCCGCCGTCAAAGCTGTACAACATGACTTCGCCATGGCCGTTTTCAGTCTGGGGAATTGATGTAATCGGAGCAGTTACGCCGAAGGGGTCGAATGGGCATGAGTTCATCTTGGTAGCGATAGATACTTTCACAAATGGGTTGAGGCCCAATCTTATGCGGTGTTGAAGGCTTCGCATGTAGCAAAGTTTATCAGAAACAACATTATCTGTCGCTACGGAGTCCCAAATGAAATAATTTCAGACAATGGTTCCCACTTCAAGAAGGAGGTGATTGACTTGTTGGAGAAATACAACGTGGCTTTTCATAAGTCATCTACCTATCGGCCGCAAACCAATGGAGCAGTTGAGGCCGCCAACAAGAATATCAAGCGCATACTACAGAAGATGGTGGAAACCTATCGGGACTGGCCAGATAAGCTGCCGTTTGCTCTGTGGGGCTACAGGACTTCAATCAGAACTTCTACTGGGGCGACTCCGTACTCTGGTTTATGGGATGGAGGCCGTTTACCTATTGAGATTGAGGTTCCGTCATTACGAGTATTGGCCGAGTGTCAAATAGCCGAGGCAGACTGGCAACAAAGCAGATTTGAGGAACTCATGCTTTTGATGAAAGAAGGTTGAAAGCACTGTACCATCCAAAGTTATCAACGTAGAATCGCCCGGGCTTTTAACAAGAAGGTTAAGTCCAGGAATTTGAAGAAGGAGATTTGGTGCTCAAAGACAACCGAGCTCCCATCCACGACCCAAGGGGCAAGTTCAGACCTAATTGGACTGGTCCCTACATCATCAAGTCAATCTGGTCAGGTGGAGCTGTGGTTCTGATGGATCTAGATGGCTTAGAGTTTTCCCAACCGATCAACATGGACAAGTTGAAGAAATACTATCCCTGAGAGGCTCGCTAGGCCGAAAACCCGAAAGGGCGACCTAGGCAAAATCCAGAGCATAGAAAATTTGAAATTATAAAAACTGAGCTCGCAAGGTTGAAAACCCGCAAAGGGCGGCCTTGGCAAAAGTTAGAGCGCAAAAGGAGAGTAAAAATACCCGAGCGAACCTGAGCCTGAACTACGTAAGGCTTGATTCCCATCTTTGGGATACGTAGGCAACTTCGTCTTGAAGTTCAGCCACAATCTTTTCCCCGATCAACTTTGTCCATTTGATCATCTCAGTCATCTCTATTCATCAGCATTTATCGTGATCTCCGGTACAGTGCTATTCAGACTAGGGGCAACTTTCCGTTGCAATGAAGTGCTGCGGTACCTTTCAAACTAGGGGCAACTTTCCAGTTGCTAGGATCGGGTTGTGCATCTCAGTGACAGATCTCAGGCGTGTCCAGTTCTGATCCATATCGAAAATAGTTTTGAAAAGTTTTAATAAAAGTTGACTTTGTTCAAATTAATCTTTTTACAACTAAGACCATTTTTGGACCAAAGCGGAGAATTTTCAGTACCACAACCTTCAATTTCATTGATTTCAAAACAGAGTTCTCTTGCTCTTGCATACAATTGAAGTTGCTTTTTATTACACTCAGGAAGAAAACTTGAAAGTACTAGTAAAGCAATAAATCGGGGCATAGTCAAGTCAGGTGTCCCTGCGCCCCCTCCAGAGCTAGTTGAAGCCTCTGATGCCAACCTAGGCCCAACCTGTGCTTCTTCGTTGAGCCAATCCCAGCACTCATCAGACAAAGTGCAACTAAAAGTAGCAGCAGGGCCAGAAGTTCTCTAATTCTCCACGCTGCGGCCTGCCGAGCCTGTGCGCCTCGAACTGGAAATGTAGCCGGATACTCTATCCCCTCTGGTGGGCAAGTCTGATCATGGCCAAACTGGCGCAGAATACGGAATGGGAAATAGAATACGCAGTGAGTCAAGCCAATCAATCGAATCCCGACCTGTCGAGACATGCTGTAGCTCATCGCCGGGAGATTGAGCCAAGGGCAGCGCCAAGCAATGCGTTCGGCTGACAAATTGCACATCCATTCAAACCACCAGCTCTCATCAGGGGCATTGACTAGGCGTTGCCGAAAGAAGTAGCCGCGAGCTGAGTAAGCAGGGCAAGAGTCTACAACTTGCAATTTATCCATCAACCATATCTGGGGAGGGATGAAAAATGAGAGAATAAAGAATAGAGAGACGTGCGATGAGAGAAAAGTAAGATGAGGGTTTTGTGAGAAAAATCGAGCCCGAGGGCCGAGTGATGTGAGCAAATACATATGAGAGCTTGGGTGGGAAACATTACCTGCAGCAGTAGTGGACTCCCTGCAAACCTGGTTGTCTCCCCACGGTAGAAAGTATCCAGGCCCATCAGTGTTTCTGCCAAGGTCATGGCGACGCAACTTCTTCCTTCTTTCAAGCCCTAGGCCACCTCAATTAGACGGACGTCGATCCTCCGAAGCTGGAGGCAAACAAAAATGAGATAACATGCATAAACAGAAGGCATGCTGTCGGAAGCCTTGCCAATGATGGTCGCTACGGTCACCGGCATCGGGAATCAGTAAATCAAGCTTGGGATATCCAACATTCCGTTACCAATCAGGGATCGAGCATCATGCGCGTTGAGTCCGCACATCCGCCCTAAGGCCTGGGCATAGCCAAAATTGAGCTGGGGCAAGATTTCCTCGCCTCGCTCGGATTCCATCAAGGCTTGAAAATCTTCAAAAGTAGGACATACCTCTTGTCCGCCGAAGCTAAAAACGTGTGTCACCGGGTTCCAAAACCTTGCCGCGGCATGGAGGAAAGGAAGATGTAGCGGAGTCCGGCCCAGCGTGAATAGTGCATTCAAGCCAAAACCCCGGAAGTTCAACTTTTCCGAGCCATCTAGAGAAGAAATCCAAGTCGTGAGATTTTCTGCGAGAAATGCCTCCATTTTTGTGAGAAACGGTGATGAAATGAATAAGTTCCAAGGCTGGGGCTTTTATAGAGGGGTAAAACACTATTCAAGGGACACTTGTCAAAATTCTGGAGGTTGCGGGGGAAGTGGCCGGCCGGCCATCTATCCTAGTAGGCCGGCCACCCTCTAATCTCTAGCTACAAAATGCTTTCGGCCATGCATTGGTCCTGTTTTGCCCCCCGGAACGAAGTTTGAAGCATTTCTGGGCATCGGGAATGTCGAAGGCCTCCATTTCTATCAGTTTCGGATGCGTTCCATCATCCAGATTGTTCGTCCGAAGTACACTTTGTTGTGTTTTTGCTTATCGAGTTGTTGTTTTGTTTATCGAGTTGTAAGTTTTGTCGAGCTGTCGCATTTTGTATTTTGAATTGTTACTACTTTGTTACACAATTTTGTTGAGTCTTGTTTATTGAGTCGTTAACATTGTTGTACTTTGTTTATCGAGTTGTAAACTTGCTAAGACTCTGTTATTTCTTAGTGAGTCGAGTTGTTTGATTTGTTGCGTCGGTTCATTACCTGACCTGGTAAATACACAAGGCACATTTCCATTCAATTCCTTTTTTTGTGCAAAATGATGCGATGCGATGCGATGCTAAGAATTTCAAATACAAACATCTTTTCAAAAGCTGTTTCATTCCATCATGTTTTACAACAAATAAAGGTACAAGTTTTACAGAAAATAAAACTGCCTAACAATGTGCAAAGTGCTACAAACTACTAGCTAAAAAGTAAAATAAAGCAGGAAATAACATCAGTATCCTCGGGAACGGGAAGGAGGAGGCCCTCTCATCCTCTTCTGTGGGATAACCTCTGCACCATCATCACCATCCGGATCAGAGCTGTCATCCTCCGGATCTCCCTCGGCCTCGCCTCCGCTCCCGGAACCAAGACCGGAGCCTCCCTCCCCAGGAGATGTCTCTGACTCACGGTCTGCAACCTCCTCCTCCTCATCCTCGACAATGGGTGCCCTGCGTCTGCGAGATGGCCCCGCTCCTCGAGCTCCTCGGTAAGGCCTGGATGGCCCAGCTCCTCGAGTCCCTGTACCTCGAACATGCCCAGCACCTCGACCTCTCTGAGAAGGCCCGGGTGGCCTGGCCTGCGATGGCACATACGGGAGGCATCTGAAAGTGAAGAGTTCAATGCATCAGTTCAAATATGAAAGCAGATACAAGTACAATATGTGAGTGGGTCTGTGTCAGATGTGCTCTACACAGACTATCAATACAGCAGAATGTTCAAAACCAATATGTTATGAGAAATATGCTAACTGCAAAAAACTGGACAATACCTGCACGCCCATGATGGCTAGATGCCCTCCCTCCGTAGGATCATGCCCTCGAATGTGGCCAGCATCCCAGCAGCTCGTCCGTGTACTCAACTGGAGGCTGCAAATACAAATGCAAAACTATCAGTAAGGAATGAACGTCCAAATATCTGACTGATGAATCAAAGCTGAAAAACATACCGGGGTGAGTCAGGGTCTCTGACATATCTGTGGTCAGGAAGAGGAGGCTCTAGCGGGACCTGGTAAGGAGTCCCGAACCGCCAACTCGTCAACTCGGTCGGCATGTCTGGCCACCCAGCATGAGGATGAAGAGACGGAGGGATCGGAGGAATAGAACTACCTCTACCCCTAGATGCACCAGCCCTGCTAGAAGAGGGAATGTCTGCAGCACGGGCGCGACTCGAAGATGGTGCGCCAGTGGGCCTCAGTGGCGGAGCCCGCACTCCCGTCAAGGGGGGCATCAGATATATACGGCGATAGGTGGCGTAGTCCCCCTCTATGAGATATAACAAAGCGTCGGTGCCCTGCATAGCACTGATGACCTCCTGGGAAGAGAGTCTATCGGCAGTCCGCATGGTGGCTGGAGGTACAGCGGGAGGGTCCTGAGAATCATACCCCCATATCTGACGCTGGAAGCGTTCCCCCAGGAACCAAGCCCTGCCAACTGGTCCCTCGAGCAGGAACCTATACTGGGAACCACTCGACCCTCCGGGGTACTGATTTTGCAGATCATCGCCAAAGACTGCCCAGGGCTGCCAAGTAATTGCGGATAACCAGGGTACAATCAATCAGAAATTCAAGAATATACAAAGCATATCAAAGATGAAAATGAAAGGAACTGAGAGTCTGAAATACCTCTATCATCCTCACAGTATCAAAATACTGTCGTAGAGAAAAGAGAGTCTCCCGAGGCTCGATAGGTGCTCGCCCTCAAACATCAAGGAAAACGGAGTCATGAGAGGTCCTGCCACCTCCATCTCCGGAGCTAATGTGGGAAAGTATACGTACACCCATAGCTGAGAAAAGCAGTGCGGAATGTGAATACAAAGTGCTAAAGGCAAAATACAGAATGCAAAGTGCGCCGTGTGTGCAATGACAAGTAATGAGGAGCAAAATGTAAATCAAGAGGCAGCAGAATGTACCTCCCAGGCTCTCCAGTAGTTGCCGAGTAAGTCCCCCGCCCACGAGAGACTGCACTCATATAACATAAAGGGTAGCCAGGGGCAGCGCCCGCCCCAATCATACTGATTGACTGTGAATAGGTCCACTAGGGCACTCAAAGAGATAAGCCCCACAATGTTCCCCCTATCAGCAAACAAAGTAGTGCCGGAAGAGGAACATCAGGAAACCGCGGGTGTACTGCTCAATCTTTCGGGAGACTGGTCCATCTCTGGCCTCGGAAGTGGGAAGAGAACCAAGTATACCGGACTCTCCCGGAAGCTCTGTCTACAGGTGGGCGAGCCCCCAATAGATGAATCCAAGCAGCCTTCCCACTCACCCATATCCTCGTTAGGGAATGGGTCCACCGCCTACGTCTAGGCCGGTGAGTACTGCAAAGTCTAAGGGGGTCATGGTCATATCCCCGGGTGGCAGAAAAATGGAAAGAATTGGTGGTGTCCCACCATCTCTCCGCCAGAGCAGCAAACAATGTCCTACTAATATGAAAGTGTGTGAAACCCTGCAGAATGGTCCGAATCCTGCAAAGTCAACCAAGTCCCGGACAGCTTCCGGAGAGCTCGCATACACTCCCTCGCGGCAGTGGAGCCATAACCTCGCACGGTGCGAGAGCCAGCCTGCATTTAGAATGAATGCATGTATCAGCAAATGAAGTGAATGAGCTGTGTGCAAATGAAGTGAATGAGCTGTGGCAAATGAAGTGAATGAGCTGTTCAAATGAAGTGAATGAGCTGTGTGCAAATGAAGCGAATGAGCTGTGTCAAATAGAATCTGGGCTGTGTTCAGTAATTTTGGTATTTGGGCTGCGTGTTCAAAATTTCAGAAAAATCAGTGGGCTGCGTGTTCACTATATCTGGGCTGCGTGTTCAGTAATTTTGGTATTTGGGCTGCGTGTTCAAATTTCAGAAAAATCAGTGGGCTGCGTGTTCACTAAATCTGGGCTGCGTGTTCAGTAATTTTGGTATTTGGCTGCGTGTTCAAATTTCAGAAAAATCAGTGGGCTGCGTGTTCACTAAATCTGGGCTGCGTGTTCAGTAATTTTGGTATTTGGGCTGCGTGTTCAAATTTCAGAAAAATCAGTGGGTTGTGTGTTCGCTTTAATTTATATCTGGGCTGCGTGTTCAGTAATTTTGGTATTTGGGCTGCGTGTTCAAATTTCAGAAAAATCAGTGGGCTGCGTGTTCGCTTTAATTTATATCTGGGCTGCGTGTTCAAATTTCAGAAAAATCAGTGGGCTGCATGTTCACTATATCTGGGCTGCGTGTTCAGTAATTTTGGTATTTGGGCTGCGTGTTCAAATTTCAGAAAAATCAGTGGGCTGCGTGTTCACTAAATCTGGGCTGCGTGTTCAGTAAATTTGGTATTTGGGCTGCGTGTTCAAATGTCAGAAAAAATCTGTGGGCTGCGTGTTCACTAAATCTGGGTTGCGTGTTCAGTAAATTTGGTATTTGGGCTGCGTGTTCAAATGTCAGAGAAAAATCTGTAGGCTGCGTGTTCACTAAATCTGGGCTGCGTGTTCAGTAAACTTGGTATTTGGGCTGCGTGTTCAAATGTCAGAAAAAATCTGTGGGCTGCGTGTTCACTAAATCTGGGCTGCGTGTTCAGTAAATTTGGTATTTGGGCTGCGTGTTCAAACGTCAGAGAAAAATCTGTGGGCTGCGTGTTCACTTTATTTCTATCTGGGCTGTGTGTTCAGTAAATCCATGTTTTGGGCTGTGTGTTCAATCCTAATCAGTGTGGGCTGTGTGTTCATCATCAACTTGGACTGTGTGTTCAGAAAATCAGAGTTTGGGACTATGTGTTCTACTCGTAGTCAGGGTGCGCCGTGTGTTCGCCTTCAAAGGGCTGTGTGTTCGACAAATCAGTGTTTGAGCCGTGGTTCAATGCGTAGTCAATGTGTGCCGTGTGTTCACAATCAATCAGTCAGTGAGCCGTGTGTTCAACAATTCAAGTGTTTTAACTACGTGTTCAGAGTGCAAACAAAGTACTATGTCATAAGCTACAACTGTGTGTTCAAGCATGGCAAAGCTACAAAATGCAGAAAATAAAGTAAAATACCTCTCGTGCCTCGTGAGAGAGGTGCTGCTCCGGCTCTCGCAAAAGAAGATCCCCGGGTACCCGATCGTTGAACTCGGTGAAATGACGAAAAACTGCCCGCGGAAGCCTATGTGCCGACGGAGCGTATCGATCGGGGATAAAAGGCCGGACCCTCGGGGGCAATGCCATAATGTCAAAATCATCTCCGGCGCCTGGAAGACCTCCGCCGTGAGGGAAATGGCCCGCCATTTTGAGAAATCTGCAAAAAGGAGCAAAAATGAGCTAAAATTGGAAAAAGTCAACAAAAGTCAACTCTCGGGGAACGAAAAGTCAACAAAAGTCAACTCCCGAGAAAATATTCCAAATATTGAGACAAACTTACCTCAAGTGGTGAAAATGAGAAAAGTGGCTCCGAAATCAAAATTTAGTCGCTCAAAGTGCTTAAATCTGAAGAATTTCGCGGAAAACAACTTGCGTGGAAGGCCGAGGGGCGCGTATAAAATGCAGATCTGAAGAGAAAATGGTTTAGGGAGCAAGGGAAGGAAGTTTTGCAGCCTTGGGTGTGATTTCGGATTGAGTGGAAGTGTGTATATATAGAAATAACCAAAATGACCAAAATGCCCCTGCTTTTGGGCAGTGGCCGGCCGGCCACCTTTCCTGGCTGGCTGGCCATTTCCTTTTTTGCCCCTGGCCGGCAGCCTCCCCCTAGGCCACCACTTGGCCGGTGGTGTTCCCCACTCCCCCCTCTAGCTCCCTGCAAATTTTGAGGAAGATCGGAGTTCCCGGGACCTGAAAAAGTTCAAGAAAAGTGCACTTTCTGGGCGAAATTGCTCCGGGACTTAGCTGCAATTTCTGACATGTGTCTCATCATTATTCATCAAAATCAAGGTGTATCCTTTTTCAAACATGTTGTAACCTCTCCGGGAGGTGAATCCGAGGCCGTGATTGAGTTGCCTTCGCCGAAATGCGCATTTTCCAGCTCGTTGTTTCGCAACCGACGGGCACCCTGATTCGTGCTCATTTTGCATTGTTGTGCGTATAACTTGCATTCTAATCAACATTTTGCATTGTCATGCATGATTTCTTGGTGTACCATATCTCTGTGCTTGTGCATGCGTTGTCACGCCCGTTCCTTTTTCGCATTGTGTTGCATTCACTCGCCGACACTGCGTGTGTCAGACTTTTTGGAATTCCAGGAATCACATTGAGTATATGTTGTTAGCATATTGTTCTTGTTGAATTTCTCTATTTTTGCAGGCACGATATTGTATGTACGGTTCATTTGAAGCTGGTGCGACCAGACGAATCGCGCAGGTATCGTATCTTCTCCGTGTGAGACGCGACGAGAATCGAATCATTCTCCGCATTCCTAACTGCATGAAATGTAGTTGTTGCTTTGCATTCTTGCTTAAAACTGTTGCATCTATTTGCGAATACTTGCCTCATTACAGCTTGCTGCATTTGCATGATCATTTGGCTCGTGCATGCTTTGCATTTTGCCCCCTGCTTGCGGGCACGCCTGTGGGCACGCATCTCTGTTCATCTTGTATGATTGTCTAAGTCTTCGGCCTTGTCAAAAATGGGTGGTCTCTGGGCTTTGACATTCACTCCCGTCACTTGTGACTTCCGAGTTCTGTCAAAGAGGGGCAACTGTAGACACCCCATTTTTGACCGACCTTAAGACTCAGACGTCACCGATTGAGCGCTCGGTGATGTTACACATTGTGCTCGTTCAGAAGTCTCAGAGTCGCGGCCGTGCGCCCTGCCTCCGGACTTCCGAACTCTCTTCCATACCCTGCCTCGGTTTGCGAACCAGACTCGGTTTTCTCTGTTTTCTTTCCTGAAAGGGTGGGAGAGGTCTAGCAGATCATCTCTCAGTGGCCGTGGGCTACGTTTTGTGGCCGTAGGCCATTTTGCCCATTTCGGAGCCCGGTTCCCGGTTTTCGGAGCCGTCAGGCCGTGTGCCTCAGTTCGGGACCGCCCAACCGTCTCCGATTCCTCTGGTTCTTGGCAGTACCTATGTTTTATCATAACGGGCACACTGGGGTCTTAGATACCCACTTCGTGGCTGAATGCCACTTTCGGTGCTTACAGCCGGTTTTCGGGCCCCGAACTCGCGGTTTGGGCCCGAGCATTCATTTTGCATTAGTTTTTGTTCAATTTTGGCAGGTACCTCTGTTTTAGCACCAGGAAGATCACTGGAGGGTGGGAGGCCAGCAATTATCTCAGATAACCAGTTATGCTCCTCCAGCGCCCGTTTTTCTCACTTCCGGGCTAATGTTGAACACCCTAGGGTCATTTTCTCCCAACCACAACTACATATTTGTGATGAGGGCACATGGGAGGACCCTAAAAAGTGATGGCCGGCCAGTAATTGTGATTTTCATTTTTGAGCCTCTCTTTCAAATGCAATGTTGTGACTCCTGCTCCAGAGTTGTCAAATTCCAACCATGGGACCCTGTTCTACACACCTGGGAGGACACCAAAAGTTGGTGGCCGGCCATTAATTGTTGTCTTCATTTTTGGCCATGGCCGGCCGGCCATGGGGAGTGGCTGGCCGACCAGTGGGGTGGCCGGCCGGTCATCTTCAAGAAAAGCACCTGGCCGGCCTGCTTTCTCCTTTTGAGCACTTTACAGCTGTCCAGCTGTTTTTCAAAATATCTCAGCCCTCCGGGGGATATTTTGGGAGGGAAAGCTTGGGTGCATTTCCCTCCCCTTTTACACCCCTTTCTTGCCCATTTAAGGGGCTGACCTCCTTCTTTGTTAGGGTTAGCAACTTTCTTCTCAAGACATCATCTCCCTTTGCCTCCATTTTCATCTCCAAAAGCTCCAAAAACCTTCAAGTTTCTAGCCCACTTGTTCATCAACCCTAAGCTTCACCATCACCACCTCCATTTCAGCAGCAAAGGAGGATTTTTCAGAGGCTAAGAAGCAACAAATTGAAGCCAAGAAGCAACAAAAGCTTGATCTTCAAGGGTAAGTCACTATTCCCCCCTTTTGAGCACATTTTTGCATCAATTCTTTACCCTACTTGCTCTCTATTTTGGGCTCCAAACCCTACTGATTTGAGGCTTATTTTGACCCCCTCTACAATATTGTAGAAGGGCTCAACCTTGTTTGGCATCTCTATCATGCACCTCTTTCAATATCACTCTTTATGCCAATATTTTGCATGCTTTGTTTGGATTATGAGTGATCCATTTTCGAGCCTGATATAAACTGTGAGTGGGCTTATTCTGAGCCCCTCTTCAATATTGAAGAAGGGCTCAACCATGTTTGGTGGTTCTATCATGCACTTGCTTTGTAATTCTTCCAATTTACCGTAAAATTGCATGGTTTCTTTAGCCTATTTGAAGTCTGATTTTGAGCATGCCATTAACTGAGATTGAGCTTATTTTAGGTCCCTCTACAACATTGTAGAAGGGATCAATCTTGTTTGGGGCCTCCATACATGGCCTCTCTTTGTACCTCTCTTTGGCCCCATTTTGCATGCCTTTTTAAGCTTATTTGGCTTCTGATTTCAGCCTTCATCAGGCCTGAAAAGAGCCTTATTTTTTCCTTCTTGTCATGTTTTGTTAAGGGTCTTATGCTATTTGGTGAATACTTTTGGCACTTCATGTTATACCCTCTTATACCCCCTTATTTTTGCATGCCTTGCTAGCTCATCATGCTTCTGTTTTTGAGCCTTCATCAGGCTTGGAAAGAGTCTTAAAATAAATCATTCTTCATTTTTTGTTAAGGGTCTTAGGCTGTTTGGTCCATCCTTTTGATACCTCATGTTATAGCTCTCTTTTGGCTCATATTTTGCATGCTATGTTGAGCATATCTACATACTGAATTGGGGGATGTCATCTACTGAAGATGTGCATATTTTTGGTCCCTCTTTAATGTTGTAGAACTGTATTTTTCAGTTTGAGCATTGTACATATCACTTGCTTCATTATTCCCCTCTTTTCCCCCATTTTTGCATGCTATTTTTGCCATACTTGTGATTGTTGTTTGGACATTCTTTGTACTGGAAAAATGCTATTTTAGGGGCTTCCTAGCATCTGTCTTTACATGTCGTGTCCATATTGTGCAGTTTGGCATAGCTGTAGGCCATTTAGGGCATTAGCATAGCATTTCGGGCATCGGGTGTAATTTTGCTATAATTCGGGGACTGTTTTTGCATCATTTTGGCTGCTGAAATTTACATTTTCCATATGCCATATGCTACATTTCAGTTAGTGCATCGCCTCGGTTTGCGCGCCCGTGGGCACGCATTTCGAGGCACACTTTTTTATCCGACGGCCTCCCGTGTGAGTGTGGCTGAGGCCCTCTCATGTTGGTATAAGCCCAATTTGCATCGTGTATGTCATTTCATGCTTTAATGCATCGCCTCGGTTTGCGCGCCCGTGGGCACGCATTTCGAGGCACTTCATTTTTATCCGACGGCCTCCCGTGTGAGAGTGGCTGAGGCCCTCTCATGTTGGTATAAGTCCATTTTGCATTCTGTATGCCATTTTCGCATCATTGCATTCCGTATGCCATTCTCTCGGTTTGGGCACGCACTTCGAGACATCTCATTTTAGCCTCATCACATATCATTTTCATGTCATTTTGCATTCTGTATGCCATTTTCGCATCATTGCATTCCGTATGCCATTCTCTCAGTTTGTGTGCCCGCTGGCACGCACTTCGAGACATCTCATTTTAGCCTCATCACATATCATTTTCATGTCATTTTGCATTCTGTATGCATCGCCTCGGTTTACGCGCCCGTGGGCACGCATTTCGAGGCACTTCATTTTTTATCCGACGGCCTCTTATGTGAGTGTGGCTGAGGCCCTCTCGTGTTAGTGTAAGCCCATCATTGCATTGTGTATGTCATTTTATGCTTTAGAATCATTTCCTCGGTTTGCGTGCCCGCGTGCACGCATTTCGAGGCATCTCATTTTCATAGCATCGTGCATGTTAGGATTGTATATTAGTTGCATTTCATGCATATCATGCATATTGCATTGTGTTCAGGATAGGAGTTAGCCCGGGCATGGGAAATGAGGCACGTTTCGTACTCCGAGTGACAGAACGGGTCTCAATTCCCAAGTCACCAACACTCCGGATTACCCATGATGGAGTTAGGTTTTGTCGTAGCATTCATCCTATATTGAGTTGTGCAATCCGACTCCTCGGCCATCATGCATCGATATGCGTGATTGGTGGCACGAGAATCGAGGCATGCATATATTTGTGAAATACATTGCTATGCCCTTTTCCTGCTCTCTGTTGCAGCAAAATAAGGAATCAGCAACTTTTCGGAGTCTGGCGCGCATTTCGAGAACATTGCAAACAGAGGCTAAATCGGGCATCCCAATGGATTTCTGCGCAAAGGCAGCCCAGCATACATCATTCATCAGAAGCAAGGCAGCCCCTGGCTTGCATGCCTGTTTAAAGCTTTCTTAATTTAAATTGTTAATTAATTAGAAGTCTGTATTATTCGGACTGTATTATTCTATTATTCGGACTGTATTATTTATTCGGACCCTCTATGCGAGGGCATAATTGTAATAAGTGTGGGTGAGTGTGATGTATGTCTTCCAACCCCACGTCTTTCTTCCCTTTTATTTATCCGCTTATGATGGTTAGATATAGGGCATATTTCAATTAGCATACAGTATGACAGCATGTTTGCATCATTCATCTGTTTTGCACGCACCGGGCTCGGCACATCATACAAACTGCATTTGTATTTCAAATTTCAAATTGAATACATGTTAGTTGTAGCATTCCATATACCATGTTTAGAATAGCCGAGCCTGCTATAGTTGCATTATTGCATGTGTTGCATTAGGCATATCTGTATAAATTAGGATCATGCATGATTTCTAATAAAGTTTCTGTTTTGGCTCGGAGTACTCGGTAAGTCCTTATGCTTTAGCATCCTTGCATGTGTGTGAGTGATTGCCATGGATAGCATGCTTACCATGAGGCTATATGCTTATGTGATATAAACTGCCTTGAATGCCTGTGGGTGGAGGTTGAGTTACTTGAATTGGGACAATTCATCAAATGTTTGTTTTAAGCCCACTAGATAGTGGCAAAATCATGTTTTCTAAGCCCACCTGAGGGTGGCAAATCCGCGTCTTAGCCTACCTGCGGGTAGCACCATCAAACCATTTTCAAATAAACAAACATGAAATGTTTTGTTCCGATTCAGGGACTCAGTCTATACTTGTTGCTGCGAGCATCACATAGTAACCTAGGCTAATAACCGGAATAAGAACTCACAATGTTTTCAAATCAGATAATCATGGTTAGTAGAGGCCGGTCTTTGACCGGGCGAGCGGGGGTGCTCACGAAGTGACCTTCCCCAATCGTACCCAAGTTCCGAGCCGAGGCAACTTTGGTGATGACGGACACGTGGCCTTTGGCACCGAGTCAGGGGTTCCTAAATTTCCCATTAAAAAACATTTAGGTGGCGACTCTGTATCTGGCGAAGCAGTCTATGTTTGGCACTTCTTTCAAAAAATCTGTTTGCAAAACGATTTGCCGGATTTGGACTCTTTGGTTCAAGATTAAGAACCGTGACATTTGAGTCCTTGAACTGTAGTGACCCCAATATGAAACAGAACGGGACTTAACCCTCCCGGGGCGTTCGGGGACGTCTACACCCTCACTCTTTATTTAAATTCAAAATTTACCCCAAAGGCTAGTACTTGTACCTTTGTACCATGAGTATCATCCATCAAGAGATATATATATATATATATATATGTATACACCTTGAGGAGTGTGTCCTAGAGCCTAAAATTGATAAAAAAATAGCCCCTTCACCCTCCCTAGGGCCGGCCATTCTAGGAGGAAGTGAGGATACAATTTTCTAAGTCTATCATCATGAAAATCTAGAAACTCACAAACCCAGTACCCTAGACCTAGGATGCTAATTCCAAAACTAGTTTCATTACAACTAAATGTTGCCTAAACCTATGAGTAAGCCTCCCAAATCATCCCTATTCCTTTAAAACTTCAAACAAATCCTAACTTTTCCATCCATTTCCAACTAATGGGCTTTTAGGACATTTTACATCAAAAGTTGTCTATATATACCAACACCCCCCTAGCTTGGCAAGCACAAATAACACACTCACATACACTTTCGGCTAGAGGAGAGAAAGGAGAGCAAGAGAGAGAAGTCTAGAGAGGAAGAGGGAGGAAGAAGAAAGCCTCCTTGTTCAAAGCTTAACAAGTAAGCCACAACACTAGATCAAATTCTCTACGAACCATAGGAAGGCTGAGTCCGGTGAAAGATCTAGAATAGTCCTTTCATTTTAATCTTTATGTGATATTAAATCTGGAAATTTCGTTATGCATGGATGTTTTATGCCCTCGTATTCATGAAAATGTTTATTAGCTTATGAGCATATTTTGGCATGATATTATATGTGTTATGGTTATGTTATTTATCTTCCTCATCTTAAGGATGCATGCTTATGTGGATATTATTGTCTTGTAAGTTGGACTAACCTTGATTTAAAACATTTAACTCAACGGGAAACCTAATGGGGAGGGTATTGGGTTTTGGAGCACTTGAGTAATGAAAAGATGAGAATATGTGATATATGGATTGTTGGGATGCATTCCCTATTTGGAATTTAAAGTCTTGCGCAAATGGTTTTCGGGACCCTTGAACGGAGCGGTTGTATTCGGACCCTAGGTGGTTTGGTGTAAGGAGGGATTCGGGGAAGGCCCTATTTTACCGTCTCTTTTGAGGCCCTGCGGTTGGCGCTACGCGGTACATAACCGTTGGTAGGCATCTGAGGTTAGTTCTGCAACAAAGCAGCAAAAGAGGGGGCATAACGAATAATCCGCGTCCGATTCTTGTGGTTGGGAGGACAAAATCTCTTTGGGGGATTTCTAGTTTGCTAACATCTAACTTAACCCTTTATTTATTTATTTGAGTATCATGCTTTACTAATTGATGTTATAATTATGATTGTGTATTGGACTGGGAAAAAGGGGCGGTGTGTGTGTGTGTGTTTACTGGGCATTCAAAGCTCACGGTGTATCATGCTAGGTGACGAAGAGGAACTCATAGCTGGAGACGACGAGCCTGAAACTTTCGAAGACTTTTGGCTATCCTAGAAAAATTAGAAGTTTCTTATTGGATATTTTGTAAGACTCATGTGAAGATTTAAGCTTTCTTTTGGGATGTAATGTAATGGAACCATCTTTTGAATTAAGTATATTGTGGTTGTTATGTATTTGTATTCTACGTATATGTATGAACCTTATCGTTGCTCATGAGACCTTGTGTCAATACCTTTTAAGATCTGTCAAAAGGGTAGTGCGCTGCCTAAGAAAGCTAGACTTAGAAGGGAGGTTATTTTGACTCCTCCGGCGATATGGGATCTTACTTGGTTATTGACCATAGGACTCATTAGTGACTCTCCCTTGACTGCAACCAATAGTGTAGAATCGGGGCGTCACAACATTGACCATCTGTTTTGTACCGTAGTTATGATTATTTTACCTATATGATTTCTGCATTATATTTTTGTTATTTAAAATAATTTGTTAATTTAAACCAAACTATTCACTGTTTAGCCTAAGTAATTATTCATGATGACTTTTATGCCTTTATGCTCTCAGTATAATATTTCTCACTATGCCATATGCTTATAGCTGTTAAAAACTTTCAAGTAATGAGACTTAGGGAGGCGTTTTACCCCATAAAGAAGTACCAAGACTTGGAATAAACACCTTGTCCTTTTTTATATTTGTCATTACTGTCGAACTCTTATTAAATAAATAAAAGCTCCCATGCACATTTTAAATAAAATAAATATTTATGTACACCTCTTATTTTACTCCACTATGTTATTAATTATTTTTACTCCGCTGCGTTATTAATCTACTTAATTAATTTGTTTAATTTAAAATTAGTCCTTGGCAATTTAAAAATGAACTAGTTGCGATATTCGGCCCTAGGTACTATGGTTGGGTCATGACACTTCTATACGTCCACCTCCCAACTTGGCCACTCCTCAACTAGAGACCCACCACGGAGATGAGTAGGGATGGCAATGGGGGTTAATGGGGTGGATATTAATTCCCCATCCCCATTCCTCTATAATAAATTTTCCCCATTTCCCATTCCCCATGGGTACCACCCTCCCCATTTCCTAATGGGTTTAGATTTTCCCCAACCCACTTTAATCCCCATTTTTTTATTTTTATTTTTTATATTTAATGTTAACAACCACTTTTTTTTTTTTTTAAAGGTTTAGCTAAATATACCTTCAATCTTTTTTCTTTCTTTTTTAATATATTTAATGTTAACAACTTATTTTTTAATTTTTTTTAAGGTTCACAACGAAGCTAAATATACATTCAATTTTTTATTTTATTTTGGTTCAACAACAAAATCAAATACACATTAATTAATTAATTAAAAGTTTGTTTTATAATAATCAAATACATATTTTGAGACAATCAAATAAGTTTTAGTAATTAAAAAATATGGAAGAACGTGAAAGATTAAAAAAAAAATTACAACCATCTCTCTCTCTCTCGCTCACTCTTACTCTCACTCTCTCCCCTACATGTTATAAGAACCTGTTTACAATGTTATAAGAGCCTGTTTGAAGAAATAAATGTGAAAGAACCTGTTGAAGAAAGTGTTATAAGACATATTAAATTGCATCAGGGCATAAACAAGGAATTGTTTGTTGATCTCTTAGCCACGGACATTTTAGATATTAAACCATCTTCTCTTAGCAAATTTGAACCATTCATTTTAATTTATCCAAAATCTAATTATACCTTTTAACAAATCTGAACCACTCATTTTAAGATATCTATGCCTTACCACACCACTCCACACCCAATCTTCTTTCTTTAGTCTCCCACGAATTTTGTTGTTTGTTACTTTTAAAAACAAAAAATGTTTTTTCAATTAAATTTTTACTAATTTCACAACACCATCACCACTATTCTCACCTTCACTATCATACTACCATCACCATAGCCACTACCATCATCACTGCCGCCATCACCCCATCACTATGTCACAGTCTCTACTTTCACCTTCGTTCCATCACCACCACCACCAAATATAAAAAATATATTTTTAATTTTTTTTATAAAATATTTTTCATTAAAAAAATATTTTCTATCTAAATAAATGAAGCATAACATTGGGAAACAAGCTGATTTCAGTTAAATTTGTTTCATAACTAAGAAAAATTTTTTTATTTTAAAAAAATTATTTAGTAAGACTTTGTATCCCCTTTTTTTTTTCTAGCAAATAAATCTTTGTACCTATCCTTTCTAACCAATCACGACTCATGCTTGTTTCGATTCTCTACAATTTCCTTATTTTCAAATACATTCATACTAGCATATCACCCGTGCTATACACGGATTGTGTTTACAATTATCTATATATGTGAATTGCGATTTTTAAATGTCTTTGTTTTTTAAATGCCTTTTTTTTTCCTTTTTATATTATATTAAAGTTTAATATTTTGATAATAATCATATGTATTAGACTTTTCAAGGAATTAAATTTTTTTTTAATTATATATTAAAGTTTAATATTTTGATAATAATCATATTGTTGGACTTTTCAAGAATTTTTTTATACTTGTTCTTAATGCATTAAAGTGTTATTATGAGGGATAATAATCATATGTGTTGTGACTTTTCAAGAAATTTATATGTGTTGGATTTTAAAGATTTTTTTTTTTGCTTGTTCTTAATGCATTAAAGTGTTATTATGAGGGTAAGACTTGGGGGTTGGGAGAAGTTAATAAATGCTAAGGTTTTTTTTTTTTTTTAAATCAAAAAATCGGCAAATTTAGATTGGGAGATTGGAGCTCCTACAAGGCTTGGGGTTAAAAACCCCCTTTTGCTTAATATATAGTATATATATATATGTTGCATAAATTTTGTGATAACATAAAACAAATAAATTCATACTCGTTAATTGAAATTTCTGAACAAGCAAACCATTCTGAAAATTACAATACATAACAAAATAAAATAACATAGAAAAGCAAATCGAAACCTGCATTAGACAGTGTCCTTAATTTTTTTTATATAAATTTAAAAAATTCTAGATATGCATAAAATTTGACAAGAATAATGTGACAATGTTAATTAATGTGTATTTGATTTTATTGTTGAGCCAAATAAAATAAAATAAGATTGAATGTATATTTAGCTTTGGTTGTAAATCTTAAAAAAAAAACAAAAAATGGTTGTGAACCTTAAAAAATAAAAATAAAAAAAAAAACAAAAGAAAAAAGATTGAATGTATATTTAGCTTTGGTTGTGAATCTTAAAAATAAAAAAAAAAGATGGTTGTGAACCTTAAAAATAAAAATAATAATAATAAAAAAAGATTGGAGGTATATTTAGCTTTGGTTGTGGATCTTAAAAAAAAAAAAAAAAGTTGGTGTGAACCTGGAAAAATAAATAAATAAATAAAAGAAAAAAGATTGAATGTATATTTAGTTTTTGTTGTGAATCTTAAAAAAAAAAAAAAAAAAAAGAAAAAAAAGAAAAAAAAAAGAAGAGGAAATTTGTGGGTACCCATCCCCAACCTATCCTCTGTGGATATTTAAAGAATATCACTTACCCTACCAATGGATAAGAAAAAAAGGGGAAAACCCATGTATTTGGGTTGGGTCTCCATGGATACTCACATGGTAGGTTATCCATTGCCATCCCTAGAGATGAGGATATCTTCCTCTCAGGTTTCACCTTAGCAGAAGCTCAGATAGTACAATCTATCATGGCACTTGAGGAGGATCGATATGTTGGTGCACCCTCTATTCTTATGATGAACAAGCAAGGATACATTCCTAGTTTTGGTCTGGGAAAGAGTGGTAAATATGGAGTCACAAGGTGTTAGAAGTTAACAACCATTTGTTAACTTTTGGGCCAGGATATCAACCAATGAAAGAAGATTTGATAGCAAAGGTGACCAAAGCATGAAACAAGGCAAGGGAAAAAAGGGAGGGCATGAAATATGAGCCCAAGTACAAACCCATCCAAGGAACCCTCAAAGGGTGTTTTGTTAAAGGGGTAGAAGACTTTGCATTTTGTAAGTTTCTAGAACCTTGGGTTGATCATGCAACAAGGAAAATATATCAGGGGTTTGAAATATTCTTCGACCATGAGCTCACAGATAGTGATGAAGAATTTATAGACCCAAATATAGACATTGGGCAAGATAGATGTGCAGTTCAAGCTAGGAAAGTGAAGACTGGATAGACAATTTGATTCGGGTTGATATGATGACTGGCTTGAATACTGAGATTGGTTATGTTGACTCGGGGAATTTCAATTCCGTGATGATGCTGGAGAATGGAACTATAGAGGAAGATGTCTCCAAATACATAGTTGATGCAATAGAGGGTCAAGCGCAAAATTGGGCCATCGAAAAGTGTACTGTTAATAGGTCTAACGAGTCTGGTTGTAACAACCCCAATCCGTAATTAACCGTTAATCCATACTTAAGAATGTTAATCAAGTGGTGAAGTGGAATTATGTGTTAATTGTGCGTTTTACGTGTTATTTGTGCCTCTATCTGTCTGTTGTATGAATATCTATCTAAAATTCTGTTTCGATATGGAAATTGAAGGCCTTATCAGCATTCGAACACGAAATTGACTATGCTTATATGTTCTTTAGAATTTTTAGAATGCTATGGCAAGTTTAATTAGAAATTTATTTGGAACTAAATAATTAGAATAAATTGATTAAATCAAGCTAGATATTTTTTAGGTGAATAAGCCAGATTGATTAGTTTTAATCACTCTTAATTAGTGAGTGCTAACTAAGCCTATATAAGGCCAATGTTGTAACAAGAACATTTTATATGCACTCTAAACTTCATTCCTTGAGCCAAAAACGTGAGAGAGAAGAGAGAGAGAGAGAGAGAGAGAGAGAGAGAGTAAGGAAGAATTGAACACAGAGCTAGACAATTGAAGAGAATTGGAGAATTCAAACAAGAATTGCTAGAATTTAAGGGAATTGAGGACTCTAGGTGAGAATCATGCTCTTAACACTTTTCATTCAAGACATCAGTGTATGAATTCAAGAGGTTTAAGTGATTAAACATGAAAATTAAGATTAGATTATGGAATTTGAGATCATTCCATGCATGCATGCATAAGTCATAGATTTTGAGTTTTAATTCCAACAATTTCTTAAATGCAAGAGCGTATTTTTGTTATATCATGAGAGCTCACTATGGTTTTATACTTAAACACTTCATTTGTACATGTTGTGGAAATTTTGAATTCATAGCATTATATGCATGTAGTGTACATCAAGTTTCAAGTTTTATTTTGGAAGAATTGACAAGCTTTTGGGCTTTGATTTTGTGAATTGAACTTTATTTCATGTTTTTCTACAAGTTTCTAAATGTTTTCTTGAGTTTTGGCCCAAAAGGATGAGTTTTGATGTGTTAAAATTGTGTTTTGAACTTGAAGATGAAATCTGGAAATTCCAGAATTTGCAGGGTTCGCTCGAGCGATGGTTCTTTCGTTTGAGCGTACTTTGTAAGCTCTCAGTACTTTTGTAGAGATTGATGGTTGGCTCGAGCGCCCAAAAGACCGCTCAAGTGACCACCATTTGTTTTGAACGTTGGCTAGAGCGACCAAGAAGTTGGCTCGAGCGTAAAATGAGAGCATCCAGTACTTTTGTAGACCAGGGGGTTTGCTCGAGCGACTAAAGCTTTACTCAAGTGAACTGCCCTATTTTTTGAAAATTTGCAATGTGTTCTTAAGTGCATAATTGCATCCTCATTCCATCTTAGGCATTCTTAAGCCATGGTTTGGCTATAATAATGAGGATAAGAATTAGAAACACACCTAGAAAGAAATGTAATAAGACAAGTGTTTTCAGAGCGTGTGTTTCAATGTGCATTTGTTATGTGTTTGTGTAGGTCACACATTATCGTCTATCTAATTCGTTTGTTCTGCTTCTAGAGCTATCTGTGAGTAATAACCTTGTAAAGATATGTTCAATTATAAGTATTTTTTGACGGATATGATAAGCTCTGTTTTTTGAAATGATATTTTCTATATAAATGAATGTTTGTCCAATTTCTGAAATGTATCGTGGCATCCTTAGCATTATGTAAATCTGCTATCTGTTATCTGTTACCTAGTACCAGGGATCTCTGTGGGTTGCATTCATAGAACTATCTATGAAACTTATATGGTTATCTGTTCCGATTGTGCACAATTATCTGTCTGATATGAATATGGGTCTTAATGACCATCTGCTCTGCATATGGGTCTTTATGACCAATCTGATCTGTTAGCGCTAATGGATGTACCACGTATGACTGTTTACAAATCTGAATAAGTATATGAATCTGTTTCTGATCTGAATTCTGATTTCTGACTCTGTTACGGACATCATTCATAAAACCTTTACTTTGTTGTTATTCACTAGGCTCCAGCTCATTATTTATATTATGTATGTAGGTGATCAGGCTTGAGACTTCTAGTCTGGATTTGTTTGTATCAACCAACTAGTGCACCTTTCGAGGAGGTTCCCAGAAGTCTTTTGTGAACCATGTGAACAAATCCTAAGTTTGCTTTATTTTCTTCTATTTATTTTGTATGTAGGGCTAAGTCCCGTTTTGTCTTATCTGTACTTGAGATGATGCAAGGCTGACGTCATATTATATGTAAATATAAGTTTAAATTTTTTGTCCCATATAAGTCTGCATAGCTCATGGACGTTGTATATCTGTTATTTGCTTCCACTAACCCCTTAATTTGCTAATAAGTTTCAGAGGCTTTCGGTAATTTTAGGATTACTGGCTAGTTACGATGCTAAACCTATAGGGGCGGGTTTGGGTCATGCCAGTAGTAGCGAGTCAAGTGAGTTAGAATCTAGCATGTCAGACTCCGATGCGTCTAGTGACCTGGAAGTTATAAATCTAGGGGTTGAGGTTGAGTCTAAATTTTCTATTTATTTTGAGTTTGAGTTAGATGTACGTTTCTTTGCTTCAATTAATGAAACAATGGATGAATTCTGAATACCCCACAGTGCCATTAGTTAACAACATTGACCTTGCCGATTTTAAAAATGAAAAAGATTTCGAAGAAGAAATTCCTCAAGGCATAAAATACTTAATTTAGTGGGAAGAGGAGAGGCACACTAAACTTATCATGGACAAAATAATCTCAATAAACTTTGGTGATGAGGAAAATCCTCGCATGGTCCAAATTAGATCTACGTTATCTTCAGAGGAAAACGAGCGTTTAGTCGCTCTCTTGAAAGAATTTAAAGATGTTTTTGCATGATCCTATGAAGACATGCCTGAAATCGATCCTAAGATTATACAACATAAAATCCCTCTAGATCCCGAGGTTAAACCAGTGAAGCAGAAGTTAAGAAGAATTCGCTCTAATTGGGCTCTTGTGATTAAAGAAGAGGTGAAGAAACATATCAATGTTGGGTTTTTAATAGTTTCGGAATATCCAACATCGCTAGTGTAGACGTCCCCGAACGTCCCGGGAGGAAAATCTCATTTTGTTCTTTTTTGGGGTTCACTACAGTTCAGGACTCAAATGTCACGGTCCTGTATCTAATCTCGCAGAGTGCAATGCAAGACCGATGAATCATCAAAGAGTCCAAAATCCGACAAATCGTTTGAAAAACAGATTTTAGAAAGAAGTGCCAAACATGGACTGCTTTGCCAGATACAGAGTCGCCACCTAAATTTATTTTGGGGGAATTTAGGAACCCTGACTCGTTGCCTAAGGCCACGTGTCCGTCATCACCAAAGTTGCCTCGGCTCGGGAACTTGGGTACGATTGGGGAAGGTCAGCTATGAGCACCCCCGCTCGCCCGATCAAAGATCGGCCACTACTAAAATGATATCTTGTTTTTGAAACACATGTGTTCTTATTCGATTAATTAGCTAATCTTTACTACGTGATGCGCACAACAAAACAAGTATAGACTAGATCGCCTAATTTGGAACAAAGCATCGCATATCCGTTTGTTTGGAAAATGTTTTGAGGTTTTACTCGCAAGTAGGCTAAAACACGAGTTTTCGATGAATTGTTTCCAATTCAGCAACCCAACCTTCATCCACAGGCATTCAGGCATTATATCACATAAGAGTTAGCCTCATGGTAAGCATCTATCATGGCAGTCACTCACACATATGCAAGGATGCTAAAGCATAAACACTTACCGAGTACTCCGAGCCAAAACATAAACTAGTTAGTAATCAATGCATGATCCTAGTTCATGTTAAGATGGCTAATGCAAACACATGCAATAATGCAACTAGAATAGGCTCGGCTACTCTAAGATGGAATATGAGATGCAACATATAACATGTATTCAATTTGGAATTGAAAATACAATGCAGTTAGCATGATGCGCTGAGCCCGGTTGCATGCAAGACAGATGATATGAATGCAAACATGCGAGCATAAATATCCTAATTGAAACATGCCCTAAAACTAACCATCACAAGCTGGTAAATAAAGGGAGAAAGACGTGGGGTTGGAAGACATGCATCACACCACGCACACTTATTACAACATTGCCCTCTCGCGGAGGGTCCAAAAGAATAATACAAATCACCTAATTAACTAACTCACGAGCTAATTAATTAATTACAAAAACCACTTAACTAATTAACAAATCAATTAGTCTACAAAAGCAGTAAATAGCCTCGGGAAGAGGGATGCACGCATGCTCGGTCGGCTTTGCTCAGAAAATCCATCGCCATGCCACAGTTGCCTCTGTTTACACTGCTCTGCTCTTTTGAAAACTGTGCCAACCTCTGTGCACCTTGAAACATTCTGGAGACATGTTGAGAGGCCATCGACAATGAGAGGGACCACTGGCCAAGTGAAACAGGTCATCGACCAAAAATTATGCTCTCGGCCAAAAATGGATAGCCGGCCAGCACTGAAGATGGCCGACGACCATCTCTTCCTGCAGAATCCTGTTTGACAGCAACAGAGGGCAAACAGAGCATGGCAATGCATTTTCAAAGCAATGTATGCACAACCACCCTCCCTATCATGTCATGAACTCAAGGAGTATTCTCGACCCTCGGGCCACCCAATCACGCATTTCAATGCATGATGGCCAAAGGAGCCGAGTTGTGCATTTTGATGTCAAATGTAATGCACACCAAACAAACACCATAAGGCCCAACCTCAATCATGGTGATTTCAAGAGGCAAGGCATGATGCAAAATGCAATGCAACCTAGGCATACAAGCTAAGTATGCACCATGAACATGAGGGCAAGCAATGCAGACATGCACATGGACAACACAAACATGTTAACAACTGTTAAGTTGGCCTAAAAGAGAGAATATGCCATTGCATTACACACAAGCAACCTAAGCAAGCAACACATGTCATATAGCTCAAGCAATGCAACAAAATGCAATATGGCTAAGCACGTGTCAACAATGCAAGTAATGAGCATGCAAAACATGCATGCAAACATGAAGCAATGTAACACATTTGAGCAACATGCAAAAGGTGGACTTAAACTAATATGGACAAGCCTCAGCCATGTCTAAAATTAGTGGCCAAATGTGCTAAAATGATGGCTTGACATGCACCAAAATGACGCTCATGTAATGGTCCAAAAATGAGGTATTCATGCATAACTCTCAAACGCATTTAAAGAGTGGAAAACATGGGAATATGGCATACATATAAGCTCTGAAATATGATGCACAATGATGCCAAAGCATAGAAACACCTCAACATAGGCATGCAATAGGCTCCAAACTCGAAGCTAGGCAAAGGGTATTGAACTACAAACCATGCATAGCAAACATTCGACCATGAGGCCCCAAAATAGAGCTAGGGCAGTCCAAATAAGCACAAAATCAGTTTATGGCATGGCAAAAAGTGCTAGAATCAAGGGTCACCAAAGCATGCAAAGTAAGCTAGTGAACCATGATTTGCACTGCAACTATATGAAGCATATGAGAGGTCACAAACAGCCAAAAATAGAAGTATGCCATGCCAAAATATACCCAAATAACCACTGAAACTCAGTCAATACATGTTAGAATGAAGTGCTCCTTTGGAAGGCCATGCAAAGGGTTGTTCTACACATACATGATAGACATACAAAATGGCAAATAACCTCTAGAAGAGGTTATGACAGCCCTAAAACTCACTAAAAGGGCCTGGAATGAGCCAAGGAAGCATACAAGTAAAGGCCCCTTTGAAAGGCCTTGAGGAGGATTACTCTACACATGCATAATAGACACTTTATATGGCAAAATGGGCTCTGGACAGAGCCTATGTAGACCTTAAAACTCACCAAAAAAGGCCTGAAATATGGCTTTGAAACATGCAAATAGGAGCCCTTTTGGAAGGCCAAAAATGCTAGAAAATAAGACAACAAGGGAGAGGGTCACCCCTCTCCTTCTTAGGACCTCAAAACACCATCCCCACACTGAAATCCCTTTGGATTTTAGTGGTGAGAAGGCCAATACAAGGTGGTCCCGAAGCTCACAAAAAAGACACAAAAATGAGGCCAAACAAGGCCTAAGAGGGGGTAAACAACCCCAAATACAAAAGTGATCTTAAAAAAACTTAAAAAGGAGCTCAAAATAAGACTTTTTTTAGTTTATGACAAAGCTCGAAAATCCTTACAAGTAAGGCTAAAATATGAAGCAAAATAAAGACCAAAAGAGGGTAAAGTGTGTTACCCTTGTAGCCAAAAGGGGACATCAGCTTCTTGGTCCAGAAAACCAGTCCCTTAGCCTCTGAAAATGGCTTCCAAGATCCTTAGGTTGATGATGGAGGTGTTAGGCTAAGAGTTGGTGTGCAAAGGGGCCAAGAACTATGGGCTTTGGAGCTCAAAGTAGTGAGATATGTATGGTTTTTGCCTTAGCAAAATTTTTTGGAACCCTTGCAATGGAAGAGGAGCTCTTCTTTTATAGAGGAACAAAGGTGCAAGCTTCTCTTAGAAGCTTGAGCAAAGGGGCCAAGCTTCTCTTAGAAGCTTGGAGCAAAAGGGCCAAGCTTCTTGAGGAAGCTAGAGCAAAGGGGTCAAGCTTCCTCAAGAAGCTAAGAACGGGTCAAGCTTCTCTTAGAAGCTTGTAGCAAAGGGGCCAAGCTTCTTGGAGAAGCTAGGCAAAGGGTTCAAGCTTCTTGGAGAAGCTAAAAAGGTTCAAGCTTCCTCAAGAAGCTAAAACCAAGGGTTCAAAAGGTTCAAGCTTCCTTGGTTCAAGCTTCCACCTGAACTGGGAAAATCGTTGATTTTGTACCTTTCAGTGACTGAAACTACGATGAGCTGCATGCTTGCGCAGGAATCAGAGGATAAAATGGAAAAAGCTATCTACTATCTAAGTAAGAAGATGCTGGAGTATGAAACCCGCTACACACCGTTGGAAAAGGCTTGCTTAGCCTTGGTATGGGCTACTAGGAAGCTACGGCACTACCTGTTAGCTCACTCCGTAATGTTGGTTTCAAGATTAGATCCCATCAAATATCTCTTTGAGAAACCGGCACTTACGGGTAGGCTAGCTCGTTGGTTGCTCCTGCTTTCCGAATTCGATCTGAAGTATGTGACTCATAAGTCAGTAAAGGGGAGAGCAGTAGCAGAGTTTCTAGCCGATCACCCAGTGGAAGGGGATGAAGCAGTTGAGTACTTATTCCCAGATGAGGCTATTTTGCATATCGACGACGAGTTTTCGACGATGTATTTTGACGGAGCGTCAAACCAGTATGGGTATGGGATAGGGGTGTTGCTGATAGCACCCGACAAGTCCCGCATCCCTCTAGCATTTAAGCTCCGGTTCAAAGTCTCGAACAATGAAGCAGAATATGAAGCATGCATTGCTGGTTTAGAAGCAGCCCTGGAACTAAGGGCAAACGGTTGGACGTCATCGGGGACTCGAACCTTGTTGTATCTCAAGCTAAAGGAGACTGGAAAGTCAAAGAAGAAAAGATGATAATGTATCACCAGACCTTAGACTCGTTAATTCCTCGGTTTGAGAAGCTGAACTTTGCTCATCTACTAAGAGAGAACAACAGGTTCGCAGATGCGCTAGCAACTCTATCTTCCATGATAGACATTCCTTTTGGAGTCCGGATGCGTCCGATCATTATTGACCAGAAGTTTGTGTCGGCTTACAAGTCAATTGCTGCCATAGAAGAGGTTCAAGATAAGAACCCCTGGTATTACGATGTCTGGAACTTCTTGGAGAAAGAAGCGTATCCACCAGGGGCAAATGCCAAGGATAAGAGGGCAATCAGAAGAATGGCTGCTCAGTTCATCATCTGCGGAGGAAAACTGTATAAGAGAGGTCATCTGGGAATGCATAAGCTGTGTGTTGGGGATGAAGAGTCGAAGCGCCTAATGGAAGCCATCAATGGAGGAGAGTGCGGAGCGCACATGAACGGGGTAATGTTAGCTCAGAAGATCCTCAGACAGGGTTACTATTGGTCCACCATGGAGGAGGATTGTATCGGCTTTGTTTGGCGATGCCACAAATGTCAGATCCATGCAAACAGCATGCACATCCCGCTGTGGACGTCCCCGAACGTCCCGGGAGGGAATCCCGTTTTGTTCATTGGGCTCACTATAGTTCAGGACTCAATGTCACGGTCCTGTATCTAATCTCGCAGAGTGCAATGCAAGACCAATGAATCATCAAAGAGTCCAAATTCGGCAAATCGTTTTGGAAAACAGATTTTTTGAAAGAAGTGCCAAACATGGACCGCTTTGCCAGATACAGAGTCGCCACCTAAATATTTTGTTTTGGGGAAATTTAGGAAACCCTGACTCGTTGCCCAAGGCCACGTGTCCGTCATCACCAAAGTTGCCTCAGCTCGGGAACTTAGTACGATTGGGGAAGGTCAGCTATGAGCACCCCCACTCGCCGATCAAAGATCGGCCTCTACTAACCATGATATCTAGTTTTGAAAACATTATGTGCTCTTATTCCGGTTATTAGCCTAGAATTACTATGTGATGCACACAACACACAAGTATAGACTAGATCGCCCAAATTGGAACAAAGCATCGCATATCCATTTGTTTGGAAATGGTTTTGAATTTTGCTACTCGCAAGTAGGCTAAAACATGGATTTCGATGAATTATTCCAATTCAAGCAATCCAACCTTCACCCACAGGCAACCAGGCAATCATATCACATAAGGAATTAGCCTCATGGCAAAGCATGCTGTCATGTTAACACTCGCATACATGCCAGATGCTAAAGCATAAAACACACTCACAGTGTACTCCAAGCCAAAACAAGAAACTAGTTAGCAATCATGCATGATCCTAGTTCATGTTAAAATGGCTAATGCATCGCAAGCAAAATGCAACTAGAATGGCTCGGCTAATCTAGAATGGCATGTGAAATGTGACAACTCGATACACGTATTCAAGTTGGAATTGAAGTACAATGCAATTAGTATGATGCGCCGAGCCCGGTGCATGCAATACAACTGAATGAATGCAAACATGCATAGCATGTAGATGCTAATTAAAACGTGCCCTAGAACTAACCATCGTAAGCGGTTAAGTAAAAGGGAGAAAGAAGTGGGGGTTGGAAGACATGCATCACACACACGCACTTATTACACAATTCGCCCTCTCGACGGAGGGACTGAAAGAATAATACAAATTAATTAACTAACAAGCTAACTAATTATTACACAACACTTAACTAATTTAACAAATTAATTAAGCTACTGAAAGCAGTAAAGCAGCCTCGGGAAGAGGGACGAATGCATGTATGCTCGGCTTTGCTCGGAAATCCATCACCATGCTCATGCTGCCTCTGTTTACACTGCTCTGCACCTCTGAAGACTGCACAAGTCCCAATGTTGCTTCCGAATTGCTCCCTGAACACTGTGGGAGGTCACCGACCAAGAGATGAGGTCACCGGCCATGGTAAACTGGTCATCGGCCACAAATTTGGCTCTCGGCCATGAATGTGTGGCCGGCCGGCACTGAAGATGGCCGATCGGCCATCTCTTCCTGCAGAATCTTGTTTTGCTGCAGCAGAGGACAAACAGAGCATGGGAATGCATTTTCAAGGCAATGTATGCATGACCACCCTCCCTATCATGTTATGGACTCAAGGGGGTGTGGCCTTTGACTCTCGGATCATTGATCACGCATTCCAATGCATGATGATCAAAGAGGTCAAGTGTGCAATTTCAATGTCAAATGAAATGCACACAAACACACAATAGATCCTAACCTCTATCATGATTGATCAAGAGGCAAGGGATGCAAATATGCAAGTTAAACATGCAAGCAAACCAATGCAACATGAGCATGTGAGCAAACATGCAAACATGCAAACATATAACAACATATCAAACATATGGCAAAATGCAAGCTAACAAGGATACAAGATGCAACTTAGGCATGCAATAACATGTAATGAGCCGAGTATGCAACAACACACAAGGCGAGCATGCAACAACATGCAAAGGATGGACTTACACCAAGATGGACAGCTCTCTAATAGGTCCAAAACAGTGGCCAAAATGCTAAGGAAATTAGGACAAAACCACATACAAACATGCATGTATAATGGCCTAACATTTAAGCATTAAGAGAGCAACTTTTAAGAACACTTAAAAGAATGGAAATCATGCAAATGTGACAACATTACATGCTCTGAAATGGTGCTAAGAGTGATGCCAAATCACATAAACAAGCCAAGCATGCATGATTAAGGCTTAAGGCTTAAAACTAGGCAAGGGAATTCAACCAATGCTACACAAAACAAAGAGCATATGGCAAACATAACCCAAAACAGTTCTAAATCATGGCAAAATGAACCTAAAACATGCAATGACCAAAGCCAAAACAAGCCAAAACAAAGGGGCAAAAACATGAAGCATGCAAGGCCATCAAAGAGGTGTTATACTACACATAATACAACCAAACATGGCATGATTTAAGCGACCTAAAACACAGTTATGACATGTGAAAATGAGCCCAAAAACCCACTTAAATGTCATCCCAAATACCTAAGCATGATGGCATACGCAATGACACATTCATGAGGCATAAAACACAAACTATCCAAGGCATGGAATAGGTGATAAATGCAAGTATTCAAGCATACTATATGGACTGAAATGACATTCTAAGTGATGCCAAACCACTGAAATGATCCAAATTAAGCATGCTAGAGGATTCAACACTCAAAGCCTACAAGCTAGATTGCATGGTAGCTATACAAAGCAAGTCATGGATGATCAAAACAACCAAAAACAAACCTCTAGCATGCTAAAACAAAGCTAGAAGCTTCATGGAGTTGAGCCAAAATCATGCTAAAAACACATGTTACAACATGATGCATGTTAAGGCCAAAACATGGGATTACAAGCCAAGTGTATAAAGCATACATGGCATGTCTAAACCAACTCAAAAAAGAGGTGTATCATGGCAAAACAAAGCCTAATACCTACTGAAATGAAGCTAAAACAAGCTAAGTACACATGCCACCACATAAGCCATTTATGCAAGCATTAAAGACAACAAGGAGAGGGGATGACCCTCTCCAATTTTGGATCTCAAAACCACCTCTCCACCACTAAAAATCCTCTGGATTTTAGTGGTAGAGAGGCCATGCAAAGCTCAAAACAATGGCCAAAAGGTGTGGCCTAAAACAAGGCCTAACAAGGCCTTCGAGGGGGGAGACAACCCCAAACCTTAAAGTAACCTTAAACAAAGTTCTAAAACACACAAAATCAGAACTTTTATCAGTTATAGTCGAAGCTTAAAACAATAAGCAAGAAGGGCTAAAAGCCTAAGCTAAAATGGGGTATATAAAGTAAAAATGCTCACCCTTGTAGACCCTCTTCAAGAACAATGCTCTAGCAGGTTTTTTGAGTTCAAAGCAACCCAAGAACACCAAAATCAACCTCCAAGGACCCCAGCTACCAAGGATGGTGTATTGCTAGGTGTTCTAGTGCAAAAGTATGAACAAAACCTTATACACACACAAATATGTAAAGAGAGGGAGATATAGAGATAGATAGATACAACTCTCTCTAACCCTAATTTCAGAACCTCTGGAACCTTGAGGAGGGAGGAGAAGCTCCCTCTTTATAGAATTCAAAATTGCAAAGCTTCCAAAGCAAGCTAAACCAAGAGGCAAATCCCTCCATACACGTGTATGGATGGGGTCAATTGTGGATGCCAGCTGTTACAGCTAGCATAAAATATCTGCCAAAAGCAGATGGAAAGGGGTCGACTAGCAGAAATGGCCGATTGATCAATAAAGGTGGCTGACCGACCATAAAAGGTGCTGACCGGCCATAACCTTTGGCCGATGGCAAAAAAAAGGGCCGTGGCCTCAAGCCATGGCCGGTGAAGTGTGGGGATGGCCAACAAGCCATTCCCTGCCCTCAGAAGCAAAAACACAAGTGTTTGGTGCATAATCAAGCACAAAACAAACAAGTCGAGAGGTCTTGAGGCAAGGCGCTGGCCGAAACCTCCGCGAACTCGAGACGAACATGAACATGGATAATCATCGAGTGTTCAAACGATGACATCCAAGTCTTGAGGACGGTCAAAAATGGGGTGTCCACACCCGCCGTCGAAGCTATACAATATGACTTCGCCATGGCCATTTTCAGTTTGGGGAATCGATATGATCGGGGCTGTCACTCCAAAGGGGTCTAATCGGCACGAGTTCATTCTGGTCGCGATAGATTATTTCGTAAAGTGGGTTGAGGCCCAATCTTACGCAGTGTTGAAGGCGTCGCATGTTGCAAAGTTTATCAGAAACAACATCATCTGTCGCTACAGGGTCCCAAACGAGATTATTTCAGATAATGGTTACCACTTCAAGAAAGAAGTGATTGACTTGTTGGAAAAATACAATGTGGCTTTTTATAAGTCATCCACATATCGGCCACAGACCAACGGAGCAGTTGAGGCCGCCAACAAGAACGTCAAACACATTTTGCAGAAGATGGTGGAAACCTACCGGGACTGGCCAGATAAGTTGCCATTTGCTCTGTGGGGCTACCAGACTTCAATTAGAACTTCCACTAGAGCAACTCCATATTCATTAGTTTACGGGATGGAGACCGTTCTACCTATCGAGATTGAAGTTCCGTCGTTGAGAGTGCTGGCTGAGTGTCAGATAGCCAAAGCAGATTGACAGCAAAGTAGATTTGAAGAACTCATGCTCTTTGACGAAAGAAGACTGAAAGCACTGTACCATGTTCAAGGTTATCAGCGTAGAATTGCCAGGGCTTTCAACAAGAAGGTTAAGTCCCGGAATTTGAAGGAAGGAGATTTGGTGCTCAAAGACAACCGAGCTCCCATCCATGACCCTAGGGGCAAGTTCAGACCCAATTGGACCGGTCCCTATATCATCAAGTCTATCTGGTTAGGTGGAGCTGTCATTCTGATGGACCTAGATGGCCTAGAGTTCTCATAACCGATCAACATGGAAAAGTTGAAGAAATATTACCCCTGAGTGGCGCGCTAGGCCGAAAACCCGAAAGGGCGACCTAGGCAAAAGTTAGAGCATGAAAGATTTGAAATTACAAAAACTGAGCTCGCAAGGTTGAAAACCCGCAGAGGGCGGCCTTGGCAAAGTTAGAGCGTAAAAGGAGAGTGAAAATACTCGAGTGAACCCGAGCCCGAACTACGTAAGACTTGATTCCCATCTTTGGGATACGTAGGCAATTTCATCCTGAAGTCCAGCCATAAACTTTTTCCCGATCAACTTTGTCCATTTGATCATCTCTGTCATCTTTGTCTATTCAGCATTCAAGAGTTCGGTTGTCATCTCCGGTACAGTGCTACTCAGACTAGGGGCAACTTTCCAGTTGATGGGATCCGGGGTTGTGCGTCTCAGTGACAGATCTCAGGCGTGTCCAGTTCTGATCCATGTTGAAAATGGTTTTGAAAAGTTTTAATAAAAGTTGATTTTGTTCAAATTAATCTTTTTACAACTTAGACCATTTTTGGACTAAAGCGGAAAATTTTCAGTACCCACAACCTTCAATTTTATTGATTTCAATACAGAGTCCTCTTGCTCTTGCATACAAATTGAAGTTTCTTTTGGTTACATTCATAAAGAAAACTTGAAAGTACTAATAAAGCAGGTGTTCCTGTGCCCCCTCCCAGAGCTGGTCGAAGCTTCTGACGCCAAAGTGGGCCCAATCTATGCCTCTTCATTGAGCCAATCTACGCACTCATCAGACAAAGTGCAACTGAAAGTGGGAGCGGGGGCCAGAAGTTCTCTCGTCCTCCATGCTGTGGCATACCGAGCAAGCTGCGCGCCTCGGACTGGGAATGCAGCAGGGTATTTTATCCCCTCTGCCGGGCAAATCTGATCATGGCCAAACTGGCACTGGAATCGGAAAGGAAAGTAGAACACGCAGTGTGTCAGGCCAATCAACTGAATCCCAGGCTGACGAGACATGCTATAACTCATTGCCGGTAGATTGAGCCAAGGACAACGCCAAGCGATGCAGTCTGCAGACAAATTGCACATCCAATCAAACCACCATCCTTCATCCAGGGAATCGACTAGACGACGTTGGAAGAAGTAGCTGCGAGCTGAGTATGCTGGGCAAGAGTCCACAATCTGCAACTTATCCATCAACCACACCTGGGGATGGATGAAAAATGAGAGATTAAAGAATAGAGAGATGTACGATGAGAGAACGGAGGGTGAAAGGGCTTTGTGAGAAAAACCGAGCTTGAGGGCCGAGTGATGTGAGCAATATATATGTGAGATAGGGTGGGAAACATCACTTGCAACAGTAGTGGACTCCCCTCGAATCTGGTCGTTTCCTGACGATAGAAAGCATCCAAGCCCATCAATGTCTCGGCCAATGACATTGCAATGCAGCTTTTGCCCTCCCTTAAGCCTTGGGCAACCTCGATCAACCGGACGCTAGATCCTCGGAGCTTGAGGCAAGCAAGAAATGAGATAGCATGTACAAACAAAGGGCATGTTGCCGAAAACTTTGCCAATGATAGTCACCGCGGTCACCGACATCGGAAAACCGACAAATCAAACTCAGAATATCCAGCATTCCGCCACAAATCAAAGATCGAGCATCGTGCATAGTAAGCCCACACATTCAACCTAAAGTTTGGGCATGGCCGAAGTAGAGCTGGGGCAAGATTTCTTCATTGCGCTTGGATTCCATCAAAGCTTGAAAGTCTTCGAAGGTAGGACACATCTCTTGCCCGCCAAAACTAAAGACATGTGTTACCGGATTCCAAAACCTTGCCGCGACATGGAGAAACAGAAAATGCAGCGGGATGCGACTCAACGTGAATAGTGCATTTATGGCAGAACCTCGGAAATTCAGCTTTTCTGAGCCATCCAAGTTGGCAATCCAATTTGTGAGATTTTGGGCAAGAAACTCTTTCATTTGGTGCAAACCAGTGTTGAAATAAGGAAAACCACGAAGCTGGGGATTTGGTAGAAGATAAGATGTGAGTGGGAGACAGATGGCAGCATTCTGGTGGTCCTTGCCATTTTTGGCTGGTCGACCAAAAATAATGCCGGCCGACCACTATTTTGGCCGATCGGCTTGTGATTATGGCCAATGGCCATTTATTGTGGCCAGTGGCATCCTCCTTTGGCCGATGGCCTTCCCTCTTATCCTCAGAGCTGTTTTGTTTGCTGAGGGTGCTGAGAACCTGTGACTGGTCCCATTTCCGGTGCCTCGGGTGATGATTTTGCAAAGTCACACCTATTTGCTTATCGAGTTGTTGTACATTTGCTTATCGAGTTGTATTTCGTCCTCTTTAAGTCTTTGTTTTGCTTATCGAGTTGTATCTACATTTGATTAACTTGTTAAGGTCGTTGTTTTGCTTATCGAGTTGTTTTGTCGTTAGTCGGTTCACTATCGGATTATTACGGTGCGAGTGCTTAATTTTCAAAACAAAGTTCAAACTCATTTACATCGTTATATAATTTGATGCGATGCGATGTATAGAATGTACAAATGCAAACCTTTTTCAACAAACAGCTGTTTCATTTCATTCCATCATCTTTTCAAGTACATAGTTCCGAGAAAACAAAAACCTGCCTGAGGCAGTGCAATGTGCTCAAACTACCAGTAAAAAGAAAAGTAAAACAAAAAAGGAAAAGAGGAAGAAAAGTAGCAGATGTCTGAATCGGCATCAATCATCTCAAGCACAGGGATCCGTCCGAATCCTCTTCCTAGACGAAAGTGTAGTTGAACAAGCGCACTGAAATAAGCGCACTCGCTACGCATCTTTCTTTGAACAATGCCTCGTCTTGTTTTGGTTGCATCTCAATATCGCGAATAGCATGCCTTCACCATACTTATGTTGAACATTATTTATTCTTTGCTTTACACATTGCATGCGTTTCCGCGCGTGCTTTACTTACATGTGTTCATGCACCTTTCAGGAGGTTACACATTGCTTGCGTTATTGCGCATTCAAGTTCCTATACAGATTGTACGCGTTGTCGTGCGTACTTTACTTACATGTGTTCAAGTTTCTCTTATTTTCACACATTGTACATGTTGTCGCATGTGCTTTACTTATATGTGTTCAAGTTCCTATACACATTGTACGCGTTGTCGTGCGTACTTTACTTACATGTGTTCAAGTTTCTCTTATTTTCACACATTGTACATGTTGTTGCATGTGCTTTACTTATATGTGTTCAAGTTCCTATACATGGTACATGTTGTCGCATGTGCTTTACTTATATGTGTTCAAGTTCCTATACACATTGTACATGTTGTCGCATGTGCTTTACTTATATGTGTTCAAGTTTCTATACGCATTGTACACGTTGTCGCGTGTACTTTACTTATATGTGTTTGTGTCTGCCTAGCATTGTTATGCTTGTTTCACATCGCACTGTTTTGTGCACCCTACTTGCATTTTGCATGCATTTCGCGCTATTTTGCGCATCGCGTTATCTTGCGCACCTCAATCGCACTATTTTGTGCACCTTACTTGCATTTGGCATGCATTTTATCGCGCTATTTTGCGCATCGCACTGTTTTGTGCACCCCACTTGCATTTTGCATGCATTTCGCGCTATTTTGCGCATCGCGCTATCTTCCGCACCTCAATCGCACTGTTTTGTGCATTACATATCATCGCGCTATCTTGCGTACCTCAATCGCACTGTTTTGTGCACCTTACTTGCATTTGGCATGCATTTTATCGCGCTATTTTGCGCATCGCGCTATCTTGCACACCTCATTCACACTGTTTTGTGCATTACATGTCATTCGCGCTATTTCGCGCATCGCGCTATCTTGCGCACCTCAGTCGCACTTGTTGGTGCATTGCATTGTTATGCACACTTCACTTGCGTTGTCACGCACTTCTCACTTGCATTGCTATGCATGTTTCTAACAAAATTGTATCTGTTAAGTTCTCTTTCTTTTTCAGGCACGATATTGTATGTACGGTTCATTTGAGGCTGGCGCAACCAGACAAACCGGACAGGTATTGTATTCTCCGCGTCAAATGTAGCGAGAATTACATAATTCTCTTACATCCTTTCTGCATTGTAATGTAGTTTGGTTTTTGGCTTGCTTAAAGCTATTGCATGTTATGCTTTGTTACAGCTTTCTTTGCATGATCATAAGTTATGCTCGGCTTTTTGCATTGTTCTTGCATCTTGCCCCTGCCTCTGGGCACATATCTTGCTAGCTTGTATGCTTTGTCTAAGTCTTCGGCCTTGTCAAAAATGGGTCGTCTCTGGGCGTTGACGTTCACTCCCATCATTGTTATGACTTTCGAGTTCTATCAAAGAGGGGCAACTGTAGACACCCCATTTTTGACCGTCCTCAAGATTTGGACGTCACCGTTTGAACACGGTGATCATCCATGTTCGTGTTCGTCTTGAGTTCTTGGAGGTTTCGGTCGCGCGCCTTGCCTCAAGACCTCTCGACTTGTTTGTTTTGTGCTTGGTTGTGCACCAAACACTTGTGTTTTTGCTTCTGAGGGTTGGGAATGGCTTGTTGGCCATCCCCACACCTCACTGGCCTTGGTCTGAGGACACCGGCCATGTTTTATTGCTACCGGCCAATAGTTTTGGCCGATCGGCACTATAGTTGGTCAGCCAGCCATTGATTTGGTCGATCGGCCATATTTTCTGGCTGAGACCTTTTCTTTTCCTTTTTCAGGCATTGTGCATGCCAGCTGTGCCAGCTGGTGAGCACAAATCCTGCCCTCCATACACGTGTATGGAGGGATTTCATCCTTACACTTAGCTTCCTTTGGAAGCTTAGATTTGCATTGCCTATAAGAGGAGGGCCTCCCCTTCCTTTCCAGGGGTTAAACAATCTAAGATATAAGATATATATCCCTCTCTCTCTATATCTCCCTCTCTCTCTATATTTGTGTGTGTAATAGTGTTCTAAAGGGGTTTTTGTTCTTAGTTTTGCACTAAGACACCTAGTGTTACACTATACTTTGATTGCTGAGGTTTTAAGGGAATGATATCAGAGTTTTGAGTTGGTTTTTGATCAAAAGGAGGTGCTGGATTTGTTGTTCTTGAAGTGTTCTTCAAGGGTAAGAACTTACCCTTTTATTCCCCATTTTGGCTTAAGGTTTTAGACCTATTTACATATTGTTTTGAGCTTAGTGTATAACTGATAAAAGTTCTATATTTTCATGCTTTTCATAGTTGCTTAAGGTCATTTTGGTGTTGGGGGTTGTCTACCCCCTCTTAGGCCTTGTTTGGCCTCTTTTTGTGACCTTCTTCTTGAGCTTTGGAACCCTTTTATTTCGACCTTCTCACCACTAAAATCCAGAGGATTTTCAGTGGTGGAGAAGTGGTTTTGAGGTCTTGCATAGGGGAGGGACACCCCTCTCCCGTTGTTACTCATTTGCTTGCATTAAGGGCTCTTAAAGGTAGAATGTTTGCATAGCTTTATTTGGCTCCATTTCAAAGGGTATTTGGTGTTAATTTATCATGTTAGACCTCTGTTTCATATTGGTTCGATGGCCTATTGCATGCATCATGCACTTGCTTTGTAATCCCCTCTATTGTCATAACATGTACCATGCATTTAGATCATCATCCTTGCATGTTTTAGCTTGACTTCATGAAGCTTTTATCCATGTTGTGACATGTTTAAGCTCTGTTTGGTATTGATTTGGTCATGTTTGCCATGTTTGGTATAGCCACCATGCATTTTGGCTTGTTAGTCTTGGGTATGTGAGTCATGAGTATGCTTTATTTGGGATATTTCAGTGATTTGGAATCACTTATCATGCCATTTCAGTCCATGTTCCATGCTTGTACACTTACATTTGCCATCCTTTTAATGCTTTGAAGAGTTGTTGTTTTGTGCTCTATGTTTGGACCATTGCATATGCCTCTATGATTAGGTCTTTGATGTGCCTTCTCATTAGGTTTTGGGGCTTATTTTGGCGTATTATAACTCTGATTTTATTGGCCTAAGTCATGCCATGTTCGGTTGTAAGAGGTGTAGTGCATTTGCCCTTTTGGGTCTTGTATGCGCCTTGTTTTGTGCTTGCCTTTATAATATGTTTTAGCCTCATTCCATGCGAGTTCTAGCCTTGCTTTGGTCTGCCCAAGGACTATTTTGGGACACCTTAGCCCTTTGGGGCTTGGTTGACATGGCCATGGTGTAAGTCCTTTGGCTAGTTTTGAGCTTTAAGTCTATTAGCATGCTAGACTTGTCTCGTTTAGTCGATTTGGCATCGTTTCTCATGAGGTTTCAGAGTTTACCACGTTGCTACGTTCTCATGTTTACCATTCCTTGCTCGTGTTTGAGGATTGTGCATTATTGCCTAGCTTGTAAGCCAATATGTGTACATGTTCGTTTCGCATATTGGTGCCTCTTGGTTTAAGTCCATTTGAGTATGTTTGCATTCATGATACTTGCATGCCTGTTTTGCATCATGCTTGCGTGTTCGGTATATTGCATGGTACCTGGCTAGTTGCATCGCATAACATTGTTGCGTACTTGGCATGTTCATCCTACATTGGCTTGAATTGCATGCTTAGGTTGTAGTCCATTTGAGCATGTTTGTCAACTTAGCCTTGTGTACATGTTTGAGTCACATTACATTTTGGCATGCTCATCTTGCATTGCATTACATTCCTATGTTGTGTTGTATTTGGCATACATGCATTACATTATGTTTGGTTTGGGGTGTCAAACCAAACACGAGGGGCGAGGGACATTCGTACTAAAAGTGACGAAACGTCCCTCAAATCCTTAGTCGCCGATGCTCTTGATCCCAACATGATAGAGTGTGTAGCATTCATTTGTTTTGTTGTATTCATTTATATTGATTTGCACACTTGACACCTTTTGGCCATCATACATCAGAATGCGTGATTGGTGGCCCGAGGGTCTAGAGCCATACTCCCTTGAGTTCATAGCATGATAGGGAGAATGGCCGTGCACACATTGTCTTGTAAATGCCTTGCCATGCACTGTCTGTCCTCTGCTGCAGCAAAAACAGGGTTCTGCAGGAATATATGGTCGGTCGACCATCTTTAATGCCTACCGGCCATTAATTATTGGCCGATATCCCTATTCCTGGTCGATGACCATTTCCCCGTGGCCGGTGACCTTTTATTCTGGCCGGTGACTTCTCAGCATGACTATGAGGGGATTCAGGAGCATCCCAAGGATTTTCACAGTTCTTAGAGGTGCAGAACAGTGCAAACAGAGGCAACAATGGCATGGCAACGGGTTTCCGAGCGAGGCGATCGAGCTTGCATCATTCAAGCATTCCGAGGCGGAGCTGAGGCGGCCTCTTTTAATTTCATATTTAGATTGTTTTGTAATTAATTTGTTAATTAATTAGGGATTTGTAATAATTAATTAGTTAGGGTAGTTGATCTATTATTCGGTTTGTATTATTTATTCGGAGCCTCCGAGAGAGGGCAATGTTGTAATAAGTGTGTGTGTGTGTGTGTGTGATGTATGTCTTCCAACCCCACGTCTTTCTCCCTTTTATTTACCAGCTTATGATGGTTAGTTTTAGGGCATGTTTCAATTAGCATCTATATGTTCGCATGTTTGCATTCATTCATCTGTTTTGCATGCACCGGGCTCGGCGCATCATGCTAACTGCATTGTATTTCAATTCCAAGTTGAATACATGTATCGATTGTTGCATCTCATATGCCATCTTAGAATAGCCGAGCCTATTGTAGTTGCATTTTTGCATGTGTTGCATTAGGCATTCTTAGTATAGTTAGGATTCATGCATGATTTCTAATTAGCTTCTTTCTTTGGCTCGGAGTACTCGGTAAGTGTTTATGCTTTAGCATCCTTGCATGTGTGTGAGTGACTGCCATGATAGCATGCTTACCATGAGGCTATGTGCTTATGTGATATAACTGCCTGAATGCCTGTGGGTGAAGGTTGGGTTGCTTGAGTTGGAATAATTCGTCGAAACCCGTGTTTTAGCCTACTTGCGAGTAGCAAACTTCAATCCATTTTCAAAACAAACGGATATGCGATGCTTTGTTCCAACTTAGGCAATCCAGTCTATACTTGTATGCTGTGCGCATCACGTAGCAATTCTAGGCTAATAAACCGGAATAAGAGCGCATGTGTTTTCAAAAACTCGATATCATGTTTAATAGTGGCCGATCTTTGATCGGGCGAGCGGGGGTGCTCATGAAATGACCTTCCCCAATCGTACCCAAGTTCCCGAGCCAAGGCAACTTTGGTGATGAAGGACACGTGGCCTTAGGCATGAGTCAGGGTTTCCTAAATTCCCCTAAAACAAAATATTTAGGTGGCGACTCTGTATCTGGGAAAGCAGTCCATGTTTGGCACTTCTTTCTAAAAATTAGTTTTCCAAAACGATTTTCCGGATTTGGACTCTTTGATGATTCATCGGTCTTGCATTGCACTCTCTGAGATTAGATACAGGACCGTGACATTGAGTCTTGAACTGTAGTGAGCCCAAATGAACAAAACGGGATCTCTCCTGGGACGTTCGGGGACGTCTACACTTGGTTGTGGACCAAGAGCTTGTTGTTTCAAATCTGGAGAAGATGATGGCCTATCAGCCATCCCCACAGTCCATCGGCCATGGCTTGTGCTTGCTGGCCATCAGTGGTGGCCGGTTGGCCACTGGTGATGGTCGGCGGCCATTTTTCTCCTTTTTCAAATATTTATTTGCTAGCTGTGCCAGATGTTGCTCACTGAAGGCCATCTCCATACACGTGTATGGAGGGATGAATACAAGCCTTTAGCTTGATTTTCTATATATATGGGGGTCTCTCCCCCAATTGGAGGGGTTAGAAATTTTGGAGGAAATTTCTCTCTCTCTCTCTCTCTTCTCTCTCTCTCTTCTTCTTGTTTTGTGCCTTATAGTTAGAATTCTCTACACATTTGCACATCAAGTCTTAACCAAATTGGACCACCTTGGAGCTGAGGTTCCTTGGAGCCTTATTGGAGCTGTTGAAAGCTTGTTTGAGCCTAAGAAAGTGTCTGTTTTGTGCTGAGCTTCAAGAGGTATATTACTTACCTTGTAGGCTTAATTTTAATCACTTGCTTGGCCATCTTTTTATACTGTTTTGGGCCTAGTTTTCAACTACAAAATGTTCTGATTTTTAAGCCTTAACATGTTGGTTTGAAGTCATTTTGTGCTAAGGGGTTATCTACCCTTCTTGTTGCTTATTTGTATGAGCCTTTGCACCATCTTTTAGCATGTTAAAGTCAAACTTTTTGGGCCTTTAAACCACTAAAATTCAAAGTTATTTCAGTGGTAAAAACCATGTTTTGAAGTCCAAAAATGGAGGGGTTAGCCTTCCCTCCTTGTGTCTCACTTCCATGCTTAGTTAGCATCACATGATAGCATGTTTTTAAAGCCTAACTTAGCTTATTTCCAGCATGTGTTTGCCTCTAATTTGGCATGATTTAACTCTATTTTAGGCTGCTTTGGTCATGTGGGCTTTGTTTTGCATAGTTGTAGTGCAAATGGCTTCACTAGTTTAGTGTTTTAGGCCTTTAAACATGTTTTGCTTAGAATGATTGCATGTTGTAGTGTCTTTTAACACGTAATTTCAATGTATATAGCTCTGTCACATGCTCACTTGTTTCACTCTTTCATTGCTTTTGAGAGTTGTGTCTTGAGTCTTATTTGTAAGCTAACATGTGAGCATGTTTTTCTAGCATTTTGAACCTCAATCTCTGCATGTTTTAGTCACTGTTTTGACTGGTTTTAGCTCTGTTTTGAGCTGGTTTGGCCCTTTGAGGCTTGTATTGCATGGTTATAGTGCAATCTCCTTCACTAGCTTAATGTGTTAGGCTTTTTAGCATGAATTGCATGAGTTGCTTGCATGTTTTAGTGTCATTATACACTCCATTTCAGTATTGAAATCTCTACCATCTCCCTCTATTCTTCACTTTTCATTTATTTTGAAAGTGACTTCGAGCCCCTTGTTGGCTTGAGTGTGGAATTGAGGCTCTCACGCCTAATGGTTTTTAATTCTCTCTTGAAGGTTTCTACTAACCAACAATATGAGGCCTCTTTCATGCTCAAGGTACTTGTGGTTTAAGCCCTCTTTCCATTAGAGGACATTCACCTTTTAGACTAATCAATTAAAGGACTAATCGGTAATGTAAAGTGTGTAAACAAAATGAACAAAGTAAAAGAGGCAAAATTAAGCATCTTTGTGTTGCATTGCATGTGATCGGATCGGATGTTAATTCGAACACGAGAAAAATGGGACGTTTCATACTTGAAGTGATGAAACGTGCCGCTTTTCTTAGTCACCGTCACCCTTGATCATGCATGATAGGGTGGTGGTTGTTTTGGTCTTATTTGTGCATTCATTGACCTTGTACAAGCTTGACTCTCTAGCCATCATACATTGAAAATGCTTGGTTGGTGGCTTGAGAGCGAAGAACTACACTGCTTTGAGCTTGAGAGATGATAGGAGGGTAGCAGTATACACATATATTCCTTGGAATCTACTGCTTTGCCTCTGTTTGCTCTCTATTACAGTAAAAAGGGAAATTCAGGAATGCAGTGGTGACCGGCCACCAAAAGCAGCTGACCAGCCACCAATGGTAGCCAGCTGCCACCATTGGCAGCCGACCGGCCAGAAATGAATTTTGCACCAGTGTGTTCCTGAGTTGGAGCAGAGGCATTCTGGGAGTCGACACAATTTTCAGAGATCAAACGAGTGCAAACAGAGGAATCCAAAGGCAAAGCGGTGGATTTTCGGGAGGAAACAAACCAAGCATACATGCATCCCTCATCTCCCGAGGCCGTTCATTTAAATTGTCTAGTTAATTAGTTCATTAGCTTAGTCATTTTTGTAATTAATTAGTTAAGTGTTTAATTAATTAATTCGGTTTGTAATATTTTAATTAGCTAAGTTAGTTAATTAATTGTGTTGTAATAGCTTAGCTTAATTAGCGTAGCTAGTTGGCCTATTTATTCGGACCCTCCTTCGCGAGGGCACAATGTTGTAATAAGTGTGCGTGTGTGTGCGCATGTCTTCCGACCCCACGTCTTTCTCCCTTTTACTTATCCGCTTTTGATGGTTAGATTAGGGACATATTTCGATTAGCATACCTTATGCTTGCATGATTGGATCATTCATTTGTCTTGCATGCACCAAGGCTCGGCGCATCATTCAAACTTCATCGTTATTTCAATAATTATTTGAATACGTGTTTCAAAGCATGTTATCAAATTGTTGCAAATGCCATATTAGTAGCCGAGCCCATTAATTTTATATTGAATGTGTTGCATTAGGCATTTTGTATAGTTAGGATCATGCATCTTTCTAACTAGTTTTGTTTTGGCTTGGTGTACTCGGTGAGTTTTATGTTTTAGCATACTTGCATGAGTGTGATTGCCATATTGCCATGTTTCGCATGCTTACCATGAGGCTATTTGCTTATATGCTAAACTGCATAAATGCCTGTGGATGAAGGCTTGTTGTTTGAATTGGAACAATTTGACGAATGTGTGTTTTAAGCCCACTTTGCAAAGTGGCAAATCATGTTTTAAGCCCATCATGTTTGATGGAAAATCTGCGCTTTAGTCCACTTGAGGGTGGCAAATTCAAAGCATTTCCGAAAACAAACATGAGTTGAAATGTTCTAATTCTTACGATTTAGTCTATACCAGCTTGTGTGCGTCACCTAGTAATGTTAACTAATAACCGGAACAAGAACACTTGAGGTTTATAAAACAACATATCATGATAGTAGAGGCCGATCTTTGATCGGGCGAGCGGGGGTGCCCATTTCAGGACCTTCCCCTCTCGTACCCAAGTTCCTGAGCCGAGGCAACTTTCGTAATGATGGGCACGTGACCTTTGGCACGAGTCATGGTTTCCTAAATTTTTCAAAAATAAAATATTTAGGTGGCAACTTTGTAATCTGGCAAAGTAGTCCAATTTTGGCATTATTTGATTTAAAATATGATTTTGCAAAACGATTTGCCGGATTGGACTCGTTGGTGCTTATCAGTTTCACATTGCACTTGTGAGACTAGATTCAAAACCGCGAGAGTCCAAATTGTGAGGCCTTCTTTTCAAACCCTTTCCGAAAGGCTTGGCGCGGAAAAAGGTGAGCCCACAGTTTCTGGCGAATCTGCTGGGGATTTAGAGAACTTGACTCGAATTCATGATATGTTGTTTTATCTACACTTATGTGTTTCTTTGCATTTGCATTTGCATCGGTGCGCCTAAGTCACAGTGTTTGCCATCTGCTATTCTTGAACGGTTTGCCGAAGGCTTGCTTGGAAAAGCTTGCCAAAAGGCTGACCGGTTGCGAGCTCTGCCATGATGGGAATGCAAACCTCGGATCTGGACTACCGCTGTACCGTTTGATCCTCCTTTCACTTCTCGGTGTTAGGAGTGAGAGGTATATTAGGTCGTCTTGCTGAGGAAACCTTTTTAACCAATCGACCTAGTTGCATATCGGAAGCCTTAGAGATTGTTCCAAACTAGGACAGGTTGCTCACCCGAATGTAGGTTTGTTTGAAACCACTTGCTTGCGTAGCAAACCCCTAGTTCTTGACGAGATTAAGACAGGGTAACCCTACCCCACCATAGGGGTGTTTTGGCTCTTACTTGCTTGATACGTGCTTTTAGAGTGTAACTCTAGAGGAATGTATGTATCAGTTGCAAGTTTGGGTATTAGTTTAAGGATATCAGCTTTGAGGCAGAAATTTGGGGCAGAAATCTGTGTTTGAGTACAGATTGTCCAGCTTATGATTACGACTGCGTGTCGTTTCTGTCTAAGCTGAGGTGTTGTGCGTTTGCTGATTGTTGTTTCTTTTTTTGCTTTATTTTCTTTTTTGCAAGGTAGTATTTCACAATTGCTTCTGACGAGGCAGTTACCCCCCGAGCACTCTAGACCAGAGTAAGGAGGATTTACCGATCTGAGGATCTTATTGGAGGACAACCAGTGTTTGCTTCGCTACCCCCGGTTACGAGACGGAGAAGAGTCAGGCATAGATCACCGGTTCAGCAATCGCCAGTTCAACAGTCACTGTCTACTCCACCTGTGCTCAGTCAAACCTGGTCATCTGCTTCTACCTCAGAAAGAGAGTATACACCGATCTTGACAGATTAGCACCTTGTTAACAATATGGAGGATATGATGTGCCAACTTTAACAAACCATCGAGGCCATGAAGCTGGACGCTACTCGCTAAGCGGAAGTTAACGCTCGTCAAACAGAGATTGCAGCCCAGCAGGCTGAACTGATTGCTAGGCTTCAACAACAACAACAACCACAACAAGCAGTAGCACAGGTCTACCTAACAGAGGCCCCCTTTGAGTTCGAAGTCGACCCTACCGCTCTGAAAGTGAGCAAGCTTGAGAAGCTTTTTAAAAGAGCTCAGGGTGTCAACTCAATCCCAAACATAGAGGACGGTTAGACAGATTTGGCGATAACCTTGCCAGATAGGTTTAAAATGCCGCACATAGACCGTTTTGATGGCTCGGGTGATCCCATGGTTCACTTGCGGCTATTTTCTGATATTCTGCGGCCGATGGGCCTAACTAGACTGCAGAAGTTATCCTTTTTCAGCCGGACCTTGTTGGGTATCGCGGCCATTTGATATGCTAAACTGGAAGGTTTTGTGAAGAGGAGCCGGGAAGAGATGGCCGAGGCCTTTATTGCCCAATACTCCTATAACACCCAAATCGAGGTCACAACTCGTGATCTTGAGGTAACTCGTCAAGAGCCGAAGGAGGGCTTCTCCGATTTCGTCACTCGGTGGAGGGCCAAGGCCTTCATGATGACTACCCAGCCAGCTGAAAAGGACCAGATAAGAATGGTCGTCCGTAACTTGCAACCGAGGCTGCTACAAAAGATGATAGTCTTACTGTAGACACCCCATTTTTGACCGTCCTCAAGACTTGGACGTCACCGTTTGAACACCCGGTGATCATCCATGTTTGTGTTCGTTTGGAGTTCCCGGAGGTCTCGGCTACGCGCCTTGCCTCAGGATCTCCGAACTCGATTGTTTAGTGTCTGGTTTTCCACCGAACACTTGTGTTTTGCCTTGGAGGGGTAGGGAATGCCTTGTGAGGCATCCCCACACATCACCGGCCGTGGCTAGAGGCCACCAGCTGGTGATTTGTTGCCATCGGCAATGTATATTGCCGGTCGGCAGTCCATTTTGTCAAAATGGCAATTTTGGCTGGCCGACTACTGTTCATCTGCTTTTGTAGATATTTTAATACAGCTGGCTTGCATTTTGTTCCCCTCTATACACGTGTATGGAGGGATGGCTTCCTTGTTAGCTTCTTGAGTAAGCTTTACAAGATTGGCTTCTCTATAAGAGGAGCCCTCCTCTCTTGGCTTGAGGGTTGGACAAAAAGGTAGAAAATATACAGAGGAGAGCTCTAGATTAGGGTTAGGGTTTGTGTCTCACCTATCTCTATTTCTCTCTCTCTTTTTACCTTTGTGTGTGTATAAGTGTATTTGTGTCTTACTATTGCACACAAAACACATAGTGTTACACCTTCCCTTGGCTACTGAGGTTCTAAGAGGTTGTTCTTGAGGTTCTTGGGTGGTTTTGAGCTTGGAGGAGCAGATGGTCCACCATTGTTGAAGAGGTTCTTCAAGGGTAACAATCTTACCCCTTTTTACCCCATTCTTGCATTATATTTTTGCCTATCTTAGAACTTTTTTGAGCTTAGTGTATAATATAAAAAGTTCTTTTTTGGGCCCTCTAAATAGTTTGTTTAGAGTGTTTTGTGGTTTGGAGGTGTTTGACCCTCTTAAGCCTTGAGGGGCTCCATTTTGTGCTATTTTGAGTGAGCTCCGGGACTTTGGTGTTTGGGCCTCCTCACCACTGAAATCTTGAGGGATTTCAGTGGTAAGGATGGTGCCTTGAAGTCCCAAGAAGGAGAGGGCCACCCCCTCTCCTTATTGTCCTTGAAAAGGGCCATTTTTGCCTCTTTAATGAGCACCTAGCTAAGCCTCATGTTGACCATGTCTTGGCTGTTATTTATGCTTATTTTGCCATGAAATAGTATTGTTGTATGTTGGTTTTGGTACACCATGCTTGCTTAGCATACATGCCTTGTAATGCCATTTTGTTGCCTTAACATGCCTTAGGTTATAAACCATTGTTCTAGCATGTTTTAGGCTTGGCTTTGTGAAACTTTTGTGCTTATTTTGCTATGTTTGAGGTCTATCCTTAGTTGTTTGGGTCGACTTTGGTATGCTTAGTATAGCCCCTTTGCATTTTTGGTTTGTTAGCCTTAAGTGTGTGAATGTATAACATGCATCCTTGCCTTAATTTAGTGGGTTGGGACCATTTGCCATGTTATTTCAGTCCCTTTAACATGCTTGTATGCTTGCCTTGGATGCCTCTTTGAAGCTTTGAAATCTTGTCTGCATGCTCCATGTTTTGGCCATTGTGCATACCCTTTGAATTTGAGCCACTTAGATGCCATCTAGGTGTCCCTTGGGTGTTGTCTAGCCTGCCTTAGACTTGTTTTAAGTCCTCTTAGCCTTGTGAGGCTTGGTCGACTTAGTCTTGGTTTAAGCCTCTTGGCTTGTCTTGGGTTTTTGGCTTTGTTTGCATGCCTTGTTTATCTTGTTTAATTGGCTTATCACCTTTTGTAACATGATTTTCAATGCTTACCTTGCATGCCATTAGTCCATGTTATGCCTCTTTCAAGTGTGCTTGAGAGTTGCCCTTTTGTGCTTGAGTATTAGCCCTTTAACATGTGCATGTGTGTATGTGTGTTTAGTCCTCATTTCATAGCATTTTGGCCACTGTTTTGGGCCTAATTAGAGCTGCCTAAATCATGTTTAAGTCCGTCCTATGCTTGCTTGCATGCTTACCTTGCATGTTTGTTTGCATGCTTGCATGTATACCTTGTATGCTCATGTTGCATGCTAGTTCATATGCTTAGGTTGCACTCCATCTAGCATGCATGCCTTGTTCCTTGATCTAGTGATAGGAATTGGGCCCCTTTGGTTTGTTGGTTTGCATTGCATTTGACATCAAAATGTGCACACATGGTCCCTTAGGCCATCACGCATGGAAATGCGCGATTGATGGTTCGAGAACCAAGGAGCATGTCCCTTTGAGTCACTAACATGATAAGGGACATGATTGGTGCATATATGGCTTGAATTGCATTGCCATGCAAAGCTCTGTCCTCTGCTGCTGTCAAACAGGTTCTGCAGGAACTCTTTGCCGATCGACTGAACAGAGTGCCGATCGGCAAACAATTGGTGGCCGATGGATTCATTCTCAGCCGACGAACATCTCCTACGGCCGGTGGCCATTCTATCCAGCCGGTGGTACTGTACAGTGCTCAGAGAGGCAACCCTGAGGCTTTGGAAGCCTTTGGAGGAGTACAAGAGGGAAAACAGAGGCAGCTTGCGCATGGCAGTGCATTTCCGAGCAAGACCGAGCATGCATTGCATCAGGCTCTCCTCCCGAGGCAGTTTACTATTTTCCCTAGATTAGTTAATTTGCTTAGCTAATTAGATGGCCTGTAATATTTAATTAGCTTGTAGGTTAATTATCTATAATATTTATTTGGTCCCTCCGGGCGAGGGTGAATCTGTAATAAGTGTGGGTGCGTGTGTGTGCATGTCTTCCAATCCCCACTTCTTTCTTCCCTTTTATTTACCCGCTTATGATGGTAGATTAGGGCATGTTTAAATTAGCATACCTTATGCTATGCATGCGTGCATCCATACATTTGTCTTGCATGCACCGGGCTCGGTACATCATGCTAACTGCATTTGTACTTCAAATCCAAATTGAATACGTGCATCAATTAATTGCATTTCACATGTCATGTTTAGGTTAGCCGAGCCTACCCTAATTACATTCTGTATGTGTTGCATTAGTCAATTTGACATGAACTAGGACCATGCATGTTTGCTAACTAGTTTATTGTTTTGGCACGGAGTACGATGTAAGTATTTCATGCTTTAGCATATCGCATGTGTGTGAATGCTATCATGACAGCATGCTTGCCATGTGGCTATGCTTATGTGATAAACTGTTTGAATGCATGGGGGTGAAGGTTGGATTGTCTGAGTTGGAAAAACTCGTTGAAATCCGTATTTTAGCCTACTTGCGAGTAGCAAATTTCAAAGTGTTTTTCAAGACAAACGGATATGCAATGCTTATTTCCAAATTAGGCAATCTAGTCTATACTTGTTTGCTGTGCGCATAACATAGTAATTCTAGGCTAATAACTGGAATAAGAGCACATAACTTTTTCAAAAACGGATATCACGGTTAGTAGAGGCCGGTCTTCGACCGGGCGAGGGGGTGCTCATAGCTGACCTTCTCCAATCGTACCCAAGTTCCCGAGCCGAGGCAACTTTGGTGATGACAGGCACGTGGCCTTTGGCACCGAGTCAGGGTTTCCTAAATTTCCCCATTAAAAAATATTTAGGTGGCGACTCTGTATCTGGCAAAGCAGTCCATGTTTGGCACTTCTTTTCAAAAATCTGTTTCTCAAAACGATTTGCCGGATTTGGACTCTTTGGTTCAGATTAAGAACCGTGACAAATCGAGTCCGAACTGTAGCGTGTAGCGGGGTCCCTCGCGGGCGTGTTACACTTACCCCTGCCTACATTTGTCGACCTCCATGAAATAGGGGTGCAGATAGAGGATGCGATGAAACAGGGTCTGATCAACCATGAGAAAGAGCAGCCCAAGAGGGCTTTTACACGCAGTTCAAATGCGGCTACAAGTAGTATTGTAGCTGCAAGGACTTCTGATGTTGGTATGGTCACCACCACACTGAAAACAGCCACCCCTTTTGCCGGTACATCCGAAACCACCTCAAAACCTGCAAAATACCAACCCTGAGGCCAGAGGGTTTTCACCCCACTCTACATGTCTCTGTCTGCGGCCTTGAGGGTCTTGATTAGAAAGGGGCATCTGAAGCCCCTAGAGTCGCGCCCATTGCCTAATCCCCTTCCTCTACACACAACCCAGCCAAATATTGTGCCTTCCACTAGTAGCATGGTCATGATACCGACCTATGCTTTAGACTCCGTCATGAGATTCAGGATCTCATTGACAACAAAGTGATAACGCCTCCTCAAAGGCTAACGTCACCATAAATCCTCTCCCACCACATAACCAATCCCCCCACCCAGACAAGTCAACCTTATCCAAACAATGGCCGTTCCATACGTCCCCAGCATATACATCACCGCCTCCCACCTGCCTAAGCTGGCGCTGTTCATCCTGGAAAGCACAGACTTGTGCATGATGAGTGCGACCATATCCCAACCCGAACCCGTGATGGTGGCTGTGGTAGAAGAAGGCATGCCTAAGGGCTCCTTGAGCTTAACTGAAGAGGCATACAACCTGTGTCTCTACATTGTGCCAACAAACCAAGCCAGGCCAGACCAGAGGTGGAATTATTGACGGGAATGGAGGTTAATGTAGTCTGGGAGGACGGGCTAAGCCAGGGACTGGATAACTTAGTTGACCTTGAGGAGGACATCGCTAATCTGCAATTCTTCGACGAACAAGATCCGGGGGATGTGCACATCAACTGGCTTGATATGGACGGATCAACGGATAATATGAGGTGGCTCAGTGATGAACCAGATATTGATGAAGGATCTCAACCAAAGCAGGAACAGTTGAAAACAGGAACTACTACAATGACCGGAATGGTCGACGACAAGGGAGAGTTGCCGGAGAACACCGGTACTAAGAATTTTGCTCAAGAATTGGGTAGTATTTGTACAGTTGATACAGAATAGGAGGCCGTGCTGAAGCGGTTCGAATGTGAGAGAACTGAGTGACCAGAAGGCCAGAAAAGCCAAAGGCCCTGCGGGGGTTGACTGTGTTGCGGATACAAGAATGTTTACAACAGAATTGGATAGTTGCTTATCGGTTGCTGGAGGAATGTGATGGGAAGATGATGATTTACATCTTGCCTACACAGATGAAGATTGGGGACAAAATCTGCCAAATGATACATGGTATGCCGAGGAAGTCGATCACATGACTCGAAGTAGGCAGTACTTTAAGCCCCCACACCTGGACTAACCAGAAGCATCGAGGAAAGATAAGGAAGCTAAGAAACAGAAGGATACACTGTTGGAGGAGGAAGCTGTACTAAAGCAGCTGAAAAAGATTCAGGCAGACATATCCATTTGGGGATTGCTCATAGCTTCAAGGGTGCACAGACAAACCGTCCTATCAGCAATGGATAAGGCTAAGCTTTCTATCGACACAACCCCGAGCAGTTAATGGGACTGGTTTTCCCAGGTGGCGCTTCACCGACTTTGACTTTTACAGATAAGGAATTGCCAGCTGAGGGCTCTGAACATAATACACCACTATACATCTCTGTTGAATGTAAAAAGAAGTTGATACCAGTTGTCTTGGTTGATATTGGGTCTGCAATTAACGTGTGTCCGTCGTGCACGGCCTATGCTAACGGCTTGAAGCCAGCAGACTTCGCACCAACAGTCCAGGTGATTCGGGCTTATGACAATACAAGTCGGGAAGTGATGGGGACAGTTCGGATTAGAACTCAGGTTGGCTCGGCACAATAGGACATTGAGTTCCATGTCTTGGATGCTCCGGCCACCTTTAATTTACTTCTTTGACGGCCGTGGTTGCACTAAGTGAAAGTTGTCTCTTCCACTCTGTATTAGATGTTGAAGTACCCCCATGGGTAGGGCATAGCTATTGTTTTTGGGAACTTTTCTATACATCCTCCACCGGAAGTCACTACACCGGTACTAGAAATTGTAAACGGCAATGAGGATGTCTTTTTGTCAGGGTTCACCTTGGCCGAGGCCCGAGTAGTGCAAGATATTATGGCTATTGATAAGGGGTTATATGTTAGTGCTCAATCGATCTACCTCATGAATAAGCTGCAACATGTACCCGAAATGGGATTGGGAAGGAGCGGCCGGAAGGGCGTTGCTATGTTGGCCGAAGTGCCACATAACCCTTATACTTGTGGTCTAGGTTACATGCCTACCAAAGAGGACTGGGTAAGAAAGGGAAAGGAAATGACAGGAAGGGCCAAAGCTAAGCAAACCGGGAAGCACTATGAGCTGGTGCATAGACCTACTCAAGGAACCCTGAACGACCACTTTGTCCGGGACGTGGAAGATTTCCCATTTTGCGGCTTTCCTGAGCCATGGCTGAATTCTGAAAAGCGGTGTTTGCCCGGTTTTGAGATCTTCTTCGACCTAGAGCCGCAAGGGATGAAGTTGCAGAAGAGCAGACTAACCTACCAGCTGAGGCTGAATAGTGTATAAAGGATGAGTCCGATGGCATAGAACTTGAGATAGAAGCAACGCTAGCTTGTCTCCTTTTAGATCCTCAGATCACACTGGAGAGCTTGGGAGATGACTTCTCCATTTCCATGATTAGAGATCAATTGGCCGTGGGCCCTTCCAGTGGCATTCTGGATGCATCTATCGCACCCTCCCTCGTTTGGCAGTTTGAGGAGGGCTTTTTGTCCAGCAGTTCTGAATCAGGTAGTGAACTGGAATCTGATTTCACATAGTCTGTGGAGTCAGAATTAGATTCCAGTTCTTCTGAGTCGGAGTCCGGTATTCCTGGGGTTGGTAACCTGGATGCCGTTGTTTTCTCCAGGTCATCTTTTTCCTTTTCTTTTGAGTCGGTTGTAACCGAGCAATTGGACGAACTAGAAGTTATGAATGAGAATGGTGCCACTGCTGTTTCTGAGTACTTTTTGTGCCACTTGTGTATTGCGTGGATCTTGACTTTCAAAATTTTAATGAAAACGGCAAGGAAGGAATTCCTCTGGTTTTAAAACATTTGATTGATCGAGAGGATGAGAGATTTGTAAAACCTTTGGTTGATGAAATCATTTCAATTAACGTGGGTACTGAGAAGGATCCGCGTTTAGTCCAGATTGGGTCCACGTTGTCTTCGGAGGAACACGAGCGCTTAGTCACTTTATTAAAAGATTTCAAATATGTTTTCATGTGGTCCTATGAAGACATGCCTGGAATCGATCTTGAGATTGTACAGCACCGGATCCCTCTTGACCTTGAGGCCTGACCCGTCGAGCAGAAGCTTCGAAGAATACACCCGGACTAGGCTCTGAAAATCAAGGAAGAGGTCACCAAGCAGATAGATGCAGGGTTCTTGCTAGTATCTGAGTATCCTACTTGGTTGGCCAACATTGTTTCGGTGCCGAAGAAAGATGGCAGAATTCGGCTGTGTGTGGATTTCAGAGATATGAATAAAGCTAGTCCGAAGGACGACTTTCCTCTACCACACATCGAAGAATTGGTGGACTTCACCGCAGGCCATGCCTTGCTTTCCTTTATGGATGGGTTTTCCGAGTACAACCAGATCTTGATGGCACCCAAAGATAGAGAGAAGACTGCCTTCACTACGCCGTGGGGAACCTACTGCTACAGGGTGATGCCGTTCGGTCTGAAAAATACTAGGGCTACTTATTAACGGGCTGCAATCACGATCTTGCATGATATGATCCACAAGGAGGTTGAGGTGTATGTGGACGACATGATTGTCAAGTCCAAGGAAAGAGAAGGCCACTGCACCACCTTGAAGAAAATTTTCCAACGGATCAGAGAATATCGGTTGCGGCTGAATCCTCAGAAATGTACTTTTGGTGTCACAGCAAGGAAAATGCTGGGGTTCTTGATCACGCAGAGGGGTATTCAAGTTGATCCTTCCGAAATCAAGGCCATACTAGAAATGCCACCACCAAGGACTGAAAAGGAGGTGTAAGCTTTCTGGGTAAAGTGCAATTCATAAAACAATTTATTGCAAAATTAACCTTGACTTGTGAACCACTATTTGGTCTCCTGAAGAAAGGAAAGAAATTCCAATGGGATGACCGATGCCAAGTTACTTTTGAGCAGATCAAGCAGTATCTACATAACCCACCCATGTTGTCGTCGCTAGAGCCAAAGCCGTTGATTTTGTATTTATCAGTAACCGACACGACAATGGGCTGCATGCTTGCGTAGGAATCTGAGGATAGAGTGGAGAAGGCCATCTATTACCTAAGTAAGAAGATGCTGGAATGTGAGACCCGTTACACTCCGCTGGAGAAGGCTTGCTTGGCCTTGGTATGGGCTACCAAGAAGTTGAGGCATTACTTGTTAGCTCACTCTGTAATTCTGGTTTCGAGATTAGATCCCATCAAATATCTGTTCGAGAAACTAGCACTTACGGGTAGGCTAGCCCGTTGGTTGCTTCTTCTCTCTGAATTCGATTTGAAGTATATTACTCGCAAGTCTGTGAAAGGGAGAGCCGTAGCGGAGTTCCTAGCCAACCACCCAGTAGAGGGAGACGAAGTAGTAGAGTATCTATTCTCAGATGAGGGTATTCTGCAGGTCGAGGAAGAAATTTGGACTATGTACTTTAACAGAGCGTCTAACCAGTATGGTTATGGGATAGGGGTGTTGCTGATAGCACCCGACAAATCCCATATACCTTTAGCTTTCAAACTCCGGTTTAAAGTATCAAATAATGAAGTAGAATACAAAGCATGTATTGCTGGGCTGGAAGCCACCCTGGAACTACGTGCAAAACGGTTGGACGTCATTGGGGACTCGAACCTGGTTGTGTCTCAAGCAAAAGGAGACTGGAAGGTTAAGGAAGAAAGAATGAAAATCTATCACCAAACCTTAGACGTCCTGATTCCTAGGTTTGAAAAGCTAACTTTCACGCATCTATTAAGAGAGAACAACAGGTTCACCGATGTTTTATCAACTCTGTCTTCCATGATAGACATCCCTTTGGGAGTCCGGATGCGTCTGATCATTATTGAACAGAGATATGTGCCAGCCTACGAGTTGATTGTCGCGATAGATGAAGTACAAGATCAGAACCCCTGGTATCATGACATTTGGAGCTTCTTAGAAAATGGGGCTTATCCACCAAGGGCAAATGCCAAAGATAAAAGGGCAATACGGTGAATGGCCGCTCAGTTTATCATCTGTGGGGGTAAATTGTACAAACAGGGCCATCTGGGAATGCACAAGCTATGTGTTGATGCAGAAGAGTCGAAGCGCCTAATGGAGGCCATCCACGGAGGAGAGTGTAGATCACATGAGTAGAGTGATGCTGGCTCAGAAAATTCTTAGACAGGGTTACTACTGGTCAACCATGGAGGAGGATTGTATTGGTTTTGTTCGGCGATGCCACAAATGCCAAATTCATGCAAATCGCATGAATATCCCGCCGTCGAAGCTGTACAACATGACTTCACCATGGCTGCTTTTAGTTTAGGGAATTGATGTTATTGGGGCAGTTACTCCGAAGGTGTCAAACGGGCATGAGTATATCCTGGTGGCAATAGACTATTTTACAAAGTGGGTCTAGGCCCAATCCTATACAGCGTTGAAAGCGTCACATGGTTAAGTTCATCAGGAATAATATTATCTGTCGTTATGGGGTCCCGAATGAGATCATCTCGGACAATGGTTCCCACTTCAAGAAAGAAGTGATCGACTTGTTGGAGAAATACAACGTGGCTTTTCACAAGTCATCCACATATCGGCCGCAAACCAATGGAGCTATTGAGGCCGCCAACAAGAATGTCAAGCACATTCTACAGAAGATGGTGGAAACCTATAGGGATTGGCCAGATAAGTTACCATTTTGCTCTTTGGGGCTACCGGACATCAATCCGAACATCTACTGGGGCAAATCTGCATTCCCTGGTTTATGGGATGGAAATTGTTCTGCCGATTGAAGTTGAAGTTCCGTCACTGCGGGTTATGGCTGAGTGCCAGATAACAGAAGCGGATTGGCAGCAAAGCAGGTTTGAGGAACTAATGTTGTTCGACGAGAGGAGGCTGAAAGCACTGTATCACGTCCAAAGTTATCAACGCAGAATCGCCAGGGCTTTCAACAAGAAAGTTAAGTCCAGGAATCTGAAAGAAGGGGATTTGGTGCTCAAAGACAACTGAGCTCCCATCCATGACCCTAGGGGCAAGTTCAGACCTAATTGGACTGGTCCTTACATCATCAAGTCTATTTGGTCAGGTGGAGCTATCATTCTTATGGACCTAGATGGCCTCGAATTCTCTCAACCAATGAACATGGACAAGTTGAAGAAATACTACCCTTGAGAGGCTCGCTAGGCCGAAAACCCGAAATGGCGACCTAGGCAAAAGTTAGAGCATAAGAAAAAACTAAAATAAGAAAAACTGGGCTCGCAAGGTTGAAAACCCAGAAAGGGCGGCCTTGGCAAAAGTTAGAGCGCAAAAGGAGAGTTTTAATACCTGAGTGAACCCAAACTGAACTACATAAGGCTTTATTCCCATTTTTGGGATACGTAGGCAACTTCATTCTGAAGTCCAGCTATAAATACTTCCAAATTAGCTGTGTCCATGAGATTGTTTCAGTCATCTTTGTCTTTCTACATCCAAGAGTTTGGTTGTGATCTCCACTATGAGAGCTGGTTACAATTCAGTGTAGTGTAGTGCTCTTCAGACAAGGGGCAACTTTCCGTTTTTTGGATTCGGGGTTGTATATCTCAAGGACAGATTCTGGGTGTGTCCAGTTGTGATCCATATCGAAAATGGTTTTGAAAAGTTTTAATAAAAGTTGATTTTGTTCAAATTAATCTTTTTACAACTTAGACTATTTTTGGACCAAAAGGAAAATTTTTAGTACCCACAACCTTCAATTTCATTGATTTCAATACAGAGTTCTCCAACTCTCGATACAAATCAAAGCTACTTTTTATTACATTGAAAAGGAAAACTTGAAAGTACAGATTAAAACAATAAACTTGGGGCATTGATGAGTCAGATGTTCCCGCGTCCCCTCCCAGAGCTTGTGGAAGCTTCAGATGCTAAAGTAGGCCCAGTTTGCGCCTCATCTTCAAGCCAAGCTATACATTCTCTAGAAAGGGCACAACTAAAAGTGGGAGCAGGAGCCAGAAGTTCTCTTGTCCTTCATGCAGTGGGATATCGAGCTGGTTGTGAACCTCGGATTGGAAATGAAGTCGGGTACTCTACCCCCTCTTCTGGGCAGGTCTGGTCGTGCCTGAACTAACACCTAAATCAGAATGAAAAATAGAAGACACAATGTGTCAAACCAATCAACTAAATGCCAGGCTGTCGAGACATGTTGTAGTTCATCTCCGGCAGATCAAACTAGGGGCAACGCCAAGCAATGTCAACAACAGACCTGTTACACATCCAATGGCACCACCACCCTTCGTTTGGGAAATCAACTAGCCGTTGGCGAAAGAAATAGCCGCGCGCTGAATATGTGGGGCAAGAGTCCACTACTTTCAACCTGTCCGTGAGCCATATCTGGGGAGGGATGAAAAAATTAAAGAATAGAGAGATGTATGTGGAGAGAAAAAGTGAGAAAAGGGTTTTGAGAAAAAAAAAATAGAGCCTGAGGGCCGAGTGATATGAAAAACACATGTGAGAAGGGTGGGAAACATTACCTGTAAGTGTAGTGGACTTCCTGCGAACTTGGTTGTTTCCTGGCGATGGAAAGCATCCAAGCCCATCAAAGTCTCAGCTAGTGTCAAGCCAATGCAGCTCTTGCCCTCTTTCAAGCCTTGGGCAACTTCAATCAAGTGAATGCTAGACCCTGCGAAGCCGGGGGCAAGCAGGAAATGAGCCAACATACACAAACAAAGGGCATGCTGCCAAAGTTTTGCCAAAGGCGGTCACCACGGTCGCCAGCATCAAAAAACCGGTGAATGAAGTTGGGAATATCCAACTCTCCATTGCGGACCAAAGATCGAGCATCGTATAAAGTGAGCCCACACATCCTTCCTAAGGCTTGGATGTGACTAAAACGGGACTGGGGCAAGATTTCCTCGTCACGCTGCGATTTCATCAAAACTTGGAGTTCTTCGATTGTGGGACATGTCTCTTGCCCCCCGAAGCTGAAAACATGCGTAACCGGGTTCTAACATTTAGACGCGGTGTGAAGTAATGGAAAACACAGTGGGGTACGACTTAGCGGGAATAGTGCATTTATCCCGAAACCCTGAAAATTCACTTTTTCGAGCCACCTAGAGTTGAAATCCAATTTGAGAGTTTTTCGGTGAAGAATGGCTCCATTTGTAGCAAAAACAGAGCTGGAATGAAGAAACTACAAAGTCTCAACTTTTGTAGAAGATAAGGTGTTGAATGGAAGACAGGTGGCAACAATCTGGAGGTTCCCTGCACTAGTGGCCGATGGGCCAGTTTTTGTGGCCGACCGGCCAGTATTAGTGGCCAACAACCACTTTTGGTAGCCGACAACCTCTATCTATGGCCGACATGATTCCTATGGCCTTCTTATGTGTTGGGAATGTTGGGAACCTGTGTTTTGTTTTACTCTTGGTGCATTTTGCTGCCATGTTCGAAGAATTTTGTTAAGTCGCTAATTATGTAGTTTCTCTTTGCTTATCGAGTTGTGTTATTGATTTGTTTATCGATTTGTTGATTTTCTTACTGAGTTATTGATTTGCTTATCGAGTTATTGTTTCGCTTATTGAGTTGTTGTATTAGTTGTTCATGAGTTGTTTTACTCTGTTTGTTATGTGTTGGTTGGCTCATTACCTGATTAAGAAGTTGCCAATACAGTTTACAAATGTTCAATTTTCCATCAGATCTCGTTTACGTGTAAAATGGTGCAATGCGATGCTCAGAATATAAAATGCAACATGTTTTCATCAAAAAAACTGATTTTTATTCCAATCATGGTTTCTTTTTACAAAGGGGTACAAGTTTTTAAGAAAATAAAACTGTACAATGTGCTAACACTACTAGCAGAAAAGGAAACAAAGAAAAAAGCAAAATATCAGTGCCATCCATCTCAGGATTGAGAGGCCCTCTTCGTCCTCTTCCTGGGCATGGACTCAGAACTATCACCATCGGCGCCACTGTCCAAATCTGAGCCTGGGCCTGAAGAGTTGCCTCCACTCCCCTCCTTAGAGCCCTCCTTAGCATCACCACTGCCCTCAGAACCCGAGCCGGTGCCGTCGTCTCCACCCTTAGATGACTGACCGGGGACTCGCTGGCTCCTCGTCCTCATCTGTCTCATCATTTGGGACAGGCTGTAATGGGCCGCTCTTGTCACAAGTACGTCTAGCTTTGCCTCAACTGTGCGCCGAAGCCCCTCGTCTCTCTCTCCCTGCTATCGAAGGAGGTGTTGATGGTCCTGCTGCGCTCCTGCTGGAGTGCCCAGTGTGGCTGGGATCTAAAAAGAACAGTTTGTCGAAAACATTAATTGCGGTATATATCAGATGCAAAGATGGAATGCAGTATGCAGTGAATGGATGCAGTGTATCGTATCAGTACAGTATAGAGCAGATTGCAGTTGAAATGCTAATGTGTCAGTAGAAGGTTTGATGGTATGAAATGTAAGCTAAAGAAACTTACCGGAATGCCGTAGATGCTGAGCAAGTTCATGCTCGCCTGTACCATCCCCATTAGAGAAGCCACTAGCTCGAGAGCCTGCCTGGTGTACTCTATGGATGCCTGTAAATGTGTTAAAATGATCAGCGGTCTATAAAGCATAATTGAAATGAATTGAATGTGCAAAATGTAAAGTATGGTACATATCGGGGTCGGGCCTCGAACTCCGACAAGCTTGTGACCAACTGGTGCAGGCTCAATGGGAATCTGCTAAGCCTTCCCAGTGGGTCGCTAGCAAGTCAGTGTAGTGGGTAGCTCTGGCCATCCCGCCCTCTGCCTCGTCTGAGAACCCCTCCTGTCATGGGCCCTGGTCACTCTGGACCCTCCGGCTCTCCCTCCCGCAGCTGGAGCTCTAGCTCTCTCACCCTCACAGGCGCCGGTCAGAGGGGGCATAAGGTATGTCTGAATGAAAACTGTGTAGTCACCCTCGACCCGGAAGAAGTCGGTATCCTAGCCTCGGATGAAGTCAATCATCTCCTGGGGAGTGTACCTCTCTGTGACCCTCATGTATATCAGGGGTGGCATCGGAACTACCCGCTCGAACGAACCAATGGTCTGACACAAGAATCGCTCTCCTAAGAACCATGCCCGACAAACCGGACCCTCAAGAAGAAGTCGAAATCAGGAAGCCTCCTGAGCGCCGGCGAACTGATCTCTGACCCTGTCAAGTATCACCACCCAGGGATGCCAGGTGATCTGCAAATAGTGAATATACAGATTGTTAGCTGCCATTAGATATGCAATATGAAGTAAAGCTAAAATAACTGTAAGGTTTGAGTTACCTCTGCTGCGGTCACAGTCTCGAAGAATCGACAGAAAAATGAGAAGAACTCTCAGGGCCTCCGCTGGCACTGACCGTCGTATCGATGCAAGTGTGGTACTATAGGAGGCATCTCCACCTCTGGCTCTGGGGTAAGGGTCAGAAAATAGGTGTACACCCATAGCTGCAGAGAGGGGAAGGGCAACAGTGAGTATACCACAGATGAATACAGATGATGCAGAAAGCAGATTGTGTATACAATGTATAGAGAATGCAATGTAGAAAGCAGACAGTGCGTGTGCAGAATATAGATGCAAAACAGAAAATAGATTGTGTGTATACGGTGTACAGTGTGCGTAGTGCACAGAAAATGCAAAGTAGGAGGTATAACAGGAAATGTAAAACAGAAGGGTAAGACATACCTCCCAGGCCTTCCAATAGCCTCCAATCAGATGCCCGTTCCAGCGGGAGGTGGAGGTTATATACCCGTATAGTGTGGCCAAGCTTGCGCCGCCCCAATCATAGAATCGAACACGAGATAGGTCCACCAAGGCGCTCATGAGGTAGAGCCCGATAGTGTTCGCCCGGTCGGCAAACAAGGTAGTACCAAACACGAACATCAGGAAACCTCGGGCATAGTGCTCGGTCTCCTCTCGGGTCGTCGACACCGTCCCTCTGAAGTGATCAGCGAACCATGTATATCGAACCATCCCTGATCGAGAGATGAGTGGTGGATCCCTAGCAAGTAAACCTGAGCAGCCTCCCACTCGCCCATGTCTGTGTCGTAAGGAATCGGATGACCCCCTACCTCTATGCCGGTGAGCATAGAGAAGTCAAAGTGAGTCATCGTCATCTCCCCTGCGGTAGAGAAGTGAAAGGAATCGGTGGAATCCCACCACTTCTCTACTAGAGCGCCTAGCAAAGGCCGGCTCGCTATGAGGCGTGAGAGCTCCATGCAGAATGAGCCGAAGCCGGCCTTGTCGATGGTGTGGCAGACTACATCAGGAAGCTCCATATGCCACTCCCTCGTAGAGGTAGTCCCGTATCCTCGGATGGCATGTGAATCCCCCTGTAAGCAGGATAAGCAGATGCAAGGCAGTATAAGAAATACAGTGCAAGGGTATGTTCAGGATAAGCAGATGCAAGGCAGTGTAAGAAATACAGTGCAGAATGTGTTTGGGATGAACAGATGAAAGACAGTGTGAACTATACAAGAAATGCAACCTACATTGTGGAAAATGAAAAAAGTGTATACCTCGAACGCGCCATGAGATAGATGTGACTCCGGCTCCTACAGTAAGAGGTCCTCTGGTGCGCCCCATGCAAATCTCCTAAACTGGTAGATGCTGTCAGGTGGTAGCACGTGTATCTCAGGATGATACGTCGCCAGGTCGAATGGTCGAACGTTGAGCAGCAATGGCTCGAACTCTAGATCACCCATCTCCATCTCTGGAGGAGCTTCGTCGTGCGGGATGTCATCCACCATCTCAAGGAAAGATGAGAAAACGGTCGAAAGTGGGAAAAATGGGCGGAGAATGCCGAAAGTCAACAGAAGTCAACTCTAAGAGAGAAAAAATGGAAGAAAAGGTCAAAGCTCGGAAAAGGGCACCGAACTCAAGGGTAACTCGAGGGAAACAAACTGCAAGTGGTGGAAATGAGGAAAGAAACACTGAAAGCAACTTTCAATCGGTTCAAAGTGGTGTAAACTATGAGGGTTTAGCGAAGGAAATGTTTACGGGGTGTTGGAAAATGCGCATGATGCTCGGATCTAAGGAGGAAAATGGTCTAGAGTGAGAGGAGAAGGATTTTCGGGCTTGAGGTAGTGTGGAAAAAGGGTTTGGAACCCTATACTCAAAGACCCGGGGTGAATTGGCAATTTTGCCCCGAGTCTGCCACCGGCCACCATTTGTGGCCGATGGGTGGTCGATGGCTTCCCAGAGTGGCCGACAGGCCTCTAGTGCTCTCTTTGGATGTTTTTCTGTTGTTTTATGCCCTAATGCCTCAAGAAAGTGTAAGGAAAGTACACTTTTAAGCTCAAATGGTCTCTGCAAAAGCGTCGGACCGTGTTTTTAGTGTGTGATACTCAACACGTGCGAGGTGTATCCTTTTAACTTGTTGCAACTCCTACGAGAGGTAAGTTGGGGGTTGCGATTGAGTCGTTTTTACCATGCACCGCTTTTGTTATTGCATAGAATATGCGCCTCTTTGGAACTTGCCTTTCACATGAGGTCTTGCATAGTCTCTTTTGCATAGAGCATGTACTTGTACTCTCATATAGAGCATGCATCTTGTACTCTCGCATAGAGCATGCATCTTGTACTTTAGCGTAGAGCGTATTTCTACTTGGGCATTCAACACGCGTTTTGAACTTTAGTGCATAACATGCTTGGCATAAGATATGTATTGTTGTTATCTCGGATGGAAAATGCTCTCTTGGCATCGCGTTGTATATGCTCTCACATTCGCATGAAAGTGTTTGTGTCTGTTGTATAGAGCATGAGTTTGCTAGTACGGCATGGAATATGCATTTTGGTGTTGCATGGAGCATGCCACAATTTTCATTGCATAGAATATGCACTTCTCACTTGCATAGAACATGCATTTGTTAATTGAGCGTGAGTCACGCATTATGTACATTTGCATAGAATATGCACTTCTCACCTGCATAAAACATGCATTTGTTAATCGAGCATGGAGCATGCATTCGCCATGTTTGCATAGAATATGCACTTCTCATGTTTGCATAGAATATGCGCTTCTCACATTCGCATAGAACATGCATTTGGTATTTAGCATAGAACATGATGTTAATCTTGCATGAAACATGCATTCTTATCTTGCTGTATCTGTTAAGTCTCTTTCTTATGCAGACGATATTGTATGTACGGTTCATTCAAAGCTGATGCAACCAGACGATATTGTATGTATGGTTCATTCAGTGGAACTCTAGGTAAGATCATTCATATCCCTTGTATACCCTGTTTTGGTTAGAAACATTGGGACGTGTGCCCAGTGTTTATACCACCCCTCCGGTTAGAAGCGTTTGGAACGTGTTTCGATGCTTATACCGCTTTGTTTTGATTAGAAACATTGGGATGTGTACTAGTGTTTATACCACCCTTCCGGTTAGAAGCGTTTGGAACGCGTTTCGATGCTTATATCGCCCTGTTTTGGTTAGAAACATTGGGACGTGCTCCGATATTTATACCACCTTACGGTGTTTACACCACTCCCTTTTCCTCTCGCGTGTGACATGTTAGGATGCTTTGTTTATAGACGTACAGGCGCTCTCTGGTGTTCTCATTATTCTCTCTCTCGCGCGTGCAACGCGTTGGAATCTTGTTTGGTACCTCAGGTGCGCGACGTTTGTGTTGTTCTTACTTTTCCTATGTGATGCGTAGTTAAGCCTGCATAATTTTCTTACATCCTTTTTGCATGAAGTGTGGTTCGATTCATGTTTACTCGCTTATGTATGAGTTTGCTGTAGCGTTTCTTTGCATAACATTTGCATCTAGATGTTTCATTACAGCCCTCATTACATGATCATAAGTTATGTTCTACATCGTGCATATCATTTGCATCTTGCCCCAGAACTACGCTGGTTTGATTCCTTGCAAAGGGATACGTAGGAAGCCCACCGTTCTTTGTTTTGCTTGCTTGTCCAAGTCTTTGGCCTTGTCAAAAAGGGGTCGTCTTTGGGCTTTGACATTCACTCCCGTCATTTCATGACTTCCGAGTTCTGTCAAAGAGGGGCAACTGTAGACACCCCATTTTTGATTGTCCTCGAGACTTCATCATTTGAACACTCGATGATCTTGTATGCTCATGTTTGTTTTATGCACCTGAAGTTCTTGGCGGAGTGCCTTGCCTTCGAGCCTCTCAACTTGTCTGTTTTGTGCTTGGTTGTGGACCAATAGCTTGTTGTTTCAAATCTGGAGGAGAGGATGGCCTGTCGGCTATCCCCACAGTCCATCGGCCACTGGTGATGGCCGGCGGCCATTTTTCTCCTTTTTCAGATATTTATTTGCCAGCTGTGCCAGCTGTTGCTCACTGAAGGCCATCTCCATACACGTGTATAGAGGGATGAATACAAGCCTTTAGCTTGATTTTCTATATATAGGGGGGTCTCTCCCCTATTTGAAGGGGTTAGAAATTTTGGACCAAATTTCTCCCTCTCTCTCTAGAATTCTATCTCTCTTCTTGTTTTGTGCCTTATAATTAGAATTCTCTACACATTTGCACATCAAGTCTTAACCAAATTGGACCACCTTGGAGCTGAGGTCCCTTGGAGCCTAATTGGAGCTGTTGAAAGGTTGTTTGAGCCTAAGAAAGTGCTTGTTTTGTGCTGAGCTTCAAGAGGTATATTACTTACCTTGTAGGCTTAGCTTTAATCACTTGCTTGGCCATCTTTTTATACTGTTTTGGGCCTAGTTTTCAACTACAAAAAGTTCTGATTTTTTAGCCTTAACATGTTGGTTTGAAGTCATTTTGTGCTAATGGGTTGTTTGCCCTTCTTGTTGCTTATTTGTATAAGCCTTTGCACCATCTTTTAGCATGCTAAAGTCAAACTTTTTGGGCCTTTAAACCACTGAAATTCAGAGTTATTTCAGTGGTAAAAAGCATGTTTTGAAGTCCAAAAATAGAGGGGTTAGCCTTCCCTCCTTGTGTCTCACTTCCATGTCTAGTTAGCATCACATGATAGCATGTTTTTAAAGCCTAACTTAGCTTATTTCCAGCATGTGTTTGCCTTGATTTGGTATGATTTAACTCTGTTTTGGGCTACTTTGGTCATGTGGGCTTTGTTTTGCCTAGTTGTAGTGCAAATGGCTTCACTAGTTTAGTGTTTTAGGCCTTTAAACATGTTTTGCTTGGAATGACTGCATGTTGTAGTGTCTTTTAACATGTAATTCCAGTGTATATAGCTCTGTTTAGACGTCCCCGAACGTCCCGGGAGGGAATCTCGTTTTGTTCATTGGGGCTTACTACAATTCGGACTCAATGTCACGGTTCTGAATCTAATCCTGCAATGTGCAATGCAAGACCGATGAATCATCAAAGAGTCCAAATCCGGCAAATCGTTTTGAAAAACTGATTTTTAGAAAGAAGTGCCAAACATGGACTGCTTTGCCAGATACAGAGTCGCCACCTAAACATTTTATTTTGGGGGAATTTAGGACACCCTGACTCGTGCCTAAGGCCACGTGTCCATCATCACCAAAGTTGCCTCGGTCGGGAACTCGGGTACGATTGGGGAAGGTCACTTCGTAAGCACCCCCGCTCACCCGATCAAAGATCAGCCTCTACTAACCATGATATCGAGTTTTGAAAACATTATGTGCTCTTATTCTGGTTTATTAGCCTAGAATTACTATGTGATGCGCACAACATACAAGTATAGACTAGATTGCCTAAGTTGGAACAAAACATAGCATATCCGTTTGTTTTGAAAATGGATTGAAGTTTGCTCTCACAAGTAGGCTAAAACACGGGTTTCGACGAATTATTCCAATTCAAACAACCCAACCTTCACCCACAGGCATTCAGGCAGTTATATCACATAAGCAAATAGCCTCATGGTAAGCATGCTATCATGGCAGTCACTCACACACATGCAAGGATGCTAAAGCATAAACACTTACCGAGTACTCCGAGCCAAAGAAAGAAGCTAATTAGAAATCATGCATGAATCCTAGCTATGCTAAGAATGCCTAATGCAACACATGCAAAAATGCAACTAAGATAGGCTCGGCTATTCTAAAATGGCATATGAAATGCAACAACTGATACACGTATTCAACTCGGAATTGAAACACAATGCAGTTAGTATGATGCGCCGAGCCCGGTGCATGCAAGACAGATAAATGGATGCAAACATGCGAGCATAAGTATGCTAATTGAAACGTGCCCTAAACTAACCATTATAAGCTGGTAAATAAAAGGGAGAAAGACGTGGGGTTGGAAGGCATGCATCACACACACACGCACACTTATTACAACATTGCCCTCCTCGGAGGGTCCGAATGAATAGTACAGAATAAACTAGCTAATCTAAGCTAATTAAACTAATTATTACACAACATTAATTAATTAATAAATTAACTAAGTAAGTAAGGAAACTAGCATGCAAATTAAACAAAATGGACTGCCTCAGCTCTGTTCCGAATGATAGGGATGCATGCATGCTCAAGTCACCTTGTCGGGAAATCTATCGCGATGCCCTGATTTGCCTCTGCTTGCAACTGGTCCCAGAACACTGTACAAAGCTCCAGAAGGCTGCTGACCAGTTTTTGCTGCTGGTTTCTAGTTTGCTGCAACAGAGAGCGAGAACGGGGCATGGCAAAGTATTTTCAACATATGTGTGCATGACCACTCTCCCCATCATTGCACAAGCTCCAGGGAGTGTAGTCCTCCTTCCTCGTGCCACTAATCACGCATCTCGATGCATGATGGCCGAGGAGTCGGATTGCACAACTCGATGTAAAATGAATGCACATATAAACACAACAAGGCCTAAACTCCATAATGGGTAATCGAAGTGTCGGTGACCGAGAATGGAGGCACGTTTCGTCACTTGGAGTATGAAATGTCCCTCGTTTCCCGTGTTTGGACTAAACCCTATTCCAAACACAATGCAATATACATGGCATACACAATACGACTAGCATGCAACCTTAAACGCAATGCAACCTAATCATGCTAGCATACGAGGGATGATATGCAAACATGCAACTAGCATACACAATGCTATGAACTAAGAATGGCATACTCAATGCACATGGACTATATGGCATACGCAATGCACATACGAAGATGGACATGCACGAAGACATGAACAAGTCATACACAATGCGACGATCAAGCATGCGACAACATGGATATGGCATACATAATGCAAGATGGACTTAAACTAAAATGAATGGGCCTCAGCCACACTCAAATCAGTGGCCATATATGATGAGAATGAAGCAACAACACACATACAAACATGCACAAATGCAAGGGACCAAACCTAAGGCACAAAGTGCAACTCCACCAAAGCATGGTAAGCATGAAATATGGCATACAATGACACATGTTCCAGCTCTGAAATGACACATGAAATGACTCCAAAACATGCAACAACTCATGCAATGCATGTTGATAGGCTCAAGCACCAAAGACTAGTGAAGCACATTACACTATAGGTATGCAAAGCGATGCTCAAATGACCAAACCAATCCCAAATAGTCCCTATACAAACCCAAAACAGTGGCAAAATGTGTTGGGATGGTGGCTTGGAATGCATTTAAATGAAGGTCATGCAATGGCTCACAAACGAGGCATAATGATGCAACTCTCAAGGGCACTTGCATCATGGAAAATATGGGAGTATGGCACAAGTATAAGCTCTAAAATAACATTCCCAATGATGCCAACACATGCAAATACTTCAAGTTAGGCATGCAAGAGTGCTCAAAACTCAAAGCTAGTCGAAGCTATTACACAACAAGTATGCATGGCAAGCATCATTCGACCATGGGACCTCAAAACAGAGCTAAGGCAGCCCAAATAATGAATAAAATCAGTTTAGAACATGGCCAAAATATGCTAGAATCAAGGGCCAATACAACATGCAATGTGAGCTAGTGAACATGGATTACACTACAAGCATATGAAGCATTCAAGAGGCCACTAAACCAGCAAAATTCAGAGACATGACATGCCAAATAAAGCCCAAAAATCCACTGAAACATGATCAATGCATGCAAGAATGACATGCTCCTTTGATAGGCTATAAGAGGGGTTATTCTACACATGCAAGATGGACATCCAATATGGTAAAACAAGCTCTAGAAAGAGTCGATGAAGGTCCTAAAACTCATCAAAAATGTCCTGAAACATAGCTTAGAAGCATGAAATAAGGGCTCCTTTGTAAGGCCAAAAATGCTAGAAAACAAAACAAGGAGAGAGAGGGTCACCCCTCTCTGATTTTGGCACTCAAAATAGCATGCTAGCCACTAAAAATCCACTGGATTTCAGTGGCTAAAAGGCCAAACAAAGGCCAACACAAATGCTCTAAGGCATGGCTCAAAACAAGGTAAAATGAAGCATGCAAGGGGGTAGATGACCCCCAACAGAAAAATGATCTTAAACAAACATGTTAAGGGCCTCAAAATAAGACTTTTTTCAGTTTACACTGAAGCTCAAATATGCTTTCAAGTAAGGCTAAGAGACGGATCAAAATAATGCTAAAAAGAGGGAATAGTGTGTTACCCTTGTAGTTTCAGCAAAACCAGCAGCTTCTTGGACCAAAAACCAGCTCTTTGAGACCTCTCAAGACCCTCCAAGAACCTTAATCAATGGTGGAGTGTGTGGCTATCAGGTGTGGTGTTAAAGGCCAAGAACAAAACCCTTTCTAAGCCTAGAATGTAGAGATATAGAGAGATATATGTGCTTTTCCTTAGACAAATTTTTTTTCAACCTCTCTAAAGGAGAGGAGGCCCTCTCTTATAGAGAAACAAGAGGGTTCAAGCTTCTTAAAGAAGCTAGAGCAAAAGGTTCAAGCTTCTTGAAGAAGCTAGAGCAAAGGTTCAAGAGGTTCAAACTTCCTCCAGAAGCTAAAACAAGGGTTCAAAAAGTTCAATCTTCCTCAAGAAGCTAAAACAAAGGTTCAAAAGGTTCAAGCTTCCTCAAGAAGCTAAAACAAGGGTTCAAAAGGTTCAAGCTTCCTCAAGAAGCTAAAACAAAGGTTCAAAAGGTTCAAGCTTTCTCAAGAAGCTAAAACGAAGGTTCAAAAGGTTCAAGCTCTCCAAAAACCGTGCCAAACGGAGAAAGTTAAGCGGTCTCGAATCGAGGCGCACGGCCGACGGCCCCAAAACTGGAAACTAGTCTCCAAACGGGAACAGTGGCCTACGACCACGAAAAGTAGTCTACGACCACTGAGAGATGGTCTACAAGACTTCTCCCTCCCTCCGGGAAGAGAAAGCAAGACCTGGTCCGCAAACCGAGGCAAAGCATAAAAGGGTCCCGAGGTCCAGGGGTAAGGCTCTCAGCCGAAACTCCGAAACCTCAGAACGAGCACAACATGCACCATCACCGAGCGCTCAATCGATGACGTTTGAGTCTTAAGGTCAGTCAAAAATGGGGTGTCTACACTCTGTCACATGCTCACTTGTTTCACTCTTTCATTGCTTTTGAGAGTTGTGTCTTGAGTTTTGTTTGCAAGCTAATATGTGAGCATGTTTTTCTAGCATTTTGAACCTCCATCTCAGCATGTTTTAGTCACTGTTTTGACTGGTTTTAGCTCTGTTTTGAGCTGTTTTGGCCCTTTGAGGCTTGTATTGCATGGTTATAGTGCAATCTCCTTCACTAGCTTAATGTGTTAGGCTTTTTAGCATGAATTGCATGAGTTGCTTGTATGCTTTAGCGTCATTATACATTTCATTTCAGTATTGAAATCTCTGCCATCTCCCTTTATTCTTCACTCTTTCAGTTGTTTTGAAAGTGACTTCGAACCCCTTGTTGGCTTGAGTGTGGAATTGAGGCTCTCATGCCTAATGGTTTTAATTCTCTCTTGAGGGTTTCTACTAACCAACAGCATGAGACCTCTTTCATGCTCAAGGTACTTGTGGTTTAAGCCCTCTTTCCATTAGAGGACATTCACCTTTTAGACTAATCGATTAAAGGACTAATCGGTAATGTAAAATGTGTAAACAAAATGAACAAAGTAAAAGAGGCAAGATTAAGCATCTTTGTGTTGCATTGCATGTGTTTGGACCGGACGTTAATCCGAACACGAGAAAAATGGGATGTTTCATACTTGAAGTGATGAAACGTGCCACTTTTCTTAGTCACCGTCACCCTTGATCATGCATGATAGAGTGGTGGTTGTTTTGGTCTTGTTTGTGCATTCATTGACCTTGTACAAGCTTGACTCTCTAGCCATCATGCATTGAAAATGCTTGGTTGGTGGCTTGAGAGCCAAGAACTACACTCCTTTGAGCTTGAGAGATGATAAGGAGAGTAGTAGTACAGACATATATTCCTTGGAATACACTGCTTTGCCTCTGTTTGCTCTTTGTTGCAGCAAAAAGGGAAATTCAGGAAAGCAGTGGCCGACCGGCCACCAGAAGCAGCCGACCGGCCAGAAATGAATTTTGCACCAGTGTGTTCCTGAGTTAGAGTAGAGGCATTCTGGGAGTTGGTGCAATTTTCAGAGATCAAACGAGTGCAAACAGAGGCATCCAAAGGCAAGGCAGTGGATTTTCGAGAGAAAGCAGACCGAGCATGCATGCATCCCTCGTCTCCCGAGGCCGTTCATTTAAATCGTCTAGTTAATTAGTTCATTAGCTTAGTCGTTTTTGTAATTAATTAGTTAAGTGTTTAATTAAGTAATTTAGTTTGTAATATTTTAATTAGCTAAGTTAGTTAATTAATTGTGTTGTAATAGCTTAGCTTACTTAGCATAGCAAGTTAGCCTATTTATTCGGACCCTCCTTTGCGAGGGCACAATGTTGTAATAAGTGTGCGTGTGTGTGTGCATGTCTTCCAACCCCACGTCTTTCTCCTTTTTACTTATCCGCTTTCGATGGTTAGATTAGGGACATATTCGATTAGCATACCTTATGCTTGCATGTTTGCATCATTCATTTGTCTTGCATACGCGAGGCCGGCTCGCTCATATTCAAATTGCATCGTTGATTTCAATACTTATTTGAATACGTTGTTTCAAGCTGTTATCAAATTGATGCAAATGCCATATTAGTAGCCGAGCCTAGTAATTTCATATTGCATGTGTTGCATTAGGCATTTTGTATAGTTAGGATCATGCATCTTTCTAACTAGCTTTTGTTTTGGCTCAGAGTACTCGGTGAGTTTTATGCTTTAGCATACTTGCATGAGTGTGATTGCCATATTGCCATATTTTGCATGCTTGCCATGAGGCTATTTTCTTATATGCTAAACTGCATGAATGCCTGTCAATGAAGGCTTGTTGTTTGAATTGGAATAATTCGACGAATGTGTGTTTTAAGCACACTTTATGAAGTGGCAAATCATGTTTTAAGCCCATCATGTTTGATGGCAAATCCGCGCTTTAGCTCCCTTGAGGGTGGCAAATTCAAACCATTTCTGAAAACAAACATAAGTTGAAATGTTCCAATTCTTACGATTTAGTCTATACTTGCTTGTGTGCGTCACCAAGTAAAGTTAGCTAATAACTGGAACAAGAACACATGAGTTTATAAAACACATATCATGATAGTAAGAGGCCGATCTTTGTTCGAGGGGGGTGCTCATTTCAGGACCTTCCCCTCTCTCGTACCCAAGTTCCCGAGCCGAGGCTACTTTGGTTGACAGACACGTGGCCTTTGGCACGAGTCAGGATTTCTTAAATTTTCCCAAAAACAAAATATTGAGTGGCGTCTCTGTAATCTGGCAAAGCAATCCAATTTTGGCATTATTTGATTTAAAATCTGATTTTCCGAAATGATTTGCTGGATTGGACTCTTTGGTATTTATCAATTTCGCATTGCACTTGTGAGACTAGATTCAGAACCGCGAGAGTCCGAACTATGGGGCCTTCTTTTCAAACCCTTTCCGAGAGGCGGAGCGCGGAAAAGGGCGAGCCCACAATAGTGCTAGTTAAGCCTACTTGCAGACACCAGCCTAGGGATTACTTGAGTCGTATTTACTGCCCCATTGGATTAAATTGTAAATTTTTGAATTGTTGAGATTTCAAGTTATTATTGAACATGGTGGTTCTCAAAATATGTAAATGCAATCTTCTTTTAAAAGGCATAGCATGGCATGTGCATTTCATATTGGGAATCTAGCATAAATGTATATACTTTGTTAAGAATTCTCTACTGGGTTTTAAGCTCACCCTATGGGATTTTGGTACAGGAAAAGATGTGGTGATTCCACAGAATTAAGGGCGTGGACGTATTTTGTGAAGAGCAATGACTCTTATTTTGTTGTGCTTCATTTTGCAAGCCAAGGGCTATGAATGTTTGGGTCCGTGAAACAATTTTTGTGTAACCAGGCTAAAGCCTTGGAATTTGTAAGCCCTTGAGGGCATTTTATTTACTTTTGAATTTGATGTTCTACATGCTATAGATTCATGTATTTGATATCATTGAATGTATAATTCGCATGTGGGACTATTTTGTACAAACCTTATTGATTAATGATGTAAAGATTGAGGAATTGCATCCTTTCTTATAATGAACATTGATTGTTATACTCATAAGATGTTATATATTTTGGGTCGTTACAATTTGGTATAAGAGCTACCGGGTTTGAATACTTGGGCTCGTGGGAAGTGGTGGTTATACCACAGTGGGTTCATTTCGCATGATTAGGAGATGCTTTGTATCTTGTGACTATGTGATAACATGCTTACATGACTAGATGCATATGGGATTGGACTTTTAGAATGTTGTTTGCACCTATTAAATTCCTTGAGGTCTTATTAGAAGGGTACTTGATCAATACTCATTCTACTAAGAATTCTTGGTTTTTCATGGGACGAATTTCATCACAAAAGGATAATCCGTATGTCTTTACGCGACTAAGTGCTTATGTGGAGTGGAATTGAATTGTTTATATGTAGAAAATTATAGAATTGTTGTGACCAAATGAGTAAGAGAAGTCACGAGCACATTTGAGATTATATACTAAATCGTTTATTTTGTTCCTTAATTAGGATGTCAAGAAGGGGTCAAACCCATGGTGGTAGAGGTGGAAGGCGTGGTAGGGTATGTTGGGGTGTGCACGGAGTACCGTTCCACGAGGTTCCGGTGCAAGAGGAGGGGTTGGGCCAAGCTAATGTTGCCGAGCAAGTGGGACAAATAGAAATTCTGAGGCAAGCTAGTCAAGCCGCAATGGGGGCCCTAGTTCGAGAAATGATGGGAGCCTTAAGGGAGTCGATGAACATACTAAGGGCGGAAAACCAAGTTAGGGAGAACGTCGTAGAGACGAAGGTGTGCTTTCTCACCAGGGAGTTTTTGCGGGCCAAACCAGATGAGTTCCATGGTGGCCCCAAGCCCAAGAAAGCGGATGAATGGCTCGAACAAACGGTGAAGACATTTGAGATGCTTCACATCGAAGATAGTGAGCTAAGAGTAACTCTTGCGAGTTACTACCTCAAAGGAGATGTGGGCCAATGGTGGAAGTACGCCAAGGTTCGAATAGAGCCAACATGGGAAGCTTTTGTGGTTGCTTTTCAAGATAAGTATCTACCTCCAATTGCTAGGGAGAGGCTGAGGCAAGAATTTCAAGACCTAAAGGAACTCAATATGTCTGTAGCCGAGTTTGAAGCGGCCTTCTCTAGTTTGTTCCGATTTGCACCGGAGTTAGTGGCAACGGAGGAGCATCATTGCATTGAGTTTGAGAAGAAGTTGAGAACTAAAATCTTGTTCAAGGTTGCCAAGAACATGATTCAGAACTATGACCGTCTTGTGGAGGTGGCGGCACATATAGAGATTACCGCGGAGGCTGAAGAGGAGAGACTTCGGAGTTCGAGGTCGAGGGGTCATAGGTCACAGAGGGACTATAGACCTAATAAGAAGAGCAGAAACACCTTCTCATCCAAGTCCCAACCACAGCATTTTAGATCCACCTTTCCCTTGCCTAGTGCGGGCTCGGGAAAGAGTGCACCAAGTGGTTTTTCATGTTTTATGTGTAGCCAACTGGGTCACAAGGCCTTTCCATGTCCGCAGAAGGAAGGAGGACAGCAGATGTTGCCACCACCACCACCTAACCGATCTCAAAATCAGTCTTAGAGTAGAGGCAGGGGCATACTTGCTATCAGTGCGGTTAGTAAGGGCACATGAAGAGAGCTTGCCTGCAGTTGGAAGGCACATCTAGCGCATTAGGGTCGAGACAGACTTAGAGCCACCAGCAGGCTCACTCATTTCAGACTTCGCAAGCTAATCACGGAGCCGCTTCAGCTTAGTCAGTGCAGCAGGCCTATGCTTCGAGAGATGAGCAGGTTGATCAGAGGCCACAGGGGCGCGTGTATGTTGTTACCACGCAGAGCTATTACCAGGTGTAGACACCCCATTTTTGACCGTCCTCAAGACTTGGACGTCACCGTTGGAACACTCGGTGATTATCCATGTTTGTGTTCGTTTGGAGTTCCCGGAGTTCTCGGCTCGCGCGCCTTGCCTCAGGACTTCCGAACTCGACCGTCTTGTGTCTGGTTTTGCACCAAACACTTGTGTTTTGCCTTGGAAGGGCAGGGAATGCTTGTGAGGCACCCCCACATACCACCGGCTGTGGCTAGAGGCCACCGGCTGGTGGTGTTGCCATCGGCACTTTATTGTGCCGACCGGCACTCTTTTGTGCCGACCGGCACTAAGTTTTGTCAAAATGACACTCTTTGCCGGCCGGACACTGTGCAGTTGCTTTTTGAGATATTTTTAGACAGCTGTATAGTTTTGGTTCCCCTCCATACACGTGTATGGAGGGATGACCCTCTTAGTTAGCTTAGCTTGTAAGCTTTGCAAGCTTTGCTTGCCTATAAGAGGACCACTCCTCTTCTTGGCTTAGGGTTACAAAATTTTAGACATTTTTAGAGAGAACCAAGCTCTGGTTTCTAGGGTTAGAATAGATACACGTCCTATCTCTCTCTTTCTCTTTTGTATTCTAGGTGTTTTGGTTCACATTATTGCACTAAAACACCTAGTCTTCCACTTTTCCTTGGTGTCCTCTGAAATCAGAGCTTATTCTTGAAGTTTTTGGCTGGTTTGAAGCTCAAGGAAGCAACAACATCAACCTTTGTGAAGGTGGTCATCAAGGGTAAGAAACTAGCTCTTTTTTTCCCCATTCTTGCACTCCATTTTTGCCTAGTTTAGAACTATTTTTGTGCTTAGTCTTTAACACATAAAAGTTCTGTTTTTTAAGCCTCTTTATTGTTTATTAAGAGTGCTTGGTGGTTTGGGCAAGTTTGACCACCCTTAGGCCTTGAAAAGGCCCTTTTTTGTGCCATTTTGTGAGAGATCCGAGACTTTGGTGTTAGGATCTCTTCACCACTGAAATCTTGAGGGATTTCAGTGGTGAAGATGATGCCTTAGAGTCTCAAGAAGGAGAGGACCACCCCCTCTCCTTGATGTCCTTGAAAAGGACAAGATTTGGCTTCTTGAGGGAGCTTGTGCTTAAGTGTGTGTTGAGCATGTTTGGTTTGTTTTTCATGCTTATATTTCCATGATATAACATGTTTCTAAGTTGGTTTAGGTCCCTTATGCATGCTTAGCATAGTTGCCTTGTAATGCCTTTTGATCCTCTAACATGCCTAGGTTGTATGCCTTAGCTTCTAGCATGTTTTAGGCTTGCATTTGTGAAGTTTTTGTGCTCATATTTCCATGTTTTAGGTCTGTCTCATGTTGTTTGAGCCAACCATAGCATGTTTAATATAGCCTCTTTGCATTGGGCTTGTTGGCCTTAAGAGCATGAGTGTGTAGCATGCCTTGCTTGCTTCATTTTTGACGGTTTGGAACCATTTTGCATTCTATTTCAGTCCTTCATACATGTTTGTTTGATTGCTTAGCATGCCTCTTTAATGCTTTAAGAGTATGTGTTAAATGCTCCATGTTTTGGCTTTAATGCATGCCTTTGGATTCATGTCATCTAGATGCCATCTAGGTGGTCCTTTAGGCTTAGTTTTATGTGTTAAAACTCTGTTTTTAAGTGTTTAAGTATTGCTATGTGTGGTTGTGCTAAGTGTGGTTCAAAGCCTCATTGATTTGCTTTGAACCTTAGACCATTTGCATGCTTTGTTCGGCTTGTTTTGTTGCATGATTTGGCATCATGTTTTGCATGATTTTCAGAGCTTTACAATGTGTGTTTATTGTCCTTGTTGGTATCTCCAAGTGTGCTTGGGGGTTACCATGTTTATGCCTTGGGTTTGGACCATAACACTTGCATGTGTGTGTGTGTGTTTAGTCTCCATTTCTAGGCACTTTGGCCACTGATTTTAGGCCAATTAGGAGTAGTCTAATTCGTGTTTTAGTCCACTCCATTGCTTGGTTTATATGCCTCTTTGCTTAGGTTGTATGCCTAACATGCTTAGCTTGCTCGCATTGTTCATGTTGCATGCTAGATAACATGCTTAGAGTTGCATTGCATAAGCATGCATGCTTGGCCTCTTGAGATGAAAATGATTGAGGTTTGGCACCCTTTCATGTTTACTTGGTTTGCATGCATTTGAAAGTGAAGTTGCATCCTTGGTTCCTTGGGCCATCATGCATGGAAATGCGCCATTGGTGGTCCGAGAATCGAGGCACATGCCCCTTTGAGTCACTAACATGATAAGGGATGTGCTTGGTGCATAAATGGCTTGAATTATATTGCCATGCATGTTGTTGTCCTCTGCTGCTGTGAGTTGCAGGTTTTGCAGGCATTTTGTGCCGACCGGCACTGTTTAGTGCCGACCGGCAGTCAATTGGCTGCCGATGGATGAATTTTGTGCCGGTGGCCTCCTCCTTCAGCCGGTGGTGCTCTACCCCAGCTGGTGGTACTCCCCAGTGCCCTGAGAGGTACTTCTGGGACTTTGGCAATTTTCTGAGGAGGAGAGCAGAGGAAACAGGGGCAATCCGTGCATGGCAGTGCGGTTCCGAGTCAGTCCCGAGCGTGTGTTGCATCCGGTCCTCATCCCGAGGCGGTTTACTGCTTTAATTGATTAATTAATTTATTTGATTAATTTAGTGAAATCTGTAATATTTTAATTAGCTTGCGTAGTTAATTAATTTGTATATTCTTTTGGTCCCTCCGAGTGAGGGCATAATTGTAATAAGTGTGTGTGAGTGGGTGTATGTCTTCCAACCCCCACTTCTTTCTTCCCTTTTACTTACCTGTTTCGATGGTAGATTAGGGCATACTTATTTTAGCATACCTTATGCAATGCATGCGTGCATCCATGCATTTGTTTACATGCACCGGGCTCGGTACATCATACAAACTGCATCGTGCTTCCAATTCCAAATTGAATACGTGCATCAAATAAAGTGCACTTCACATGCCATGTCTAGGATAGCCGAGCCTGTCTAGATTACAACTTTGCATGTGTTGCATTAGACGTTTCAGTATGCTTAGGTCCATGCATGGATTTCTGATAAGCTTCTGTTTTGGCACGGAGTACGATGTAAGTATTTATGCTTTAGCATCTCGCATGCGTGTGAATGTTAACATGATAGTGTGCTTACCATGCGGCTAAGTGCTTATATGAGATAAACTATTTGAATGCCTGTGGGTGAAGGTTGGATTGCTTGAGTTGGGAAAACTCATTGAAATCCGTGTTTTAGCCTACTTGCGAGTAGAAAATTCCAAAGCATTTTCAAAACGAACGGATATGCAATGTTTGTTTCCAAATCAGGCGATCTAGTCTATACTTGTTTGCTGTGCGCATAACATAGTAATTCTAGGCTAATAATTGGAATAAGAGCATGTAATGTTTTCAAAATCGGATATCACGGTTAGTAGAGGCCGATCTTCGGACCGGGCGAAAGGGGGTGCTCATAGCTGACCTTCCCGATCGTACCCAAGCTCCCGAGCCAAGACATTTGGTGATGACGGACACGTGGCCTTCGGCACCGAGTCAGGGTTTCCTAAATTCCCCATTAAAAAATATTTAGGTGGCGACTCTGTATCTGGCAAAGCAGTCCATGTTTGGCACTTCTTTTCAAAAATCTGTTTCTCAAAACGATTTGCCGGATTTGGACTCTTTGGTTCAGATCAAGAACCGTGACAATTTGAGTCCGAACTGTAGTGAACCCAATATGAACGGAACGGGACCTAACCCTCCCGGGGCGTTCGGGGACGTCTACACCAGGATCCTCAGTTGTGAGAGGTATTTTTGTTGTGTGTAATTCTTTGGCTAATGTGTTGATAGATATGGGTGCATCTTATTTATTTATATCTACTGCATTTGCTTCTGTATTGGGGTTGAAGGTGGCACGGTTAGCATCTCCGCTCAGAGTAGAGTTACCAGTTGGGGGTATAGTTGATTTAGACCGGGGGTGTCGTGGTTGTAAGATAGAGGTTGTAGGGCGTCGACTCCCATTTGCTTTTGTGTTGCTAGACATGTCGAGTTTTGATGTCATCTTAGGCATGGATTGGTTATCCTCGTACCGAGTTGTGATTGATTGTTACCGTCAGAGACTTACGATGTGCACCTCTAGTGGTGACTGTTTTTATTTTCTGAGGGACCAGGTTGATAGGGTCTTGTCGCCAATTTTTGACCCTCGTAGCAAAAGCGAGCTTATTGGCCTTCTTGTTACTCTCTTGGATAATAAGAGTGACGAGACCTGTGTTGAGTTGTCAAGGGTAGTTTGTGAATACCTGGACGTATTTCCCAAGGGTCTTACTAGTTTGCCACCCTACCGGGAGATCAAGTTCACCATTGACTTAGTGCCTGGCACGACACCAATTTCCATGGCGTCGTATAGGTTTGCACCTACCGAATTGCATGAGTTGAAGATTCAACTCTAAGAGCTTTTAGACAAGGGCTTCATTCGCCCTAGCACATCGCCTTGGAGAGCACCGGCTCTCTTTGCTAAGAAGAAGAATGGGTCATTGCGGTTGTGTATTGATTACCGTAAGTTGAACCGGGTTACCGTCAAGAACAAGTATCCTTTACCTAGAATAGATGATTTGTTTGACCAACTTAGAGGGTGTCGTTGCTTCTCAAAGATAGATTTGAGTTCGGGGTACCACCAGTCCGGGAGGAGAACATCCAAAAAACGGCCTTTCGTATGTGTTATGGCCACTATGAATTTCTTGTAATGCCCTTTGGGTTGACTAATGCACCGGCTTCCTTTATGGACTTGATGAACCAAATTGTTAGAGAGTACTTGGATCGTTTTGTGGTCGTCTTTGTGGACGACATCTTAATTTACTCAACCTCTGAGGAGGAACACAAGGCTCACTTGCGGGTAGTACTCGATTTGCTTAGAAAGCACCGGTTGTATTCCAAATTTGAGAAATGCGAGTTTTGGCTTACCGAGGTGAAGTTTTTGGGCCATGTAGTGTCAAGAGAGGGAGTAACTATAGACTCTTCAAAAATAGATGTCGTGTAGGATTGGGGACAACCCAAAAACGTTTTTGAGATACGGAGTTTCTTGGAACTAGCGGGGTATTATTGACATTTTGTAAGGGACTTCTCTAGACTAGCCGTGTCTTTGACTAGGTTGACTAGAAAGGGGGTCAAATTTGTGTGGAGTGAGGCTTGTGAAAGATCATTCCAAGAACTTAAGACTAGATTGACTACCGCACTGGTGTTGATAATTCCGGAAAGAGGCTTAGGTTACACCATTTATTGTGATGCATCTCGGGATGGGCTTGGTTATGTCTTGATGCAAGGGGGAAAGGTTGTGGCCTACGGTTCACGACAATTGAAAACTCATGAGAAGAATTACCCCACCCACGACTTGGAATTAGCAGCGGTAATTTTTGCTTTGAAAATTTGGAGACATTATTTATATGGCGAGAAATTTGAGGTTTTCTCCGATCATAAGAATTTGAAGTATTTGTTTTCCCAAAAAGACTTGAATTTACGCCAACAGAGGTGGATGGAATTTACGGAGGATTATGACTTCGAGTTACACTATCATCCGGGAAAGGCCAATGTAGTGGCCGATGCCTTGAGTCAGAGATCCATAAGTAGTTTGGCAAGTGTGGCCATTCGGGAATGGGTTATGCTAGGTGACATCGGCAAGTTTGATTTGCACTTGGGAGAGTCCGGTGAGAATGCAACCTTGCTTACTTTGAGTGCTCAACCTACCTTGATTAGTAAAGTGATAGAGGCACAACAAGGGAACCGTAAAGTGAAGTCAATTAGAAATAGAATTTCCATCGGGAAGGAAGAGAAAGGTCTGAATGTCCACTCGGATCTGAGTGTAAGTTACCAAGACCGCTTGTTTGTACCGAAATCTTGTAAAGAGGAAGTACTCTAGGAGTTCCATCACTCACACCTTGCGGTACATCCGGGAGGCACCAAAAAGTATCATGGTCTTAGTCGTCAGTTTTGGTGGAGGGGTATGAAGCGAGATGTCGCTTTATTTGTATCGAAGTGCCTTACTTGTCAACAAGTGAAGGCTAAACACCAGAGACCAACGGGTTTGTTACAACCCTTACCGATAGCCGAGTGGAAGTAGGAGCATGTTACCATGGATTTTGTAGTTGGGCTTCCTAGAACACAGCAGGACAATGATGCCATTTGGGTGATTGTTGAAAGCTTGACTAAGTCTACACATTTCATTTCAATGCACACTGGCAACTCAGTTGAGCACTTGGCAGAGTTGTACATTAGAGAGATAGTTCGACTTCATGGAGTTCTTGTAACCATTGTATCGGATAGGGACCCTCGTTTTATCGATCGGTTGTTGTAGACCGCCCAAACTCCACTCCGCGTGGGAGGGTGCGAATTGTGTTCTAGCTACTACAGTTCGGACTCCTGTCACAGTTCTAAATCTAATCTCACAAAGTGCAATGTAAGACTAATAAATCACCAAAGAGTCCAAATCTGGCAATTGGTTTTGAAAAATCAATTTTAATCAAAAAGCGCCAAACATGGACTGCTTTGCCAGATTTCAGAGTCGCCACCTAAATATTTTGTTTTGGGGAAATTTAGGAAACCCTGACTCGTGCCTAAGGCCACGTGTCTGTCATTACCAAAGTTGTCTCAGCTCGGGAACTTGGGTACGAGAGGGGAAGGTCATGAAATGAGCAACCCCACTCGCCCGATCAAAGGATCGGCCTCTACTAAACATGATATGTTATTTTTGAAAACACATGCGTTCTTATTCCGGTTTATTAGCTAACTTACTATGTGATGCGCACAACATATAAGTATAGACTCAATCACAAGAGTTGGAACAAAACATCTCATGTTTGTTTTTCGAAAATGGTTCGAAAATGCTACTCGCAAGTAGGCTAAGACATGGATTTGCCACCCTCAAGTGGGCTTAGTAAACAACATGATTTTGCCACTCCGCAAAGTGGGCTTAAAACACACATTTTGATGAATTATTCCAATTCAAGTAATGAAGCCTTCATCCACAAGCATTCATGCAGTTATAGCAGTTAAGCAAATAGCCTCATGGCAAGCATGTTATCATAGCAGTCACTTACACACATGCAAGGATGCTAAAGCGTAAACACTCACAGTGTACTCCGAGCCAAAACAGAAGCTAGTTAGAAATCATACATGATCCTAACTATCTAAGATGCCTAATGCAACGCTTGCAAAAATGCAACTAAAATAGGCTAGGCTATCTAGAATGGCATACGAATGCTACACTTGATAACATGCTTTGAAACACGTATTCAAGTAAGTGTATTGAAAGACAATGCAGTTTGACTAATGCGCCGAGCCCGGTGCATGCAAGACAAGTGAATGATGCACGCATGCAAAGCATAAGCATGCTAATTGAAACATGCCCTAAAACTAACCATCAAAAGCTGATAAGTAAAAGGGAGAAAGACGTGGGGTTGGAAGACATTCACACACACACGCACACGCACACTTATTACAAAATTTGCCCTCTTGACGGAGGGTCCGAATAAATCAACTAACTAGCTTCGCTAAGCTAATTATTACAAACCAACTAATTAACTAACTTAGCTAATTAACTATTACAACACGAGTTGAATCAACTAACTATTCTAAGTTAATTAAGTACAAACCGAATTAATTAATTAAACACTTAACTAATTAATTACAGAATAACTAAGCTAATGAATTAGTTTAGCTAAGCAATTTAAACAAAAGGCCTCGGGAAGCGAGGGGGATATGCATGCTCGGTCGGCTTCGCTCGGAAATCCATTACCATGCCCCCAATTGCCTCAGTTTGCATTTGGTTTGATCTCTGAAAATTGCACAATCTCCAGAATGCTTTTTCTCTAACACAGGGACCTCCTGGTGGACTGCCGACCAGAAAATGTGGCTGTAGACCACCTGTAGACCAGAAAAACTGGTTGTAGACCAGAAAAAGTGGTCGGTCGACCACCTTTATTGGTCTGCTGACCAGAAAATTTGCCAAGCTCTAGTTTTGTTGCAACAGAGAACAAGAAGGAGCATAGCAGTGTATTTGCAAGATATGTGTGCACAACCACCCTCCCTATCATTTCTCAAGCTCAGGGAGTGCGATACTCGACTCTCGGGTTACCAACCGAGCATCGCAATGCACGATGGCCGAGGAGCCAAGTTTGCACAAGTCAATGTCAATGAATGCACAAATAACACATAAGGGCCTCCACCTTATCATACACAATCAAGGGCGTCGGCGACCGAGAAATGAGGCACGTTTCATCACTTCAAGCATGAAACGTGCCACATTCCTCGTGTTTGGATTGACGTCCAATCCAATCCAAACACAATGCAACGCACACAACATGCCTATCTAACAATGTTAATGTTGCATGCACAAGGTTCCATCATATAAGCAATGCATGCATGGCAGGCTAAAGCATCAAAGCAAGTAAAGAGCATCATACAAGAGGCATGCAATACAATGCTCAATGGACTTAAACCAACTATGGACAAAGCTCCACCATGCCAAAACAAAGGCCAAAACATGCTATGGACAAAGCTCCACCATGCCAAAACAAAGGCCAAAACATGCTGAAAAGGGGGCCCAAAAGCTTATACAAGCATGCATACACATTGGCTCACAAACAAGGTATGAAGACACAACTCTCAAACACAACAAAGGGATGATAAATGCAAGAATATGGCAGAGGTATATGGCCTGAAATAACATGCCAAATGATGTCATGCCATGCACAAAGCTCAAATATGGCATGCTAACAAGGCCAATTACACTAGAGCTATACAAAGCAAGGCATGCATGACTAAAACCACTCAAATCAGACCTAAAGCATGCTAAAACATAGCCAAAAATGTGCTGGAGTAAAGCATACACATGCTAGATCAATAGGCCAAAACACTAAACAAGCTAGGCTAGTGAACAAGTTTGCACTACAAGTGCATAAACCATGCAAGAGGTGACTTTGTTGACCAAAATCAGAACTAAGTCATGCCAAAATATGAGTAAAAGCCTGCTGGAGTGGAGCCAAAAACCTACTAAAATGGTGGTCCAAAGCATAGAGCATGTTAGGCTAACTAAGAGGATTGCATTACAAGTACATGAAGCACGTAAGAAGCATCCAAGATAGCCAAAAATAGAGTCATGGTAGGTCTAAAAATTCACAAAAAATTGCTCAAACAAAGCCTCAAGAAGATAGAAATACATGCTCTTTTGATGGGCCATCAACACAAGTAAACAAGAGAAGAGGAAGGGGGGACACCCCCTCCCATTTGGGGCCTCAAAACCACCTGTTCACCACTGAAATTACTCTGGAATTCAGTAGTTTAAAGGCCAAAAAAGTTGGTTTGAAAGGTGGTGAAAGATGGCTCAAAAGGCTTTACAAGCCAAGAAGCAAAAGGGAGGAAAACCCCCTAGCCAAACAAGGCACAAACCAACACTTTTAGGACTGAAAAATAGAGGAAAAATAGAGGTTTTTGTAGTTTAACACCACCCCAAAAATAGCCCCAAAGTAGTGTGAAACGATTGCCAAGCAAGCATGCAAAATAAGCTAAAAGGGAGAGAGTTCTTACCCTTGATGCACAGTTGCAAAACAGGCACAAATCTGAGCTCAAATCACCTTTTGGAGCTCAAACAAACTCTTAAAGAATCTCAGCCCAATGGTGGTCAAGTTTGGTGAAGGAAGTGTAGGCAAAGGAGAGGTATATCTCCAAGTATATCTCATGCATGCACACAAGGGCAAGAGGAATAGCAAACTAGAGAGAAAAGCTGAAATTTAGCTCTGAAATTTGTAGAGAGAGAGAGAGAGAGATTTTAGTGTGAGAAGCTCCCACAATTGCTCAAAATGTTCTCTTCTTTCAAAATGGGAGAAATGCCTCATATATAGTAATATACAAGAGTTTGGTCGAAATATCTGATTATAGGACAGCTGGAGGTTGTGGAAGACAGTTGGAGGGAAAATATCTTCAAAAAATCTGAGTTTGGGACCTTAGTGGTCGGTTAGCCACATTTTCTGGTCGACCGACCACCTTTGGTGGTCGACTGGCTACTTTTCTGGTCGACAAGCAAAATTCTGCTTTCCAGGTCCAACTTCAAATGACCATAACTCCTTCATCTGGACTCCTTTTCAAGTCATTCTTGTGTCCAAATTGAATCCCCGGAAGTAAGCTTTCCAACGGTGGTAGCCTTGCATCAAAATTCCAACTATGCAAAACGTTATGCCTGTTTTGGTGAAGCTGCTTAGTTTCGATCCTACCCGGATTAATGCCGAACTTCTCCCAAACTAGTTTGCTTCTCTCCTCTCCTCTTTTCTTCAAATCCAAACCCCTAAACAAGGTATTTTGAAAGATTTTTCAGAGATTTCATCTCTCTTTCATTCATTTCCACTTTGTCTTTTGCTCGGTTTGCCGAAAAGCGCAACATTTAACAAAATGCGAGCGTCGGAACATCGTATGAATTTTTTCAAAAACTATTTTGAAAGAGAGGGTTTCAAGGTCTAAAATCTTTTGATCAAGATTGTTTTGGTCCAAAAGGAGTATGAAGTTGGGATTTGACTCTCTCATTGCCGAAAAAATTGAACGTTTGCCCTGCACACCTTTCACCACCAAGTAAACCATCAATAGTGCCCAAGCCTTAAGGGCGGTCAAAAATGGGGTGTCTACAGTTGTGGCAAAGCCTTCAAGAGGCGTTGGGAACTTAGTTGACCTTTAGTACCGTTTATCATCCTCAAACCGATAGGCAGTCGAAGTGTACTATTCAGATTTTGGAGGACATGCTTAGAGCTTGCATCCTTGATTTTAAGGGGTCTTGGGAGAGACACATACCATTGATCGAGTTCGCCTATAACAATAGTTACCAAGCTAGCATCGAGATGGCACCGTTTGAGGACTTGTATAGCCGACCTTGTAGATCGCCGGTTTGTTGGGCCGAGGTGGGTGATGCACCGTTATTGGGCCCATAAATTGTTAGGGAGATAATCGAGAAAGTTTCTCTCATTCGGAAGAGGTTAGCTACGACCAAAGCCGACAGAAAAATTATGCCAATAAGAGGAGACGACCTTTGTCTTTTGAAGTGGGTGACCAAGTATTCCTTAAGATTTCACCTAGGCGGGGTTTGATGTGATTCGATAAAAGTGGTAAGTTGTCTCCGAGGTTTATTGGGCCTTTTGAGATATTAGAGAGAATTAGGGAAGTGGCGTATCGGTTGGCTTTATCGCCACAACTTTCAAGGGTTCACAATGTGTTTCATGTATCAATGCATAGGAAGTATGAGCCCGACCCTTCTCATGTACTAGATTGGGTTGAATTGGAGGTAGAAGAGGATGCCTCTTATGAAGAGCGACCGGTTCAAATATTAGATACCCGAGAGCAAGTGGTATGGGGCAAAACCATACCGTTAGTAAAGGTGTTGTGGAGGCACCATGGGGTTAAGGAGGCAACTTGGGAATGAGAAGCGGAGGTCCGCTACAAGTATCCGGATTTGTTTGGAAATGCTTAGTTATTTTAATTTGTATTAGTTCCTAATGTTGGAGAGAAATGTATCAAAGTTGTTGATTATGTGGTGTTATTTTGAAAAATTGGAATTGTTATGAATTGCTATTATCTTGTTGGAAGGCTTCATGCACACGAACTGTTGTTGTTAACATTGTAACTAGGACACTTGGGAACCATGATGATGATAGTAAATGTTAGTTAAAGATCCATTTTGTGATTTGAAATTATGATGGCATGGTTGTGATTGCTAAAAATCTTTTGTTTAGGTAGTTCATTTAAATTTCGGGGATGAAAGTTCCTATGGTGGGGAGGTTGTGATGACTGGGTGCGCTACTCGTTTCGTTTTCCCTCGTTTAACTTTGGGTTTGTCTTGTTGGGGTGTCGGTTTGACTTGGAACCTTGTTACTTATTTTGGTTTGTTGTGTTCAGAAGTTTTTCTCCAAATTTTGTTCTTGTTTAGTCCGGTGTTGAATTTCTCTTGTTTCGGAGGGTGCGAGGTCGGGTCTGGAATGTTTGGAGTTGAGCCAAGAAAATTCTGGGTTGGGGGACCAGGGCCACACGTGGTGAAGAGGGGTCACACGTGCAGAGATGAAGGCCACACGTGCAGGAGGCACGCTCTGCACGTGCGGGAATGGGCGCCATACGTGCGGGAGACGCTGAGTCCGAATTTCTACTTTTCTTCTTTCCTTGGGCTGAGTGTGTATCATTTTATACACCTCTCTCTCTCTCTCTCTCTAAAAAACCCTTTTCTCCTCATTCTCTCTACATTTCTTACTAAAAACCTTACAAGATCCTTAATCTCCATTGTGTGCGGTGGAGATCACGTTTCAAGATCCTTAATCTACATTTCTCCTCCTCCTTCTCTCTGCATCTTAACCCAAGTTCCTTCATCAAAGTTGGATAACTTCTAGAGGACTTCATTGTGTGCGGTGGAGATCACGTTTCAACACTGTCAAATTTGGGGTTTCTCATCTTTCTTTCTCCAATACTTGAGGTAGGGATTATTCTTGGAGTTGTATGTATATTTTTGCTAGATTTTGTGAATTTTTAAAATTTTCCATTGTAAATGTTAAAACTTGATTTTTGCTCAAGAATGTGGGTGGTTTGAGAATGGTTTTCCTCCTAGTTTCTTTTAAAAATAATCTCTTGAGGATTTTGAACTACATTGATTGAGAAAAAGAAACTTTTTTAAGAAAAACCCCTTTCAAGAGATTTGAATGTGCTTGGTTGTGGTGAGGAAATCTAGGATTTGGGGGTTTGAAATGTTGTTGAGAACTCATAGACAACATTGTCATTATATCATCCTTTTGTGCCAAAATGCTTAATGATTGGAAAATTTCTCATCGATATATATATATGTCTATATAAATAGATATACAAATGATGGATTTCATGAAATATGAGAAGTGATGATTTTGGAAATTGTTGTGCTAAGATATTGATATGGTTTTGAAATAACTAAATTGTTGGGAAAAGTTTGGAATATGGAAACGTTGCTATCTATTGATAGAATTAAATGCATATATGGCTATTGTGTGTAATAGCATCAAAGGGAGAGATGGGAATTTTGTTTTCGTATGGAATTATTGTTGAAATAATTGAAAATGGAGAAATGTTATCTAGCATTGGTGAATTTTTGCATTTACATGTTCATTCAATTGATTATTCCACTTCTTAAATTGAGTTGGAAACTTTGCATTGAGAAAAGAATATTGTGAACAAGCTTATTATCAAAATGTTTTGGGGTAAATACGTTGGCAAGTCCAGATAGGAGGTGTAGATGAAATTGATTAAGTTGGCCAGAGTGTCCGAGATGAAAGACCGAAAACAAGCGTAGATGAGGTACCACTTTCCTTCAGGTTAGCAACCGGTAAAGTGGAGTTTTGGTAGTGCTAGTTAAGCCTACTTGCAGACACCGACCTAGGGATTACCTGAGTCGTATTTACCACCCCATTGAATTAAATTGTAAATTCCTAAATTGCTAAGATTTCAAGTTATTATTGAACATGATGGTTCTCAAAAGACGTAAATATAATCTTCTTTTAAAAGGCATAGCATGGCATGTGCATTTCATATTGGGACTCTTGCATAAATGTATATGCTTTGTTAAGAATTCTCTACTAGGCTTTAAACTCACCCCTATGGGATTTTGGTATAGGAAAAGATGTGGTGATCCCGCCAAATTAAAGGCGTGGAGTATTTTGTGGAGAGCAATGACTCTTATTTTGTTGTGGTTCATTTTGCAAGCCAAGGGCTATAAATGTATGTGTTTGTGAAACCATTTTTGTGTAACCAGGCTTAAGCCTTGGAATTTGTAAGCCCTTGAAGGCATTTTATTTACTTTTGAATTTGATGTTCTACATGCTATAGATTCATGTATTTGATATCATTGAATGTATAATTTGCATGTGGGACTATTTTGTACAAACCTTATTGATTAATGATGTAAAGGTTGAGGAATTACATCCTTTCTCATAATGAACGTTGATTGTTGTACTCATAAGATGTTATATATTTTGGGGCGTTACATGTCACATCGGGCCATTGCAACCTTTGGTGGCATTATTCACTTTTGGATTTATCTTATGTATTTCTTCACAGCCTCTTCCTCTTCTCCTCTGCCGCCAAGATTGGCATGCTCATCTTCCTCACTGATTATGTCGTCTCCAACTCGTTCTCTTTGTTCGATGTTGACCATCTATTCTTATTAAGTTCATATAGACGATGCCAAATTGTGAGTGTTAATTTGTGACCTCAAAACCAAACTAGATCTCCCAACTGAGATCTAACGAACTTAGCCATAGAGCATACAGAAGAATAGAAGAGCCCACCACCTACACACAAGAAAACAATAAACACCATGGTAGCTCGTCCACCCGGGAGCACTCCGACGATCAAATCAGTCAACTCATCTCTCAAAGATATCTACACAAGTAAACAATTCATCGGAAAAGCATACCTTAAACCCACATGGGGGTCTTACTTTTATAGTCAGTATTGCCTTTGTCCTATAGAAGTATCACTCCATAGGATTCTATCATTTACAAGGATAACATCTATCACTACTCATATTTAGGGGTGTATGCGGTGTGGTTCGAGCAGTTTGAGAGTAAAATTAGAAACTAAATGGCCGAATGGTGAACTGGCAGATTGGTAAATCGTAGTTTGGGCGGTTTTAGGCGGAATGGAGGGTTAAAGAATATTCTAACCAATTATTAAACATTTTTATAATATATAATACTAATTTGCATAATATTTATATATATATATATATATATATATATAGCACAAAGTAATTTTACATAATATGTTTCATATATAACTACTAATTTGTAATAAATTTCACATCTTAAATCTTTCTCACATTCATTTTTACTTTAATATTTCATTGGAGGTTAACAAACATTTATGTATTAACTATAGTGGAGTAGAGCGATTTGGAAAAGCAGATTATAAATTTTAAAGTTTAATCTGCGGTTGATGGATAGAGCAGTGTGAATTGATGTAGATCGGTGCGATTTTAACAGATTTGGCGGTATTTTGCACAGCCCTACTATTCGGATTAAGAAAAACTTTTCCAAAAGTCTCATCTCTATCTAAACATGTAGTTTGATATCATTTGGGACTCTTCTCCTTCATTTGAATATCTCAAATTCCGATATGATAGCATCATATGTTGGCATCTCAGTCCATCCATGTGGTACGTGCCCGAGGTTCTTAGCTAACAACCTCGACCATGTATACAACCCTAAAATTATGTCTCTACAAATATATATCTATATAATAAGACAAGAGACTTTTTGAAAATGTCTTCAAATGTATGAGAGATACATTTCAATTCAACGGCTGAGATTAATTCCAAATTTATATCAATGGTTCGGATGAATAGATCTCCCGCCCAAGACTTCTCTCCACCTACTCACGTCTGCCTCCCCACCTTCTCTTTTTGAATAGTAGATGTTGTGTGTGTGTGTGTGTGTGTGTGTGTGTGTGTGTGTGTGTGTGTGTGTGTGTGTGTGTGTGTGTGTGTGTGTGCCCATGATTCTGTGATGTTTTGTGATGTTGTGTGTGAGTTTGTGTTTTGACAGTATGTGGTGGTTTCGATGGCTTCGATTCAAGCTTAGGGTTTCTTTTACCGTGTGTGTTTGGGAGAGCTACACAGAAATTTTCTGGGGGCTGAGAAAGTCCCAGAAAATGGCGAGAAACAACGCACAGGGAGAGAACTTGCAGAAAGGTAACTCCGGCGCTTCAACCGCCTCCGCCTCCGCCGCTATCAGAGTTAGATCCAGACCCGATCCTTTCTTGGTTGTTTGCCGATGCTTCAACATCGTAACCTCTACGGCTGCCATTCTCTGCATCTCTGTCAACATTCTCTCTGCCACTCGTTCCTTCAAAGATGGATTTGATGCATGTAATCCCCCCTTCCTCTTTGTCTCTCTCTCTCTCTCTCTCTCTATATATATATATATATATGCCTCTGGATTTGTATGTAAATTTATTGTTTTGTGGATGTTTGTAGATATTTGATGGCATATTTCGGTGCTATGCGGTTGTGATTGCAATGTTCGTGGTCGTTGTCGAGACAGAATGGGGATTCTTCATCAAGTTCTGGAAGGTTTACTTTCCAATTTTGGATTTTAATTTGTTCTATGAAATTTGAATGTCCATATAATACAAAATGTTAGAGATTCGAGTGTTGAAGCATTTATGTATCTGGATTCTGGATCAATTTCAGATTTCACTTTCTTCATACTATCCTTCACAAGGTGATCTTGGTTGGTTACATGAGATTATAGTGGAAATTTTACAAATTTCATAAAACCTATTCACTTGCTATCTATGTTGACTCATATAATCGATAATTTTACATGAAACATATCGTCATAGCTTACGCTGTAGTTATTGGTTTTGCATGCCAAGTTTTGGGTAAAACCTTAGCTTGGAAACCCTTTGGTTTATCACAAAGCTCACATTATCTTGGATTGATTTCAATCAATTATTTGCAGGTGTTGGAGTATTGGGCTGCTAGGGGTATGCTGCAGATCTATAATGGCTCACATTTTTTGTGTGTTCCTGTTATGTGGCCCCTGTTTATGAAGATTCTGCATCAACTTATGGCCCGTCTGTAATGGCATTTTGTAGTTTAACAGGAATACACAGGAACACACAAACTGCCATAACTTATGGCCATTATAGACATTATAGATTCTGCATCAACATAACAGGAACACACAAACTGCCATAACAGGAATGTTACAAAATGCCATGTTGAGTTTGCTTTGAAATCCTTGACTTGGGTTCATTTCTGTTTATCATCATTTCTGGTTCACGGTTTATTCATATCATCTGTGCAAGGTAAGATTTATGTCTCTATTCTCCTTCTCTCTCTGTTCCCCTTCGTTGTCTTCTCTTGCCATTTTTCCTAAAAATATCATAATAAATCAGGACCATTAAAATGTCGTTGAATGAAAAAATATCATTGATTGAGGGGCAAAAAATCTGCTGATCAACATTTGGTTCTCTTGCTGTTCATTTTTGCCATTTTCAATTATGATTTAATATAACTTGGTGACTGAGGGAAAATTTTAAGTTTGGTGAATGATGTGATGGCCAAAGAAAGAACACTCCGTAAAGGTGTTTTTCTTCATGGGCTTTATAGGTATGTTTTTAGTGTTGTCCCAAACTACTTTAAGAACTACAGAATCCATATTGACAACAAATCAAATTCATTGGCAATACCACACAGAGGAAGCATCTAGGATGAAGACATGGGTGTTTGGATCAGTTAGACAATCAGTTAGCCAGTGACAGGTCTGTCATGAACCCACATGGGAACACCATCTGAAGGCACCTCTCATTTTTCCAACACAAAAGCAAATAGAATAGGATGGGCTGTAATAGAGGGGTAGCCCCACCTCTCAAATTTCAATTCCATAATTTTATTAATGAAAAAGTCTAGAAACACATATACTGATCATATGAAAATTATGTCCGATTTTTAGAAACACAGAAACTAATCATATAACGATTGCCTCTAATTTTTAGATTGGTTTCTATGCAAAGAGAAGTACTGTTTTATTTATATACAGAATTGACCACTAAAATACAGTTACAATTTAGAATTATGAGGGGCAAAATTTAAGTGTAGTAGTTTATAATTATTCAATGACAAGCTCCAATGTTTAATATCTGTAGTTATATTTCTTTCCCGTGTATCTTTTGTGATTAATTTTATGATTAGTTTTATTGTTGTTGAAACTATGATATGGGTAAAGGTAGAAATTTCAAATATTCATGGATTTGGGTCATTTCTGTTTTTCTCAGGAGGCATCCAGGTGAAGCTATGTGGAATAGCTCAATATGGTAATCTCATAGGTGTTACAATTGGATACACAGTAACGGCATCTATTAGTATGGTGTGAGTATAATTTTAATGGACTTGCTTTTCGGTTTGAATCTCCTTATTAGTCTTTTATTGTCTTATTTATAGTAGGGGGAGAATTCTTCCCAATCCACTGTGTGAGTTGGAGGCTTTGTGGGGGTGTAGATATACCATAAAATTATTTAATTTGTTTATTTGTTATTTGTAAATTATTCATAAACAGAATTATATTAATTTAGTAATTATAATTATGTGATTTTATATATAAAAAAAAATTGAGGATTATTTTTAAAATTATACTTATCGTCTATTTTTTTAAGATAAATATATATGATGAAATAATGTAGTTATAATTATCTTATCAATCTAATTTTTCTCATAACTAATTTGTACATAGGATTTGAAAAAAATGAACAATTCAAATTATCATAATAACAGACTAAAATAATATTAAGATTTGAATTGTTCATTTTTTTAATCAACATTTGAGTCTTAGATTAGATCACAGTTTTTGAGTCTTTCTCATTACTCAAATTCTAAAATCACTAAATGATTCACCTAATGATCATTGCTCGAGTTTAGAAAAAATAAATATAAAAATGAAAACAAAAGCAACAATTGTCACATTTTTTTTCCAATACTCCCCCACAAAAATGCATAGTCAGTCTATACATGCGTAATAAAATTTTCAATAGATTTCATTGTGTACTCACCTTAAACTGGGGGTATGACTCATGAGAGCAGGGGCATTATTCATTCTTCATAGCAGCCGGTTTTAATTAAACGATATTCAAAATATTTTTACAAACATAGTGTACATGAATTTATAGACACAGTGTACATGAATTTACAGAGAATCACCGAACTTCGCATCACAATAAGAAATCGTCAAAACCACAAACAATTAACTAAATTTTCAGCAATTAAAGCAACAATAGGATGGACAAACAATCTCAATGCAAATAACCATAGAGAATTCACATCAATTGGGATTCTTTGTGTTATATAGTATAAATCTACTGATCAACATTTGATATGTTAAAAAATAAAATCTAATGATTTCAGTTTCCGCTTGAAATTTCAGATTTTGGCTTGAAAGGCTTGCGAAGAAAGCAGAAAGTTTTCAGGTGAGATTCTAATTGCGAACATATTGAGTTTGCTTTGAAATCCTTGACTTGGGTTCATTTCTGTTTATCATCATTTCTGATCAACATTTGATATGTTATAAAATAAAATCTGCTGATACATATCAAATTTTATCAAACAAAATTTCTTTGTATCAATAAATTTTATTCATATCATCTTTGGGAATTGCACAGTGTGCTTGCCACCCCACAAAACCACCCTTGAGAAACTCAGAGACAGACTGTCTGAGATTTTCTTCCCAGATGATCCTCTTCACAGGTTCAAGAACCAAGCATGCTGTCAAAAATTGCTTCTGGGTCTTCAATTTTTCTTCCCTGTTTTTCAGTGGGGACCCAATTATAGTCTAAATCTTCTAAGGTCTTATGTCATCTCTGGTCTCACCATTGCAAGCCTTGCAATCCTACAAGTATATATGTATATATATAAGATACCAATTATGAAAACTTTAGTTAGGCCTGTTTCAATTAGATATATGTATATATATAAGATACCAATTTGATTGGCAGCAGTAGCACTAACTGGTGTGCATTTTAGTTTTAATTTCTTTTAAATTGCAGAGCACTGGCTGGTGTGCATTATTTGATATTTAATTTTTTTTATATTTGATTTGTTTGGAATTGTAGAGTACAGTTTGTTAAATATATTTTTATAACTGCATTTTAATCTTAATATTATTTACACCGTGTCTTTAGGCACTGGCATACGCTAGATTATTATTTACACCGTGCCTTTAGGCACTGGCTGGTGACAAACAAATATGATTATAATAAATTAAAATTTTGATTGGATGGGTTAAAGTCAATTTTTTTTTCTTCTTCCCTTTACCCCTGTGACTCAACTCAATATATTTTAGTTTCGTTGGGTGAAAATCATCTCTTATTTTGTACAAGAGTTGAACCTATTCTTTCCTTTATTTATTTATTTTCTTTCTTTCTTTCTTTCTTGGTTATCAGGTTATCCTTTATGTTTACTTAACTTTCATTAGCTGTTAATGGATGCAGTTATATTGAATTTATTGATAGTATATTCTGTGTCATTTAGCAGGTTCATGTATAGTCCAGTGTATAAATTGTTTTCTTCTCAGTTTCATGAAACCCCATATTTCACCTCCTCTCATTTCATATATATCTATCGGGTTATAATTTCTACTGGGTTTTGTTTGTTTTGATGTTTTTGTGAAGTTTAAGGTGCCATTCATGGGTACTCTGTTTCGTGAAATTAATTGTTCTGTTTTCATATCCCTATTATATAAAAAATGGGTATAGGCTGATATGTTGCATTTACTTTCCTAAGATTTGAATCGGAGAAAGAAAGAGAAACTTTTGTAGTGGAGAACAAACAGAAGATATTTGTAGTTCCAATTATATTCTTAGCAATAAAATTTGATGTTATCTGCCACTTTAACAACAAATTTAGTACATCACTAAATTTGTCTTTCTTGGGTTAATAAAAATCTCGGTGGTATAATTCCAAAGGAAATGGTTACCTTATGCATATGATATTTTGCTTCTTTTTTTTTCTATAATTTAAAAAAAAAAAAATTCTATTAGTAGCCATGCATATGTAAAGGCTATTCGTGCTGCTCAGCATTTCATCTATATTGAAAATCAATATATCATAGGGTCTTCATACAATTGGAGCTCCCATAGAGACATAGGTAAGGAACTATTCCCTCACATACAAAAATCATGATGTTTATATTTCTTTTTCTGAAAGCACAAATGATAGAATCTTCTATAGACCGAAGACTACCCAACCAAAACTTAAAAAAGTTTTATCTGGCATTTTTGTTTATGTTATGCAATATTAGATATTATGGTGTGAAAAATTGATGCAATTTAAGAATACCTGGTGGACTTGAGCATGGTTAATGATTATCTCAAAACTGGATAGTTGAAGTCACTTTTGGCATGAAATTTGGTTTGCAGAAGTGGCTTACAGACTCCACTAAGTACATATACGCTCCTATATGATGATTTCATTGCGTAATTGAATCTCAATCTCTCTTTCTCTCCGAAGAAATATGGAACAAGAAACTACAATGGAGGAGGCATTGCTCTCAGGTAAAATTCCAGTTTCATAGGCTTTCAATTTGGTTTTCCCCAATGTTTTGATTTGTAAATTTGGGTTCTGATTGACAGAGGAGCGATGTAGTAGAAGAAAAACAGAGTTTCGAGAGATGGAGTTCGTATCAGTACGTGGAAAGGGCTGGTTCTATAATTCCAACAGCTTCCTTGGCTGGAACTGAAGTCAGCGTCGACGAAATTCGATCTGCTACTACTTCTTCTGATCGATATTACCCTCATCTTCACGCCCATTTGATCAGCTCACCTAAACCAGATCCTAATGGTAATCCAATTCAATAATATCCCCAATTGATTCACTCACTCACAGACACACACACAAACAGTTGTAGTTCAGAATTTGTGAATTTTGTTGCTGCATACTAGGAAAGTTATGTTTCGTTGGATTCACGCATATATATGCATATGAACAATCACAGAAACAGTACAGTTTAATGTTACATTGAAATCTCAGCAACCCAGCTTTTAACAATTGGTTACTACAATACCCAGAAGAAAGTTTTGATATTTTTTGCTTTTAAATATTTTGGGTGTTGTTTTGTGGTTCAGAATTTGTGAATTTTGTTGTTGCATTTTAGGAAAGGAAAGTTGTGTTTGGTAGGATTCACTAAACAGTGAAACATATTCAGTTTAAGTGTTGAATCTGGTGTTTCTACTAAATCACTGGTTGAGGAAGTTTATGGTTCAAATTGGATTTTGATCTCATCCCTATGTTTAACATTGCAGAGATATGATATTTACTGTTAGCTTTGGCCTCCCTAAATTTGCATTTTCTTAGCCTAGCAAAAGAAAAGAAAAGAAAAAGCAGGGGGATTAGAAAGGAATTTTGCAACTCACATGTGAGTTAAATCTCTCAGTAATGTAGCATCACTCTACTAAATTTTAATCCAAATCAAGAAAAAACTAAAGAAAACAAATTGGCAGCAATCTACAAATCTGACCTATTAGAGGTGTTTTAAATTATTTGTTTTCTTGAGCTACATTCACCAAGGATTAGTAAAACAATGGAGTCACGAATGAAGTGTTTAGGCATATGAACAATTACTTGAAGTGATTATGGGCACTGTATAGTCGATTAGGCTACTGGGTTTTATTTACATGGACTATTCGATTTGAATTGATTAGATTCACTACTTAATTTAAAAAGGTCAGCTTTATATAGTTTCAATACATGTTTTTGTTTAGAACACATTATGATGTACTGAAGGCTAATATGGCAACATAGCTTCATCGATTGCTTCCCTGCAAGTACTAGACTATAGCATATTATTTTGGATGCTAAACTATGAGCCAATTTTTGCAGAGCAAGCTCTCATTTATCAAGGTGGATATGGAGGAGATTATGGTGGAATGTCTAATGAATTTCAGAGGTGAGGTTCAATAATGACTTACAAAATATTGATTTTCTAAGGACCTATTCAATAATTAATTGGGGTGATAACTTCATATTTTTTTTAATAATTGTGGGTTCAATTGCCCTTGCATTGGGGCTCTATTGTTTTAGCTAAGAATGAAAGAAAAAAGGCTGATTGGGATGCCATGGGAGGAGGATATGTTACTATGCTTCTTTTTTTTTCAACACTATTTATTGAGTGTTAACATAACATACATGATTGGGCTCATCTATTGACAATTTAAGCTTTTGGGATAACTGGTGTTCTATCCATTAATGAATGAGAGCATGGTCACATGTGAGTGGGAGTGTTAAGGATACAAATAATGAAGTTACCCATACATCTTGATGAAGTTACTCCTTTCTCTAACAACATAAGCTTTCAATGTGATGGTAGTGAAACTTGCTTGGTTGTAGCAAACAAGGAGATTGGTTGAGTATTTTTTCTGTGTCTTTACTTACGGTAGACGGTTTAATAGGATTAGGTAGTTCTTTTGATTTGCTACATCGTGTTTTAGTTGAGAGTGAAGTGGCCTTTGATATGACAATAAATAAATGCTTTCCTAAGCTTTTATGCTTGAAATTCCTTTACTGAATACTGATTGCGAGCATATTTTCTTGCTGTAGGTGCGAACAATTTGATTCCCATGGAAATTGCACTTAAAATTGCTGAGAAAATCAGAGCACGTGAGAGGTTTGCAGCTTATATTGTTATTCCGATGTGGCCAAAAGGCAATCCAACAGGTGCTGCTACACAAAGGATTTTATTTTGGCAGGTAGGAACCAATTATGACTTCAACGCATAGCATTGTGCTTCTGCATTTTAAAGGCAGCTTCAGAGATGGATAACTTTGTTGCTTTTTTTTTCATTGGATTAATATGGGAAATCAAAAAGTTCTATTAATCTGCCCATCAGTGTATATACTTCAGAAGGATCAATTTTTTATTTTGAAATTATCTCTCATTTATTGTACAGAACAAAACAATGCAAATGATGTATGAGACCATTTACAAGGCTTTAGTGGAGGTTGGGCTTCAGAATGAATACACCCCACAAGACTATTTGAACTTACGTTCATATTTGGAAAGCACCGGCGTGCATTGTTTGTTGTTTGTTGTTTGGTCTTAAATTACAGACGATTGGTTGGTGTGCATTGTTTGTTGTTTTGTTTTAATTAAATTATTTTAGAATTGCAGAGCACTGGCGTGCATTGTTTGACATCCAATTTTAATTTTTTAGAATTGTAGAATATTAGCTGGTGTGTATTGTTTGGTTAATTTTATTTTATTATAATTGCAGAACATTAGTTTATCATTTTAATTTTAATGAACATTATAAATTTTATATGTTTATTCCTTAATTTGCATTAAGACTAGGGAGAGTTGTTATTTTTAATTGAATTCTATAGAGGGTATGGTACAAGCAAAATTATTAAAAGTTCTTTAAGAAGAAAAAGTGTTACAGACTCCACATGTTTTAACATGATACGTATATAAATTACAAATATATTTCGATCTCAATATAATTTACACCGTGCCTTTTGGCACGGGCATACATTAATATATATATATTGTCGTTTGTTAAAGTGGTTTCAATACAATATTATATGAGTAATGATATATAAATAAAAATTTACACATATATATGTATATATTTTTTTATAAACTCATTACAAATCTTTTACTTTAAAATATAATATTATTAATTATAAATTTATTATAATAATAGTATTTCATATCACTTTTATTAATTTTTTTATATAATTTTTATGTAAAAATATATTGTAATTTTTCGTACTATATTGTCCAATCAACCTATCAATTCACTTTTCGTCCCCTTTCTACATAGTACTAAAAAGCATGCGTGAATTCAATTAACGCGTGTTGGGTTCGTACTTCACCAAACAGTATGGGCATTTTAAAGCTCTTCATTCAATAATTAGATCAAACTTGTGCAATTATTGGTGACCTTCCTGATGATTATTTATTAGTGATTATTTATTAGTTTTACGGTATTACTTTATGCTATTTATCACTTACACTTGTCAAGTCGTTTTTTAAAATTCTAACAAAAAATACTAATACAGATTTAGGTTTCGTTTGGAGAGTAATTATTTTAGTTAAAAAATTAAAAAATTATTATAAATTGTCACATTACTCTTTTTATTTTTTTATATATCTTTTCGTAAAAAATTAAAAAATTACTAAAATAACATATTCCAAATAAAGTCTTAACCAATAAAAATCAAGTAAAAACATTATGTGAATTTTCCCAAGGGTACCACATTATTTTTCCTAAAGTTGTTGATAAGATGAAAAAAATGAAAGAAAAAAAAATAAATAAAATAGTTATAATCAAAATACGACTTCCAAAACATAATATTACGGCTTGTTTTGGGAAGTTGGCTTTTAGTCACTTTTTTTAGTTTGTAGCAAAAGCCAAAAGTTGGCTTTTTTGAATTTTTTTTTCATTTGGAAGGTGGTTTTTAGCTAAGGATGAAATTACAATTTTACCCCTCCTGAGTCAAAATATGTTAAATGGGTGAAGTTGTAATATTTTAAACTAAATAGGAGTAGTTTGGTCATTTGATTATGATTTGACATCATAAACAAATATTAATCAAAAAAGCCAAAAGTCACTTTTTACCAACTTCCCAAATCATTTGTCTAAAAAAGCCAAAAGTTTGGTTAAAAGCCAAAAAATTACTTTTTACCATCTTCCCAAAATAAGCCTACATATGTATATACACTTCTCAAATTTTCTTATTCAAATCTTAGACATAAATAACATTTTTTAATTTTATAATTGATCATCTGCACAAATTGATGAAGAGAGGTTTCCCTTTAGTTGATTAATTAGAGAAGAGGACTAGCTAAAAAAATTGTGGGTTCATTTTATAAGGCACGTGAATCAGATATTAATTATTAGTAATTATATGATGGAATAAAATTTATCTTACAAAAAATAATAGTTTATGCTTAAAAATATACATGTTATTAATTTTTTAAAAATTAATATGAACCGATCATGTGAATATCAATAATTGATTAATAATTTTTTTGCATGAATAATTTATTTAATAATCTTATAAAATAAATAATTCAAATTATCAAAACGAACTTAAGATAGACCCATGCCCCAATTGCACCCTCCACTCCTATTAACGGACCGGTGATAAAGCCTCCTCCAATTGGTAAATATTGTATCTATAACCAGTTTATGGTGATTTTGGAGGCAAATTTTCACATAAAAATTTGAATTTCCGTTAAGGATAATTCCAATTCCAACCTTGGACACATCACAATGCAACTCAAAATGATGCGAGAAATTAAGCGAGATAAGCCAACTTTTGTTTACTCCATTGAAAGGCCTTAGTTGTTTCCTTTCTCCATATAAATTCTCCTCTTTAATGCAATCAGTGATAAATGGCATGATAATGCTAAAATGAGGAATGAAAAACCAATAGAAAACTGCCAATTTGTCAAAATATGAACATCAAACCATGTTTGATCGCCTCAACCTTAGAACCAAGGGTGGTAGCGGATCAGATTGAGTTAGGTAGATTTTCATTTACCATCTGTCCGAACTTAGACGGATTAGAAAAATCAATCCACATTTTTTCGTTTAGTTACTGGATACAGAGGTTGGTGGGTGGATGCGGAAGGATTTGGTGTTAGACTTTACTATTTTAGGCATTTTTTTAAACTATTTTTTAGTAATTCTTTACTGTTTTGGACACAAAATTTTTTATTCTTTATTTTATATTATAAAAAATAAATGCTCAACTTTCATATTTCATAAATAGCAAATATAATTACTAAATAAAAGAATCTTTTTTTAACACACATAGCATAAAAAACGTAACATCATTTTTTTAGAATGTTAGCGGATCGGGTTGAATCGAGTGACTTTCAATCTGCCATTATTCTTCTAAATCATTAAAACTGTTAGTTTGGACCATTAAATTTTGACAAGTGAGATAAATGTTTTCCCAACCCCACTTAGAACCATCCACTAAGATTTCATCATTGGAAACAACTTATACAAGGAACAAGGCCTCGTCTGGCATGAATATATATTTCTTTTTGGGTAATGTCGGGGGTATGTACGATATGTATTCTTATTATGCATTTTTATATTGTGTACTCATTTTTGTTGTAAATATTGTCGTTGGGTAACGTTTACGTTTTTTTGTTTATATTTACAAAAATTTTATAAATTGATTTTTGTTTATTTTTAGAAAAACATAAATTACAAACGCGTTTGATTTGAAATAAATGTTTCAAAAATTTTAAAAACATAAATTAAAAAATATGTTTATTCAGGCCTAAAATATTTATATTTATTTTTTATTATTTATGACAATGGGATCATACACATTATAATTGGGAAAAAAATTAATTGAAAAAAAAAATTAATTGAAAACAAAATAATTGAAAAAAAATTAATTGAAAAAAAAATTTGTTATTCAAAATTTTAAATTTCTGTTTAAAACCAACGTAAACTCATTTTTTGAGTTGACATTTTTTCCTCATATTTATAAACTGAGACAACCATTTATAAATCAAAAAAATTATCAAATAAGTTTTTATGACAGTTTTTAAAATTTTTATAAATATAAACTGAAAATGAAATGGTTACAAAACAGGTATATATATATATTTTTGAGTAGAGTTATAACAATTTGGAGTTTATAAATGAAATTATGCATTTTAGGGCAATGTTTTGCATTTTTTAGTTAAAAAATATTTAGATAAAAAAAAACGTAACATAATAAAAAAAAAATTTATAATATTATCACAAAATGCGTAACATCATTTTTGAACAAAAAATTATCATAATTTTACTAAAAAATTACATAAAAATACTATAAAAATACGTAACATAAATCACAAAATTACATAATAAAGTGTATATGATACAAATATTTTGAGAGGTGTATACCATAACATTTCCCTTCATAATTTCAAAATATTTCTCTTTTTGTAAAATTGTAAGAATCTCCTAAAGATGTTGTACTTCTTGTTCTAGATCATTGTTCTAGAGTAACTGTACGGGAAAGAAATATACCTTCTCGTATAATCCTGTTGATCAAGTCTGCGCTCCTCCGTACGACGTCGTTAGACCACCTGAAAATACACACGTGAGCTAGCCGGCGGGTGTGTGCCGGAAACCTCTCCGATGCCTAAGTCAGAAAGCTTGACAAATAGACAAAAGCTCTATGAATTCAGGGAGTAAAGTTGCATTACCTCTCCATAGGTGATGTTGTGAGCTTATATAGGTTCCGCGTGGCACAATCCTAGTAGGACTTTTACTCCTCCATTCAGAGTCCTCCTAGGAATAGGACTTTTACTCCTCCATTCAGAGTCCTCCTAGGAATCATACTCCTGAAAGATAATGCTTATCCTTCAACACCCCCTCACTGCTTAAACCAAGTGAGATGGTTTTACCATGACCGAACTCCAACATGACCGAAGTAAACATGACTGTAGTTAGCCGCAGAATAGGCCGAACTATCGTTAGTTCGGCTCTTCCTCCCACTGTACTTACTTCGGCTTCTCATGCGCGACCCATGGCATGGCTAAACCGGACTAACAACTAGCTAGGTCCGATCGAGCTAGTCATGCTATGCCGCAACCGGACTAACCGTAGTACTCTTCTGGACCGAGATAACATTAGGCACTTCTGGGACCGGAGTAACTTTACACCTCTTGCGGACCGGAGTAACTTCAAGGCTCTCTTGGACCGGGCTAACCGGAGTAAGCTTCTACCGCGCTACCCAGAACGAAGCCCACCAAGAGAAGCCATTACCTCGGTTCCAAGTGCCATGGCCGAGATAACTATCTCTACTCCGATTGGTAACTTATAATCACGTTTGGACCGAGGTAACACTTGAAAAAGTCCCTTCCACACTTGGACCGAACTAACACTTGGACCGCGGCCCACTTGCTAGTCTTTTCTACCACGGCCCATATTCGTTTAGTTCTTGGACCGAAGTAAATCTATCCTTACCTCGGTCCATTACGCGGCCCAATTTCCAAGGAAGTCTCCTCCTTAGCTCGGCCCAATTTAGATATAAATTACCCTCTCAATTGCCCCTTAATTCCATCTGCCATGCATGACTTGGGATTACTTGTTTCCAGCCGAGCTAAACTTTAGCCTCTCAACCGAGCTAAACTGTGGCCTTCTACCGGGCTAAACCAGCTCCCTGACTTAGTCAAAACCGAACTAAGAATGCTGCACAATAAGCTTCAACCGGGCTACGAATCCTTCGTTCCACTTAGCCGAGCGAGGACTCCATTTATTTCACCTTTGTTTCTTTTAGCACGGTCCAACGATCCGTGCTTAATACTTTTCCTTTTTACTTTGCAAATTGACTAGGTTGGGCAGGCACACCTTTGCACGCTCAACCGAGATACTGCGCGAGCTATAACCTGCAATGTGAGGCTGCCAAAAACCTCTTCTTCAAGTGTGGGTGGAAAGCAGCTGTGGCGCAACTCGGTCATAGCCAAGAGACCGAGGTCTTCTAAACCCTCCTCCATATTGTATACCGAACTCCATGGTGGAGTATGCAAATGCCATTCAGCAAAAAATTCTCCAATACTGAGGAAGGGGATGTATCCCAAAAGCCTGATAATAACGCCCAGCTCGGTCGCCAGTCCAACTCTCCAACTCCTGTGGTCTCCATCCCACCTTTGCCTGCTGTGTGATGCGGTGCTTTCGACCGAGCTCAACCAAAGTGTGCTTGTCATGACCAAGCTATCTTTAGGTGAAGCCAGGGTTGATTCGGATGTCGATTTAAATGACCTCTATGCATGATTTTTCTTCTGTTTATCAAAGGAGTTTGTAACCTGGCTACGGCCCCTCCTTTTGTAATGCACTTTTGGAATGAAATCTTCAGTTCTCTCAACTGCTTGTTCGGCTTGCTCCATGCTTGCATTTATTTTCCGCTATGTTTTGAATGAAGTTTGACATTCTCTGGCCGATATACTCATCTCGGTCTTAACCTTGCAATCTATCTTGTCATACCTGCCAACCACTCTTCAGCCTTGATCCTTATCTCGGCTGAAGAGTACCAAGTGTTGGTTTTTCCAGCCAACCACTTTTTAATCCTTATCTCGGCCGAAGAGTAAAAAATGTTGGTCAAACCTGCCAACTACCTTTAGCCTAGGTCCTTACCTGGGTTTAAAGGGTGCAAAAAAGTTTTGTTGGTCATACCTGCCAACCTCCTTTAGCCTAGGTCCTTACCTTGGCTTAAAGGGTGCAAAAAAGTTTTGTTGGTCATACCTGCCAACCACCTTTAACCTAGGTCCTTACCTCGGCTAAAGGGTGCAAAAAAGTTTTTTGTTGGTCAAACCTGCCAACCACCTTTAGCCTAGGTCCTTACCTCGGCTAAAGGGTGCAAAAAAGTTTTTTGTTGGTCAAACCTGCCAACCACCTTTAGCCTAGGTCCTTACCTCGGCTAAAGGGTGCAAAAAAGTTTTTTGTTGGTCAAACCTGCCAACCACCTTTGGCCTAGGTCCTTACCTCGGCTAAAGGGTGCAAAAAAGTTTTTTTGTTGGTCAAACCTGCCAACCACCTTTAGCCTAGGTCCTTACTTCGGCCAAAGGGTGCAAAAGAGTTTTGTTGGTCAAACCTGCCAACCACCTTTAGCCTAGGTCCTTACCTCGGCTAAAGGGTGCAAAAAAGTTTTGTTGGTCAAACCTGCCAACCACCTTTAGCCTAGGTCCTTACTTCGGCTAAAGAGTGCAAAAGAGTGGTAAGTGTTGGTTTTTCCAGCCAACGCTGCTTTTAATGCCCCTAGCTCATTAAAACAACCGTTACAGAAGAAAATACTCTATGCTGAAGAGGGAACGACTTGTTTTATTGAGGAGAATGAAAATTACAAGTACCCTAGAGAAAAAATAACTCGAGACTGGCAGTGTTCCATGGTCTGGGGCTTGCTATCTCCATCTTCCAAGGGGTATGCCCCTTTTCCCGCTAATCCTACCACTTTGTATGGTCCTTCCCAATTGGGCCTTAACTTGCCATCTCCGGATATCAAAGTGTTCCTTCTTTTATGTATTGGTCCAAGTGCCCAGCTGCCACTAACTCTTCCAAATGCTGCTTTAATGGCGTGCAATTTTCAGTGCGGTGCCCCTGTTCATCATGGAAGGTGCACCGCGATTTCTCGTCGTAGTCTTTTTGCGCTTCTCCCAGCTTAGCAGGCCATCGGACGAAAGGTTCATCACGTATCTCGCTGAGAATTCGGTAGATTGGTTTTTTGAACACCGTGGTCATGGCAGTGTGGACTCTCAACCTTCTTTTGCCTTGGTCCTCTCCGTTGTCCCGCCTGCCTTGCCCGTTTCTACTTGGACGTTCTACCGTGTTGACCTTTGCCGTGGTCATTTTATCTGGTATTGCGGTTGTGCCAGATTTTGTTTTAGCGCGGGCGCTATCTTCCTCCACGCGAATATGTTGGTGTACTCTTTCCATCAAGGCTTCCATCGTGAGGGGTGGCGTCATGGTAATTGAGTCCCTCAACCTGTTTCCGACTGGAAGACCTCTATTGTACTGTGCGATGGCGAGATTGGTGGGACAGTCCCCAATCTGGTTGAAGGTCTCCCAGTAGCGACTATTGTAGGATCTTAGGGTCTCCTTGTCACCCATGTCGATGGAGAGTAACTGGTCGATCTCCACCGGGGTTTTAGTGTTTGTTCTAAACCTTGTTACGAAAGCCTCCGCCAATTGCGCCCAGGAGGCTATGCTGCCTTCTGGGAGTTTTTCGAACCAAGTCAAGCCTAGGTCGCCAAGGCTAGATGGGAAGAGGATGCACATCAGAGCCTCGTTTCGCCGGTATACAGCCATGACCTGGCGAAAGTGGCTCAAGTGTGAGTAAGGGTCCGTCTTCCCCTCATATGTAGTGAATTTGGGCTGAAGGAAGCCTGATGGTAGGGGTGCGTTTTCAATCGCCGGAACGAACGGTGAGGTCTGCAGCCTCGCTAATGCCTTGTCCGTCGGTTCGTAGGCAGGGCGCGGTAGTGGCATTCCAACCTCGACGCTTCCATGCGTCCGAGGAGCCAACCGCTGTAATGCAGAAACTTTGTGTGGATCGCGCGCCCTGGCGTCCTCCTTCCATCGTGCCTTCTCTTTGAACACGGTTCGTAGGTCGGACGATCTGGGCAACTTCGTCTGTCTGGACCTTGTTTGGTGCGTATGCGAGGGCCAATATGTGCTTCCTTCCGTGTTCGACCTTTCGGATCTCGTCCTCTCAGACCTGGAGCGACGAGTTCTGGAAGATCCGGATAGTGTATCGCCTGTCCTGAGGCTTCTGTTCTCTGCATGGGAGGGTGTAGAATTCCTACTACGCCCTTCCGAGTGGCGAGGGGTGTCTTGTTGTTGCGCCCCTCTCCTGTCGCCACTTCTCTTCCTTTCACCTGGCGTTTGAGTGACTCCATGTCTGCGCCATCTTGCGAATTAATTCATCTTGTTCCCTGACGCGATCCTCTAGAGTTTGAGGATCAATCCTGCGCCTTTGTCTTTCTGGGCTTTGCGAGCGAGAGGGATGAGGGCTGTTATTCCGTCTTCGTCCCCTCGCATCCCTTCTGGAATTTTGTCCTTGTGGTTCCAGACTCGCCATGGGAGCGACCAAGGGTAGGCCTTCGCGCCTTGCACCCCCTTCTGGGGTTAGTCCGTCAATGGTGGAGTGAGGAAGTTCTTCGTTGTTCTCCATTGATCTTCGAGAGAAAGCTTGACCAAGAGGTTGTTCTTGTCTGAGTTCCCACAGACGGCGCCAATTGTACGGGAAAGAAATATACCTTCTCGTATAATCCTGTTGATCAAGTCTGCGCTCCTCCGTACGACGTCGTTAGACCACCTGAAAATACACACGTGAGCTAGCCGGCGGGTGTGTGCCGGAAACCTCTCCGATGCCTAAGTCAGAAAGCTTGACAAATAGACAAAAGCTCTATGAATTCAGGGAGTAAAGTTGCATTACCTCTCCATAGGTGATGTTGTGAGCTTATATAGGTTCCGCGTGGCACAATCCTAGTAGGACTTTTACTCCTCCATTCAGAGTCCTCCTAGGAATAGGACTTTTACTCCTCCATTCAGAGTCCTCCTAGGAATCATACTCCTGAAAGATAATGCTTATCCTTCAACACCCCCCTCACTGCTTAAACCAAGTGAGATGGTTTTACCATGACCGAACTCCAACATGACCGAAGTAAACATGACTGTAGTTAGCCGCAGAATAGGCCGAACTATCGTTAGTTCGGCTCTTCCTCCCACTGTACTTACTTCGGCTTCTCATGCGCGACCCATGGCATGGCTAAACCGGACTAACAACTAGCTAGGTCCGATCGAGCTAGTCATGCTATGCCGCAACCGGACTAACCGTAGTACTCTTCTAGACCGAGATAACATTAGGCACTTCTGGGACCGGAGTAACTTTACACCTCTTGCGGACCGGAGTAACTTCAAGGCTCTCTTGGACCGGGCTAACCGGAGTAAGCTTCTACCGCGCTACCCAGAACGAAGCCCACCAAGAGAAGCCATTACCTCGGTTCCAAGTGCCATGGCCGAGATAACTATCTCTACTCCGATTGGTAACTTATAATCACGTTTGGACCGAGGTAACACTTGAAAAAGTCCCTTCCACACTTGGACCGAACTAACACTTGGACCGCGGCCCACTTGCTAGTCTTTTCTACCACGGCCCATATTCGTTTAGTTCTTGGACCGAAGTAAATCTATCCTTACCTCGGTCCATTACGCGGCCCAATTTCCAAGGAAGTCTCCTCCTTAGCTCGGCCCAATTTAGATATAAATTCCCTTCATAATTTCAAAATATTTCTCTTTTTGTAAAATTGTAAGAATCTCCTAAAGATGTTGTACTTCTTGTTCTAGATCGTTGTTCTAGAGTAACAAAATAAGTTAAGATATCATTAAAATACAAAACCACAAAGACGTACCAATAAAAAATGTCACAACACTTGGCTCATCATCAACATGAAGATAATAAGTGGCGGAGTCAGGAATTTAATAAAAGGGCACCTATTAATTACAATCTCAAAAATTTTATTTCCCAATCAATAACAATAACATAATAATAATTTTTCGAGCTAATGTTAAATATTAAAAATTAATAGTCATTACAAATAGTTTTTAATTTTAAATTTTTATAATTGACCCCGACGAGTTTTCATATTTTGAAATCTTTCCATAATAGTATCATTGTCAATGCTATCAAAAATATATCTCTCAATGTAGACAACTAAGCTATCATTCATCCATTCATCACCCATTCGGTTCTGTAACCGATTCTTCACAATATTCATAGCTGAAAATACCCTCTCAACAGTAGCAGTTGCAACAGGTAATATTAATGCTAAAGTCAGGAGCAAATACACCAATGGATATACTTTGTCTCTTCCAGTCTCCACCATTTTCTTAGCAAGATCGGCAATTCCATTCAACATTGAGAACTCACTACTGGATAACATGTCGATAATAGATGTGTCAAGTTGATCATTAAGTACCATGAGCTCCACTGAAGAAAATTTTTTGGGATAAAATTCAGTATGATGAATTAATTTTTTCTTGTCAAAACTAGAAAAAGAGTTAAATAGATTCAAACATGCCACACAAAGTAACAACTCAATGTTCAACTCAGTGAAACGAGCATTTAGTTCTTGAATTTGCATATCCAAAACAGTGTAGAATAACTCAGCACGATAGTGATGTAAGTTTGTAATTTCTTGAGTATTGCGCATTTGTCTCCCTCGAGCTACAAACACATCTTCCATTTGGGGAATATTAATTTCATACTTTTTACAAAAAGACAAAATATCATCAAGTAAAGATGTCCACCCACTCTCCCTCATCTTTTGGAACCGTATTTTAGAAATTTGAACTGAATTCATGGCATTAACAATATCTTGATCTTTCCTTTGTAGTGCTTGCGATAACTCACTTGTAATAGCCAATATCATTTTGAATTGAGTCCAACAATACGTTTGCTTCTGCTCGTTGTTCTGAATTTGAACCATCCTCCAAAATCATTTCGAGCACATCAATCACTATTGAAAACGTACTAGCCAAGTTGACTAAAGTACTATAGTGTGAACCCTAATGCGTATCACCACCACATTTAAGATTAGTTTCTTGATACAAGTCTTGCCCACTAGATAGCTCTCTAGTATTAAGTGCCTTAGCAACTTTTGCAGCTTGCTTCTCCCTAACAATATCTCAACGTTTACATGATGCTCCAACAACAATCACCACATTAGAAACCAAAGTGAAAAATAAATCAATTTGATTATGATTCTTTGCCACGGCTATAAGTGCCAATTGTAATTGATGAGCAAAACAATCAACATAATATGCACAAGGATTCTCTTTTAGTATAAGTGTTTTAAGACCATTGAACTCACCTTGCATATTACTGGGCCCATCATATCCTTGACCCCGCAATCTTGAAATACTCAATCCAAGTCTGGAGAATAAATTTTCCACAGCTTGTTTGAGTGAGAGAGCATTTGTATTAGCAACATGCTCAAAAAAGCGCTCAATCATTTGGCCTTTTTTGTCAACATATCGTATTATAACTTCCATTTTCTCCTTGATTGATATGTCACGGGTTTCATCAATCAAAATAGAAAAAAGTGCATCACCAAGATCTCTAATAATCACATTGAGATGTCAACTTGAGATTTTTGTGGAGCATTACTCAATGCAACCACTTTGATATCTTTATTATGATCAGCAAGAAACTTAAGAAGTTCAAGAAAATTTCCTTGGTTACTTGAATTTTCAGATTCATCATGCCCACGAAGCGCAAGTCCTTGTCTTAGAAGAAATTTGACACAATCAACTGATGAATTCAAACGGGTTCGATACTCAATTCGAGCTTGATCAGATTGTTTGAAAAAAATCGTTTGAATATGTTGGTTTTGGTTTTGGTTTAACAAGTCTTGACATTTACTCGAAGCTTGATTATGAGCACTACTAGGACCTCCAACATGAGTCTGAATTTTTTCTTTTTTCTTCTAGTTTGAGAAACCCTCACCAATAAAAGAATCACCACCAGCTTGATCTCCAATATCGGGTTTGAAAAGATAACAACATAAACAAAATGCTGCGTCTTTTGCTACGCTATACTCCAACCAATTAGGAAATTTACTAAACCAAGCCTGATTAAATCGCCGAAGTTTTTGTCCAAAAGATTTTTGTAAAAAAATATGATCACGAGGTTGACGAGGACCTTTTCATAGATATGCCCTACGAATTTGGTCTCGATCATTAGCATTATAGTCCATAATCCGAGGCCGTAGTCTTGGATCTTCAGGAAGGTCTACTAAGTTGATTTCTATGCAACTTTGTTTTGCGGAAGAATAATTATCATCTTCTTCTTGAGGAAGAGATGATTCCAACTTTGATTTTCTTTTGACATATTTCTCCATGATTGTTTAAAAAAACTAAAAATCAAAATAAAAATTCATAATCAAAATCACAAATCCCTACAAATCAAAAGCTCCAATTTTAACACAAATCAAAAAATTTAAATTAGCACAAATCACAACAAATCAAAATTTCTAATTTTAGCATAAATTATAACAAATCAAAATCCCTAATTTAAATATTAATCACTGCAAATTAATATTTTTAATTTTAGCACAAATCAAATCCCTAATTTTAGCACAAACAACAACAAACGAAAATCCCTAATTTTAATATAAATCACCACCAATTAAGATTCATAATTTTAGCATATCAAAATCTCTTATTTTAACATAAATAATAACAAATCAAAAAATTTTACAAATCAAAACTTAACAAATAACAATAAATTAATACTCATAATTTTTATTTAAAAGTAAAAAATAAATAAATAAAGTTACCTGTAAATAATGAAGAGAAGATACCAAGGTTGTAGTGTGGTCCCAAATCTGTGTTGTGTGATCCTAATTTGGTGAATCGCGAGTTAGCAAATTGCAAAGCAACAAAGGGAGACAAAGAAGACAAAGAAAATACAAAGATACTTAACAAGTACTATGAATAAATAAAAAAACAAAAAATTTCATACACTTTTAGGATTTTAGAGTTTTAGCCTTACTGTAATTGAAGCTGTGTGTACTTATCCAAAAAAAAAAGGTTATGTGTCAATATTTAATTGGGATTGGGATTCTAAAAAAAAAAACCAAACCTGGGTGCGTGTGTGTCAGTGGATTTGACATATTTGGAAGGGCTATTTATTAGTATTAGGAGGGGCACTACTGCACAATGTGAATGCAGACCCCACGTAAAAAAAAAAAAAAAAAAAAAAAATTCAAAAGTAAGAGGGGGCACGTGACCCCCCTAAGCCCCAAGTCCCTCCACCACTAAAGATAACGGATATATTATTACCTAGAAGGCATGACCAATCACTCATAAAGACATTCTCGAGTCTTGAAAGGAATCTTCCACTCGTCACCCGACCTTATCCAAATTTGGTGATACTCATTTTTCAAATCCAACTTGGTGAATGTTTTGCCATCCGTCGATTGAACAACTAAATCATCCAATTTGAGAATTGAAAGATAATATTTAAATGAAATTATGTTGATCACTCTACTATCTACTCATATCCTTCGTGACCCATCCTTCTTTGGACTAAACAATGCTAGCATGTCATAAGGGTTAATAGTCGCCCTAACGATACTATTGAACAACAACTTCTCGACTTACATTCTCACCTCCTCATATTGTTTCAAACACATCAAATAATGGGTTCAGTTAGGTAGGTTAGTCATCAGAAGGTCAGTTTGGTGTTGGATATTCCTTAACAACAACGATATGAAAGCTTTGCAAGAAACACAATACTTAACTCTTTAGCAAAGGTTTGATGAGTTTGGGCACAACCCTCTCCTAAACATCTGCACCAGTACGAAGATTAACTTTGTTACTGCTACTTCCTCTTCGAACTGCACTTTTAGCAAAAGATTGGATACCTCCTTAACTTTTAGTTTAGATACAATCTCCTTAGACAAGGACACCACAATCTTAATGTATTGAACATGAAATTGTACCATTCATACATACTTCAACCTATAATCATATTGCCATGGTCTTCCAAGCAAAAAATGGTGCACATATCCATATCAATTACATCACACCAAACTTGATCCTTGTACTTCAGATTGATAAAAAAGAAAACCATGCATTGTTTAATCACTTTTACCTTGTTATCTTTCTTCAACCATGCTAGTTTATAACGATGAGGACGTTGCTTCGTCTTTAGGCTCAACTTTTGGACTATTTCTTCAGACATTACATTATCACAACTATCGTTTTAATCATGAAAAAATGACCCATTGCCTCCTATGATACTAGCAGAGTGAAAGATGTTCTTATAACGGTTCTTATTTAGACCTGACCCATTTAATACTCTTAGATATGAGATTCAGTACTTTAATTGTTGTTCATATCCTTTGTCGTCTTGTGAGTAGTCGAGTTGAATTGTTGGTTATGTTTGAAATAGTTTGGGAGTTAGTTTTTCAAAAGAGTTGGTGTTCTGTTTTCTACTTGTTCGCTCGAGCGGTGTTTTGGTCGTTCGGGTGGTTTATCAAATCTCCTAGTATTTTTCAGGTCTCCAAAAGTTTTAGGAGTAGGGTATCTTCGCTCAAGCGGTATTTCTTGCGCTCGAGCGGTTTTCTTCAGTCTGCAAATTTCTGGGAATGGGTCATTATCAGTTCGATCGATGTTTTGGTTGCTCGAACGGTGTCACTTATTGTCTCTGACACTCGACTGGTGTTTTGGTCGCTCGAGTGGTTTCCACGTATAATAGTTCGGGAAAAGGGGTTTTTCAATCACTTTTTCATTTCCTCTCTCTCTAATACCTTCTAGACCCTAATTTCTCCACGTTCTCTCTCTAGTTCTTGCTTGAAACCTCAAATATTCCATCATCCATTGATTTATCCACTATTTCTCCTTGGAGAACAAGCTAGAGCTCATCAAAAGCTTTATTCTATTCGCAAAGGATCTCATATTCGGCTCCGTCATAGTTTCACATTTGCTCTCTTCCTCTTCTAATCGTAAGGTAGGGATTTCTTCGACCTTCTAGTATGATACTAAACTTAGCTATGTGTTCCTTGTCAAGTATTGAGATTTGGGAAATGGGGAATTTGGTTTTAGAGTTTAGATTTTGAAATGTAAAAGGGGGGTTTTCAAATGGGCCCTTGAGAAAGGTTGGGGGAATGTGTTTATTCTTGAGTTATGTTGAAAGGTTGGAAATCTCTTCTTTAAAAGTAATTTTGGAAGAAAAATGTGTGTGATTTGAAAATCATAAATGTTTGATTTATGAAAGAAAAAAGAATGTTGTTGGGTTTTGAAAGGATGAAATGAATGTGATGCTGATAATGAAGGTGGAGTTGGATATATGTATCACTCCCATTTTAAAGAATTACAAGATTATAATTATTGTTGGAAAATTGTTTGTTGATTAGAAATATCTGTTTTGGGCTATCATGGAGGATAGCTTTCATTGTTGTAGAAATTGCACGAGGATTAAGTTAATTGAAACCAATTACTCATATATCTTGTATTGAGCATTGTTTCATACTTAAACACTGAAAATGTATTGTTTTGAAAAAAATAGGTGTATACCTTGGTGAATCTGGTTAGGGGGGTGTGGTTGTGGTTATTATGTTGGCATGTGTGTCCTTAGTGAAAGTCTAGAAACTCATGCGGTTAGGTGCCGATCATTCTGGTTAGTACCGGTAAAATGACTTTGATAGTGCTTGTATAGCCTGCTGGAAGACACGTACCTACATATTCGCAGTGTTTGGTATCCACTGCCCTGTTTCTAATTGGAAAAGTATCATCATTGAATTGAATCACATCTTATTGAAACATGGCATTGTTTTGAAAGAGGAAGCATCATGTTTTGGAAAAATAGCATGGCATTGCATTGCACTCACCATATGATTTTGTTAAGATTCATACGTTGTGTTTGAATATCTCTATTGGGCTTTGGCTCACCCTATGTGGAAAACTTTCAGGTGCTAATGATATGGCTCCACCAAGGACTTAACTTGGGAGAATTGTGGAGCTGAAGGCTCATTTTTGTTTCTTGTTGTAACTATTTTTGTACAAACCTAGGGTTTTAACTGTATTGAGTTGAACTCACTTTTGTTGTACCCAAGCATTGTCTTGGAAATATGTAACCATTAGGGCATTAACTTGTCTGTATAATCTTTTATTTCAATTCACTCATATATGGCATATGTTATAGATTCAGGATCAAAGATTTATGAATATACTCGCATATGTCCTCTTTTGTACTGTAAAAGAATACAAACGAAAGGTTATTATTCTGTATGTTGTGTTTCTACTGAATATCATGAGATGGGTTGTCATTATTATTTTGGGGCGTTACAACTTGGTATTAGAGCTACCAGGTTTGAATACTTTAGGATCGTGGGATGTGATTGTTACCACAATGGGTTTGTCTCACTACATAGTATTAAAAGTAGATCTAGTATGCTATATGATAACATGTTTATGTGACTAGATGAGTATGAGATTTGGTTTCTAAGATATTGATTGGATCTATGAGTTTCTAGAAGTCCTATTAGAAGAGTACTTGATTGCTGCTTGTTCTAATTGGAACTCTGGCAATGGCACGGAAATATTGATTATCTGGGAAGTAAATTTGTTTGTTATTACATAATTCGATGATTATGTTGAATTAATTAATTGTTGTCCACTGCATTAGGACGTGAGTGAATTAGGTTCGGCACATTTGTAAATGTACTAAACTATTATTTTACCTTTATTAGAATGTTAGGATCAGGATGTGGTGGTGGTAGGTGTAGACACCCCATTTTTGACCGTCCTCAAGACTTGGACGTCACCGTTTGAACACCCGGTGATCATCCATGTTTGTGTTCGTTTGGAGTTCCCGGAGGTCTTGGCTACGCGCCTTGCCTCAGGATCTCCGAACTCGACAGTTTAGTGTCTGGTTTTGCACCAAACACTTGTTTTGCCTTGGAAGGGCAGGGGATGCCTTGTGAGGTCTCCCCACACTCCACCGGCCGTGGCTTGAGGCCACCGGCTGTTGTTTGTGTCCATCGGCCATATATTTGGCCGACCGGCACTCTTGTTGGCTGACCGGCCATCAATTTTGTCAAAATGGCAATTTTGAGCAGCCGACTACTGTTCATCTGCTTTTGCAGATATTTTAGGACAGCTGTGTGGCATTTAGTTCCCCTCCATACACGTGTATGGAGGGATGGCCTCCTTGTTAGCTTATTGAATAAGCTTTGCAAGATAGGTTGCCTATAAGAGAAGGGGTCTTCTCTTGGCATTAGGGTTAGGAAAATTTTGTGAGAAAAACACAGAGGAGAGCTCTGGTTCTAGGGTTAGAAAGTTGTAACTATTCTATCTCTCTCTTTTTTTTCTCTTTTATGTTCTAGGTGCTTTTGTCCATACTATTGCACATAAACACCTAGTCTTTCACCTTTTCTTGGTTCTTGAGGGACCTGAGGCTTGTTCTTGCTGTTATTGGCTGGATTTGAGCTCAAGGAGGCAACAAAATCATCTTTTGTGAAGAGGTCTACAAGGGTAAGACACTAACCCTTTTTACCCCATTTTTGCACACTACTTTTGCCTATCTTAGAATTGTTTTTGAGCTTAGTGTATAATACCAAAAAGTTCTGTTTTTAAGCCCTCTTAATAGTTTATTTAGAGTGTTTTGTGGTTTGGAGGTGTTAGACCCCTCTTAAGCTTTGAGGGACTCCATTTTGTGCCATTTTGAGTGAGCTTCGGGACTTTGGTGTTTGGGTCTCCTCACCACTGAAATCTTGAGGGATTTCAGTGGTAAGGATGATGCCTTGAAGTCCCAAGAAGGAGAGGGCCACCCCCTCTCCTTGTTGTCCTTGAAAAGGGCACTTTTTGGCCTCTTGAGAGGGCATCATGTTTAAATGTTTGTTGATCATGCCATAGCTGCTTTTTATGCTTATCATGCCATGATATAACATTGTTGTGTGTTGGTTTTGGTGCATCATGTTAGTTTAACATACATGCCATGTAATGCCACTTTGATGCCTTAACGTGTCTTAGGTTGTAAGCCCTTATTCTAGCATGTTTTAGGCTTGGTCTTGTGAAGCTTTTGTGCTTATTTCACCATGTTTAAGGTCTGTCCATAGTTATTTGGGTCGATCTTGGCATGCTTTGTGTGGCCCCTTTGCATTTTGGTTCGTTGGCCTAAAGTGTATAAGTGTGTAGCTTGCATTACTTGCTTCGGTTTAAGTGGTTTGGCACCATTTGTAACATCATTTCAGCCCCTTTGATGTGCTTGTATGCTTGCCTTAGGCACCTCTTTAATGCTTTGAAGGCTTGTGTTGTATGCTCCATGTTTTGGCCATTGTGCATGCTTTTGAATTTGAGCCACTTAGATGCCATCTAAGGGTCCCTTTTGCATGGTTAAGGACTGCCTTGAACCTATTTTAAGCCTTCTTGGCCTTACGGGGTTTGGTTGGCTTAGCCATGGCTTAAGCCTCTTTGACTTGCTTCAAGTACTTGGACTATTTGCATGCTAATGTTTGTCTTGTTTGAGTTGGTTTGGCACCTCTTATAGCATGATTTTCAGAGCTTATGTTGCATGCCTAGTGTCCATGTTATACTCCTTTCAAGTGTGCTTGAGAGTTACTTGCTTAATGCTTAGATTTGTGTCTTAACATGTGCATGTGTGTATGTGTGTTTAGCCCTCATATTTGAGCATTTTGGCCACTGCTTTGGGCCTAATTAGAGCTGCCTAATTCATGTTTAAGTCCATCCCTTCGTTGGTTGCATATGCTCCTTGTGTGTTGTAGCATGTTGGTAAGTTGTTGCATGTTGGAATTTGCATGATTGAATGAAGTCACATGCTTGTTTGCATGCTTGAACATCCATATTACATCTTGCATGCTTGTTGGTTAACATTGATGTTTCATGTCTTGTATGCTTATTTGCATGGCCATGGTTGCATACTAGTCAATGTGCCTAGGATTGCATTGCATCAATGTGCATGCTTGGCCTCTTGAAGTGAGTGTGATAGAGGTTGGCCCTTTTATGTGATTATGTGCATTGCATTCATTTGAAATTGAAATGTGCACACTTGGTTTTTGGGCCATCATGCATCGAAATGCTTGATTGGTGGTCCGAAAACCAAGGACCATGTCCCTTTGAATTCTACACATGATAAGGGGTATGGTTAGGGCATACATGGTTTGAATTGCATTGCCATGCAAGTTCTGTCCTCTGCTGCTGCCAAACAGGTTCTGCAGGAATTTATTGCCGATCGACTGCACAGAGTGCCGACCGACAATCAATTGGTGGCCGATAGCTTCACTCTCTGCCGATGACCACATCCCACTGCTGGTGGTAATCCTACTCAGCCGGCGGTGTTCCCCAGTATCCAGGGAATCAATTCAGAGACTTTGGCAGTCTTCAGAGGGGCAGAGCAGGGAAAACAGAGGTAGTCTATGCATGGCAGTGCGCTTCCGAGCAGGATCCGAGCATATATTGCACCAGACTCTCCTCCCGAGGCGGTTTACTGTTTTTCCTAGCTTAGTTAGTTTGTTAACTAATTAGGTAATCTGTAATATTTAATTAGCTCGTAGGTTAATTAATTTGTATATTTATTTGGTCCCTCCGGGCGAGGGCGAATCTGTAATAAGTGTGGGTGCGTGTGCGTGCATGTCTTCCAATCCCCACTTCTTTCTTCCTTTTTATTTACCTGCTTATGATGGTAGATTAGGACATGTCTATTTTAGCATACCTTATGCTATGCATGCGTGCATCCACACACTTGTCTTGCATGCACCGGGCTCGGTACATCATGCTAACTGCATTTGTACTTCAATTCCAAATTGAATACGTGCATCAATTGATTGCATTTCACATGTCATGTTTAGGTTAGCCGAGCCTATCCTAATTGCATCTCGTATGTGTTGCATTAGTCAAATTTAACATGAACTAGGACCATGCATGTTTGCTAACTAGTTTATTGTTTTGGCGCGGAGTACGATGTAAGTATTTTCATGCTTTGGCATACCGCATGCGTGTGAGTGCTATCATGGCAGCATGTTTACCATGTGGCTAATTGCTTATGTGAGATAAACTGCTTGATTGCCTGTGGGTGAAGGTTGGATTGTTTGAGTTGGAATAACTCATTGAAAATCCGTATTTTAGCCTACTTGCGAGTAGCAAATTCCAAAGTGTTTTCCAAACAAACGGATATGCAATGCTTATTTCCAAATTAGGCAATCTAGTCTATACTTGTTTGCTATGTGCATAACATAGTAATTCTAGGCTAATAACTGGAATAAGAACACATAACGTTTTCAAAATCAGATATCACGGTTAGTAGAGGCCGGTCTTCAGACCGGGCGAGAGGGGGTGCTCATAGCTAACCTTCCCCAATCGTACCCAAGCTCCCGAGCCGAGGCAACTTTGGTGATGACGGACACGTGGCCTTTGGCACCGAGTCAGGGTTTCCTAAATTTCCCCATTAAAAAATATTTAGGTGGCGACTCTGTATCTGGCAAAGCAGTCCATGTTTGGCATTTCTTTTCAAAAATCTGTTTCTCAAAACGATTTGCCGGATTTGGACTCTTTGGTTCAGATTTAGAACCGTGACACAAAAGGGAGTCCGAACTGTAGAGTGAAGCCCAAGGGCACGTCTACAGTAGGGCTCAGGCCTAGGCGGTAGGGGGTGATGATACCGAATGAAATTTTAGCATAGGAGGAGGGAGTTGGTCAAACCAACGTAGTCAAGCCCGCTGGTCAGCAAGCCATGGGCGCCTTAGCTCGCGAAATGACCGAAGCATTGTGGGAATCCATGGACATTCTTGGGGTAGAGAACCAAGTCCAGAACCATGTTACAGAAATAGGGCCATCCTTTTTGAAGGAGTTCTTCTAGTCAAATCTGGACGAGTTTGTAAGAGATCCGAAAGAGCCACTAAAGGCCAATGAGTGGCTTGAGAAAATGGTGAAAATGTTCGAGATGCTTGGCATTGAGGACAACAGTTTGAGGATGACCTTGGAGTCTCTCCAACTGAGGGGAGATGCCGGTCAGTAGTGGAAGACTGTGCGAGGGCATATCGGGTCGACTTGGGAGGCTTCTGTTAATGCCTTCCAAGATAAGTTCTTGTCACCCACTGCTAGGGAGAGGTTAAGAGACTAGTTTCTAAAGCTTAAGTAGCTAAACTCGTCGGTAGCCGAGTTTGAGGTGACTTTCACTAGTTTGCCAAGGTTTGCACTAGAACTTGTGGCGACGAAAGAACGCCGTTGTATCGAGTTCAAGAAGAAATTGAGGGTTGGGCTCCTTTTCAATATGGCCAAAACAATGATTTGGGATACGACCGTCTTGTGGTGTCGGCGGCCCACTTAGAGATCCTGATCCAAGCAAAGGAAGAGCGAATGAGGGTCTCAAAGTAGAGGTCCTAGAATGTTTAGGGGGACACTAGGGATAACAAATGGCAAAGGGGTTCCACCCCGTAGCAATCCCAGGCCACATAGTTTAGATCCGCCTTTCTTGTATCAAGTTCGGGTTCGAGTAGAGGTAACCGTCGTCGGCTTGTTCTCAGAGCCAGAGTTAGGGGAGAGGTCAACCGCCTATCTATTATCAGTGTGGGTAGTCAGGGCATTTGAGGAGGTTTTGACCTCAATCTCATGGCACATCTAGTGCATTTGGTTCAAGGCAAACATAAAGTCATCAGCCAACACAGTCAGCACAAGCCTCGAAGGCCAATCAGGGAGCCACTTCGGCTCAATCAGTATATCAGGCTTATACTCCGAGGGGTATGCAGGTAGATTAAAGGCCTTTAGGATATGTGTATGCTGTTACCACATCGGATCAGTTACCAACACCTTCCGTAGTGAAAGATAACTTTTCATTGTTCAACTTTATTGCCAATGTTTTGATTGACACTAGTGCATCTCATTCATTCTTATCATCTTCTTTTGCATCCACTTTGGGTTTGGAGTGTGAGTTGTTGGAGTCTTCTCTGTTGGTTAAAACCCCTATTGGGGGTAGAGTGCCATTGGGTCAAGTATGCCGCTCTTGTGAGATTGAGGTCGCAGATCGTCGGCTCTTTTTTGATTTTATTGTTCTTGACATGCATGCTTTTGACGTAATCTTGGGTGTAGATTGGTTGATTCATTACCGGCCTTTGATAGATTGCCATTGTCGGAAGGTATCAGTGTGTATGCCATTAGGAGAGTGCTTCTATTTTATATGTGACTGGGGTGATAGTCCTACTCTTTCGTTATATGACCTCAAAGGTTGAGGAGGAGCTGAGTTTTCTTTTTGCCATCACAATAACCGATGACGGTAATATGATTCGGGGTGAATTGCCGAGAGTAGTTCGAGAGTATCTAGATGTTTTTTTGGAGAATCTCACAGAGCTGCCACCACATAGAGACATTGAGTTCTTAATTAACTTAGCGCCAGGCACGACTCCGATTTCCATGGCACTATATAGCTTTGCACCAGTCGAGTTGTGTGAGATAAAGGTGCAACTTCAAGATTTGTTAGATAAGGGCTTCATTCGTCCTAGTACATCACCTTGAGGAGCACCGACTCTCTTTGCTAAGAAAAAAGATGACACATTATGACTGTACATCGATTGGCGAAAGTTAAGCTAGGTAACTATTAAGAACAAGTACCCATTGCCACGAATATATGACATGTTCGGCTAGTTAAAGGGGTCTCGTTGTTTTTCTTAGATTGATTTGAGATCAAGGTATCACCAGTTGAGGGTGAAGGAGGACAATATTCTGAAAACGACATTCCATACGTGGTATGGCCATTACTAGTTCTTAGTGATGCCTTTTGGGTTGACCAACACACCAGCTTCGTTCGTGGACTTAATGAATCGAGTCTTTCGTGAGTTATTAGATTGATTCATGGTTGGTTTCGTCAATGACATCCTAATATACTCACCCTCTGACGGGAAACACAAGGAATACTTGCGGGTTGTACTTGAGTTGCTTATAGCACATCGGTTATATGCTAAGTTTTGGAAGTGTGAGTTTTGGCTCAACGAGGTTAAGTTTTTAGGCCATGTGGTGTCTGGAGAAGGGGTGACTGTAGATTCATCTAAGATAGACACAGTGTAAGATTGGGAACAACCTAAGAATGCCTTTAAGATTCAAAGTTTCTTGGGCTTTGTCGGATATTACCGACGTTCTGTGAAGGATTTCTCTAGATTGGCCTCACCATTGACTAGATTGACAAGGAACGGAATTAAATTTGTGTGGAGTGAGACTTGTGAAAAGTCATTTCAAGAACTTAAGGTTAGACTCACCACTGTTCTAATTTTGATTATTCCGAAGAGGGGTTTGGGTTATTCAGTTTATTATGATGGGTCTCGGGAAGGATTATGATTTCGAGTTACACTATCATCTGGGAAAGGCCAATGTAGTGGCCGACGCTTTGAGTAGGAAATCCGTAAGCAGTGTAGCTAGTATCGCCATCCGGGAATAGGAGATGTTGGGCACAGTGGGAAAGTTTGACTTACATCTTGGTGAGTTCGTTGAGTCGACCATTTTGTTCACTATAGTTGCACAACCTACTCCAGTTACCCAAGTTTTAGAAGCACAATGAGATGATTACAAAGTGAAATCTATCAGGAAAAGATATCTAATGGGAAGGTAAAGAAGGGTTTGAACGTTTATTCTGACTCGAGTGTGAGGTATCTAGACCACCATTTTGTGCTAGAATCTTGTAGAGAGGAAGTACTCTGAGAGTTCTACCATTCACGCCTTACAGTACACCCGAGAGGTACAAAGATGTATCACGACCTTAGTTTTTGATTTGGTGGAGGGGGATAAACAGATAGGGAGTCTTGTTTGTTTTAAGATGCCTTACTTGTCAACAAGTGAAGACCGAGCATCAGAGACCAGCGGGTTTGTTGCAACCTTTACCTATAGCCTCGTGGAAATGGGAGTATGTCACGATGGACTTTGTAGTGGGTCTTCTGAGGACTCAACGGGGTAATGACAAGATATGGGTAGTAGTTGATCGGTTAACCAAATATGCGCACTTTGTATCCATGGGCACGAGTGACTTAGTAGACTACCTTGCCAACCTATATGTTAGAGATATAATGCAACTTCACTAGGTCCCAGCGACTATTGTTTTAGATAGGGATTTATGTTTTATGGCTCGGTTGTGGCAAAGCCTATGGGTGCCTTGGGCACTAAATTGACCTTTAGTATTGCCTATCATCCTCAGACTGACAGGCAGTATGAGCACACCATTTAGATTTTAGAGGACATGCTTTAGGCTTGCGTTCTTGATTTTAAGAGGTCGTGGGAGAGACAGTTGCCTTTGGTGGAATTTGCCTACAATAATAGTTTTCAAGCGAGCATTGGTATAGCACCTTTTGAGGCCATATATGGCCGATTGTGTAGATCTCCTGTGTGTTGAGTTGAGGTGAGTGATGCACTTATGTTAGGTCCAGAGTTAGTCCGGAAAATGTCAGAGAAGATTACGCTTATTCATAAGAGGTTGGCTTCGACTTTGAGTTGCCAGAAGAGCTATGCTGACAATAGGAGGAAACCTGTCACGACCTAAACTTGTCCCTAAAAGTTTAGGCCATGACCGGCCTGTAATTAGGCCGCAAAGCAATTATTTACAAAACTCAATAACGAGGCCTAAAGCAGATGCAAAATTAAATAAGAATGTCCATTGAGTTGTGCTTATATGTTAGGAGAGTTCATGTACACAGTTTATATCTATATGCAAATGCAAGTGATGTAGGTACAACAAAGAGTTAGAAGCCCAAAAATTTACATATTGACCAAGTGTTCAATAAGAGCCACCAAAAACTCAGCAAAAATGTGGCATCAAAGGAACTCCTCAACAACAACAAAAGGGCTCCAACTTTGGAGGCTTAACAAATGCAGGTCCAACAAAAAGGCTCCTGGGGCTGAGCTACGACTGGCCTCCGAGCTGGTCACCTACATAAATATACATAAATACGGAATGAGCAAGGCTCAGTGAATAAAAATAATGTAAGGAGGTTCATGTGAATTGGCATATGTCTTGGAGAATATTTATCTAACATATACATGTCCATAATTATATTTCAAAACGGCTTCGGGCCCACATAAGATAGAATGGCCTTGGGCCCAACATAGTCCGAAATGGCCTTAGGCCTAGCATAATACACAATAGCCTTAGGCCCAATAGAATAGCACAACGGCCTCGGGCCCAACATAATACCAAAACAACCTCAGGCCCACATATCAACAGCTGTTCAAAACATTATAGGGTAGATTGAACATCGGTATGTCTCCATCTCCCTCGGCCTTACTTCATGATTCATAAACAATCCATATCATTATAGGATAGATAGAACATCGGCATGTCTCCATCTCCCTTGGCCTTGGAGCCATGAGTCATTAGTAGTCCATATCATAACGGCCTCGGGCCCATCATTTATAACCGAAGCAGAACGACCTTGGGTCCATTTCATATACCATTGTTTAATCATTTCCATCAAAACATAAGTCATATAACGTATGCCATTCATGATCAAGATATAGAAATCAAAAACAAAATTTCATAAATGAGATATATTGTTACACTACTATTACTCACAGTGGTTTAGTCGAGCAATGGTCCCTTCCAACAAATGACCTACACATGGCACATACATACAAACGAATAAACACTACATTATTCTCTTAGCTTCTTGACTTTCATCATTCTTCCATTTCATTCACTTTCTATTCATTTTTAAACATTTCAGAGGACTTAAACATACACATTAATAGATTTAGAGGGTCGAAAAGGTAAAAGAAGGTGACATAATTTTTCCCCACTAGCCGCACGTGTGGAAGTTCCCCACTGCATGTGCAGCGCTGCATGTGCGGCTTCGCATGTGTTTTTATTTTAGATTGCTTGACTTGCTTCCCTTGTTTTTCGTACGTGTGGCTGTAAGCCCCGCACGTGCGATCCTGGGCACTGTTTGAGCAATCTGAAAATTTAACAATTTCAAGCTTTCCAAAGGCATTTTCAAGGCTCTATTCAAGCAATTTCTGTGATAACCCTGCTCTGTGTTAGGTTAATTAATCTTAATTATGATTGTGATTATGTGCCTAATATGATTTTGAGTGCCAATTTTATGATTATATGTATTTTTGAATTTCTATCTGTTTATCGGAGGAAAATCTGCTCAACTTACTGCTACAATTTGAAAATTGAAGTTCGTAGAGGTTACAGAAACTGAAATTGTCTACACCATTATGATTAGTGTGATATTTAGAGCCTATGATGAAATTTGATTAAAAATTGATTCGTATCGAAATAATTAGATTAAATTAAGTGAAGCTCATTAGCTTTAATTGAAATTGATTAACTAAGCTAACCACCTAGTATATATAGGCTAATTACACTCAAGCTCATAGTTGTGTTCAAAATTCTGAGATATACACTCTAGAGAGACAGAGTGAGCTGAATTTAGAGAGAGAGAGAGAGGGCTCATCCTTGAAGATTTTGTAAAGGAATTCAAGAACTAGGTGGATTAGCTCAATGCTTACCTATATTTGGAAGAATTGGAGCCTTTAGGTGAGTAACCAACCCTTAATTCATGAGTTTAAGCCTACAATTATGTGAATTCTAAGGGAATTGGTAATCAAGAACAAAATTTGAATGGTGTGTGATAAAATTGAAGTTAATACCTCCATTCATGTAAAGAATTACCATGAATGTGCATAATCATGAAGAATTGAGTACCAAATCACACATGCATGCATAATCTTGTTGAGCTTCATGATTTTGAGCATCTTTTGTGCCATTTGAAGTAGAATTGGAGTCAATAATTAACATGCATGCATGATTCATGGAGGTATGAAGCTTAAATGCATGAGTTTTGAAATTGGCGAAGAATTTGGACTGATTTTGGAAATGGACCATGATTTTGGATAATTGGTTTCAAATTATCTACGTTTTTATGTTACTCAATGTTTTTCTATGTTTTGACATTAATTTGCAAACTTTGGAGCCTTTGGGGTTGTGTTTTGAAGCTCAAATAGCTTAATGGAAAACCCAGAATTCAACCAGTCCGCTCAAGCAAGGAAAGTCTCGCTCGAGCGTGAAAATTTAGCTCCCAGAAGTTTGGCAAAGATTTGGACAGCGGCTTGAGCAGCAAACCTTACGCTCGAGCGAACCCTATTTTGCAAGACTCCTCGCTCGAGCATCAGAAATCCCGCTCGAGCATAAAATTCAAGCAACTAGTGCTTTTATAGAGCTTTGTAGGCCGCTCGAGCAACCAAAGCTGGGCTCAAGCGGAGAGCCCTGTTTAAGAAATTTCAAAATTTTGTTTCATGTTTCGTTTTCTGTTCTCTTTTATTTCTAAGAACTCTTAGGCATGTGTAGACACCCAATTTTTGACCGTCCTCAAGACTTGGACGTCATCGTTTGAACACTCGATGATCATCCATGTTCATGTTCGTCTTGAGTTCTCGGAGGTTTCAGCCGCGCGCCTTGCCTCAAGACCTCTCGACTTGTTTGTTTTGTGTTTGGTTTTGCACCAAACACTTGTTATTTTGCTTCTGAGGGTGGGAAATAGCTTGTTGGTCATCCCCACACCTCACCGGCCATGGCTTGAGGCCACCGGCCCTGTTTTCTTGCTACCGGCCAAAGGTGTTGGCCGGTCGACATTGTGTTTGGTCGGCTGGCCACTGATTTTGGTCAATCGGCCACTTTTTCTGGCCGAGACCTTTTCTTGGGGAGGTTTGAACCTTTTGAATCTTGGTTTTAGCTTCTTGAGGAAGTTTGAACCTTTTGGACCCTTGGTTTTAGCTTCTTGAGGAAGCTTGAACCTTTTGAACCTTTGTTCTAGCTTCTCCAAGAAGCTTGAACCTTTTTAGCTTCTCCAAGAAGCTTGGACCCTTTGCCTAGCTTCTCTAAGAAGCTTGGCCCCTTTGCTCCAAGCTTCTAAGAGAAGCTTGGCCCCTTTGCTCAAGCTTCTAAGAGAAGCTTGCACCTTTGTTCCTCTATAAAAGAAGAGCTCCTCTTCCATTGCAAGGGTTCCAAAAATTTTGCTAAGGCAAAAACCATACATATCTCACTACTTTGAGCTCCAAAGTCCATAGTTCTTGGCCCCTTTGCACACCAACGCTTAGCCTATCACCTCCATCATCAACCTAAGGATCTTGGAAGCCATTTTCAGAGGCTAAGGGACTGGTTTTCTAGACCAAGAAGCTGCTGTCCCCTTTTGGCTACAAGGGTAACACACTTTACCCTCTTTTGGTCTTTATTTTGCTTCATATTTTAGCCTTACCTGTAACCATTTTAGAGCTTTGTTATAAACTAAAAAAAAAGTCTTATTTTGAGCTCCTTTTTAAGTTTGTTTAAGATCACTTCTGTGTTTGGGATTGTTTACCCCCTCTTAGGCCTTGTTTGGCCTCATTTTTGTGTCTTTTTTGTGAGCTTGGGGACCACCTTGTATTGGCCTTCTCACCACTGAAATCCAGAGGGATTTTAGTGGTGGGCATGGTGTTTTGAGGTCCTAAGAGGGAGAGAGGTACCCTCTCCCTTGTTGTCTTGTTTTCTAGCATTTTTGGCCTTCCAAAGGGGCTCCTATTTGCATGTTTGAAAGCCATATTTCAGGCCTTTTTTGATGAGTTTTAAGGTCTGCATAGGCTCTGTCTAGATCTCATTTTTCCATATAAAGTGTCTATTATGCATGTGTAGAGTAATCCTCCTGAAGGCCTTTCAAAGGGGCCTTTACTTGTATGCTTCCTTGGCTCATTCCAGGCCCTTTTCAGTGAGTTTTAGGGCTGTCATAACCTCTTTCTAGAGGTGATTTTTCCATTTTGTATGTCTATCATGTATGTGTAGAACAACCCTTTGCATGGCCTTCCAAAGGAGCACTTCATTTTAACATGTATTGACTGAGTTTCAGTGGTTATTTAGGCATATTTTGGCATGGCATACTTCTGTTTTTGGCTGGTTTGGTGACCTCTCATATGCTTCATATAGTTGTAGTGCAAATCATGGTTCACTAGCTTACTTTGCATGCGTTGGTGACCTTTGATTCTAGCACTTTTTGACCATGCCATAAACTGATTTTATGCGTATTTTGGACTGCCCTAGCTCTGTTTTGGGGCCTCATGGTCGAATGTTTCTTGCTATGCATGGTTGTAGTTCAATACCCTTGCCTAGCCTCGAGTTTTGGAGCCTATTGCATGCCTATGTTAAGGTGTTTCTATGTTTTGGCATCATTGTGCATCATATTTCAGAACTTATATGTATGCCATATTCCCATGTCTTCCACTCTTTAAATGCGTTTGAGAGTTATGCATGAATACCTCATTTTTGGACCATTACATGAGCTTCATTTTGGTGCATGTCAAGCCATCATTTTAGCATATTTGGCCACTGATTTTAGACATGGCTGAGGCTTGTCCATATTAGTTTAAGTCCACCTTTTGCATGTTGCTCAAATGTTGTTACATTGCTTCATGTTTGCGTGCTTTGGTTGCATGATGTTTTGCATGCTCATTACTTGCATTGTTGACACATGCTTAGCCATATTGCATTTTGTTGCATTTCTTGAGCTATATGACATGTTGTTGCATGCTTAGGTTGTAATGCATTTGGCATGTATTCTCTCTTTTAGCCACTTAACATGTTGTTACATGTTTGTGTGTTGTCCATGTTGCATGTTTGCATTGCTTGCCCTCATGTCCATGGTGCATACTTAGCTTGCATGCCTATGTTCCATTGCGTTTTGCATGCATGCCTTGCCTCTTGAAATCACCATGATTGAGGTTGGGCCTTATGTGTTTGTTTGGTGTGCATTACATTTGACATCAAAATGCACAACTCAGCTCCTTTAGCCATCATGCATTGAAATGCGTGATTGGTGGCCCGAGGGTCGAGAACCATACTCCCTTGAGTTCATGACATGATAGGGAGGGTGGTTGTGTATACATTGCTTTGAAAATGCATTGACATGCTCTGTTTTCCCTCTGCTGCTGTCAAACAGGATTCTATAGGAAGAGATGCCCGGTCGGCCATCTTCAGTGCCGGCCGGCTATCCATTTTTGGCCGAGAGCACAATTTTTGGTCGATGACCTGTTTCACTTGGCCGTGGTCCCATCTCATGGCCGATGGCCTCTCAGCATGTCTCCAAGATGTTTCAAAGGTGTCACAGAGGTTGGCACAGTTTTCAAAAGAGCAGAGCAGTGTAAACAGAGGCAACTGTGGCATGGCAATGGATTTCCGAGCAAAGCCGACCGAGCATGCGTGCATCCCTCTTTCCGAGGCAGCTTTACTGCTTTAGTAGTTTAATTAATTTGTTAATTAATTAAGGTTTTGTAATATTTAATTAGCTAGAGTAGTTAATTATTTATTTGGTTTGTATTATTCTTTCGGACTCTCCGAGCGAGGGCACAATTGTAATAAGCGTGCGTGCGTGTGATGCATGTCTTCCAACCCCCACTTCTTTCTCCCTTTTACTTACCTGCTTACAATGGTTAGTCTTAGGGCACGTTTCAATTAGCATACTTATGATAGCATGTTTGCATACATTCATTCGTATTGCACGCACCGGGCTCGGCGCATCATACTAATTGCATAGTATTTCAATTCCAACTTGAATACGTGTATCGAGTTGTCGCATTTCACATGCCATTCTTAGGGTAGTCGAGCCTATCTTAGTTGCATTTTGCATGCGTTGCATTAGCCATTGCTAACATGAACTAGGATCATGCATGATTACTAACTAGTTTCTTGTTTTGGCTCGGAGTACTAGGTGAGCGTTTATGCTTTAGCATCCTTGCATATGTGTGAGTGACTGCCATGATAGCATGCTTACCATGAGGCTATGTGTTTGTGTGATATAACTGCCTGAATGCCTGTGGGTGAAGGTTGGGTTGCTTGAATTGGAATAATTCGTCGAAACCCGTGTTTTAGCCTACTTGCGAGTAGCAAACTTCAATCCATTTTCAAAACAAACGGATATGCGATGCTTTGTTCCAACTTAGGCAATCTAGTCTATACTTGTATGCTGTGTGCATCACATAATAATCCTAGGCTAATAACCGGAATAAGAGCACATATTGTTTTCAAAACTCGATATCATGGTTTGTAGAGGCCGATCTTTGATCGGGCGAGCGGGGGTGGTCATGAGATGACCTTCCCCAATCGTATCCAAGTTCTCGAGCCGAGGCAACTTTGGTGATGACGGACATGTGGCCTTAGGCACGAGTCAGGGTTTGCTGAATTCTCCCAAAATAAAATATTTAGGTGGTGACTTTGTATCTGGCAAAGCAGTCCATTTTTGGCACTTCTTTCTAAAAATCTATTTTTTAAAACGATTTGCCAGATTTGAACTCTTTGATGATTCATCGGTCTTGCATTGCACTATGTGAGATTAGATACAGGACCGTGACGTTGAGTCCGAACTGTAGTGAGCCCAATGAACAAAACGGGATTCCCTCCCGGGACGTTCGAGGACGTCTACAGTTTCTGGCGACTCTGCTGGGGATTTAGAGAACTTAACTCGAACTCGTGATATCTTGTTTTGACTACACTTATGTGTTTCTTTGCATTGCAGTTGCATTGGTGCGCCTAGGACACCGTGTTTGCCATCTGCTATTCCTGAGCAGATAGCCTGAGGCTACGTGCCATAAGGTTTTCCGGTTACGGGCTCTGCCAGTATGGGAACACAAACCCCGGTTTTACCGGGGCACCATTTTCAACCATTCGGCCTAGTGCATATTCGGAATCCATAGTGACCATTCCAAGCTAGGACAGGTTGCTTACCCGATAGGTTGTTTGAAACCGCTGCGTACGTAGTGAAACCCTAGCTCCTGACAAAATAGGACAGGGAAACCCTATCCCAACATAGGGGTGTTTTTGGCTCTCACTTGCTTGCTATGTGCTTTTAGAGTGCGTCTCTATAGGAATGCATGTATCAGTTTGCAAGTCTGGGCATCAGGCCTGCGGGCAACAGCATCAGTGTTTTGGGAATCAGTTTACCCGAGGGTATCAGTTTTGTGGCAGAATTCTGTAGGGGGGGCACAGTCATTCAGCTTTGCTCATTTTGGTTTTGGTGAAATCAGGCTGAGGTGCTGTCTGTTTTCTCTTTTGCTAGGTAGTCTGGGAACCATAGCTTCAGAAGACTCCGATATCCCCCAGGTTTATTGGACTTGTGTTGATAGACTTTGTCAGGTCAGAGATTCAGTTCAAGGGCAAATTAGTGTTCCTTTGCCAGAGGCAAGGTAAAAAGGCCGGTCAGGCACAGATCATCAGTTCAACAGTCTTCGAATCAGCAATCATTATCCATCTCACCTGGGTGCAGTTGGGTTGAGATATCTGCTTTTACCACAGAGACAGATATACCGATAGATCAGCTAGATCAGGGCAGTATGGCAGGAATCGAAGAAATGATGCGTCAGCTCCAGGAGAGCATGAGAACCATGTAGGAGGACGCTGCTCGTCAAGCAGAATTTGCCAAACAGCAGGCCGTCGTCATGGCCCAACAGGCGGAGCTAATTACCCGGCTACAGCAGCAAGCCGGAGCATCAACTTCACACCAAGCTCCTCCCCCACCAAGAGTTCCAATACTCGGGGAGACGGCGAAGGTCCAGAATGTCCAGGAGGATACAGACATCCCAACAGGGCCGGCTCCGCCCCCGATTCTACCTCAACTATCCAAGGCACCTACTCTTATCAATCAACCGGATTCTCCCTTCGAATTCGAGGTGGACCCTACGACATTAAAAGTGAGCAAGCTTTAAAAGCTGTTCAAGAAATCTCAGGGTGTGAAGTCCATCCCAGACATCGAGGATGGGTATACCGACGCAGCCGTGACGTTGCCGGACAGATTTAAGATGCCGCATATTGACCGATTTGATGGATCTGGGGATCCCATGGTGCACCTGTGGCTGTTTTCCGACATACTAAGGCCGATGGGCCTCACCAGACTACAGAAGCTTTCTTTATTTGGCCGGACCTTGTCAGGGGTGGCGGCCATCTGGTACGCAAAATTAAAAGATGATGTCAAGAGGAATTGGGATGAGATGGTCGAGGCCTTCGTTGAACAATACTCGTATAATACGCAAATCGAGATTACGACCCGTGATCTTGAGACGACAAGGTAGGAGCCTAAGGAGAGCTTTTCTGAATTCGTAGCCCGCTGGAGGGCCAAGGCCTCAATGATGACCATTAGGCCCACTGACAAGGATCAAATACGGATGGTTGTGCGTAACCTCCAACCCAAACTGATGCAGAAAATGATCGTGCTCCCCTTCCCTACCTTTTCAGATTTGCATGAGATGGGGGTACAGATTGAAGATGCCTTGAAGCAGGGCTTGATTGATAATGACAAAGAGCAACCCAGGAGAACCTTCAACCGCAACAACAATATAGACACAAGCAGTGCTGCAACTGCAAGATCTTCTGAAGTGGGCATGGTCACCACCACCACATCAAAAATAGCTACCCCATTCACCAGTGCGTCCGGAAGTAGCTCACAAAAAACCAAATATCCACCTCGAGTCAAGAGGGTTTTTACTCCACTTTATATGCCTTTGTCAAAGGCTCTAGAGGCCTTACTCCGGAAAGGATATCTGAAACCGTTGGAACAACGGCCTCTATCCGATCCTCTCCCTCCAAAGCATGACCAGACTAAATACTGTGTCTACCATCAACAAACCGGTCATGACACTGACAGTTGCTTTCGTCTTCGCCATGATGTACAAGATCTGTTTGACAACAAGGTCATCACCGCACCAGCTCAGCAAAGTCTATCGCCACTGGATCAGTAAACTTGGGGGATAGTACGAACATGTGATCAGGAGATGAACCACCTGCAGGCAGCACTCAGTTTACTCCAGATGTGGCGTATGGCACGCACTGTTTTAAGCATTTGTGAATGCTGGTTTTTGTACTTTCTGACTTGGGTATTGAGTCAGTTTTGTTATGTCGTTTAGGGTCTGTCCCATTATGTTGAGTCAGTCTTTTCATACTGAGTCAGTCGGGTCTGTCCTGTTGTACCGAGTCAGTCCTGTTTTGTTGGAGTCGAGTGATTTCGGGAGTGTTACCTCGAATATCACCATTTTGTTTTGTGTTGTGTTTGTCTTTTCATTTTCTTTTGAGTCTGTTTTTGCCGGGGAGCCAGTTACACCAGGAGATCTAATCGAAACAGCTGTGGCTGTCATGTTTTTGTGTATATTGCTATTTTGAGCCTATTGTGCTAGCAAGTTTAGAATGAAATGGCAGTGCATTTCACCTGCTCTTTTGCACCTCAAACTCATTGCATTGACCTAAGTTTTTCAAAACTCTTTTTGAACACTGCGGTGAAAACGAAGAAGAAGGAATTCCTCTGGTTTTGCAAAGTTTGATCAATTGAGAGAAAGAGAGGCATGCTAAGCCCTTAATGAATGAAATCATGTTTGTTAATATGAGTACTGAGAAGGACCCTGGCTTGATCCAAATTGGTTCCACACTATCTTCAGCGCGAGCGATTTGTCGCTTTCTTAAAAAATTTCAAAAACAAAATGTTTTGCGCAGTCTTGCGAAGACCTGTGTGGAATCGCTCTTGAGATTTTGCAGCTTAGGATCGCTCTCAGCCTCGAGACTCGACCCCTTTTGATTTCAAACGTCGAACTTGGATTCAGAATGTTCCAAGGCCAATCATGATGTGAGGCTTGTGGCCAGATTCAAAGCAGCCCGTGAACTAGGGGCAAGAAAAGTCAGATCAAGAAGATCAGTCATCATCAAGAAGCTTGCAAAGCTAGATCAGAAGCACCCCTCGAACTAGGGTCAAAAATGTCAAAGGTGCTCGAAGAGTCAAAAAATTGGGATGTTTCTCAAGCTAATGAAGATCGACAAGAATGCCAAATCCCAGAAGGGAAGAAAGAAGACATTGCTGAAGGACAACCGAGTTCCTATCCACAACACTAGGGGCAAATTCAGCCCCCCATTGGATGTACTCCTACATTGTCAGCAAACAACAGCCATTCTCCTAGATTCAGATGACTTCAGGATCTCAAAACCATTTGGCATGGACGCATGGACAAAGCTACACTTTTACCCTTGAGAGACTCGCTGGGCCGAAAACCCGGAAGGGTGACCCAGGCAAAAGTTAGAGCAAAAAAAATAAATAAATAAAAAAAAAAAAAAAAAAGAAGAAAAATGCAAAGAATGAAAAAAGAAAAAGAAGAAAAATGAAGAAAATGAAAAAAGAAAAAAGAAAAAAGAAATGAAAAGAATTGAAAAGAAAAGAAGAACAAAGTTCGCAAGGTCGAAAACCTAGAAAGGGCGGCCTTGGCAAAAGTTAGAGCGCAAAAGGAGAGGTTAATACAAGAGTGTACCTTAACCCTGAACTACATAAGGCTTGATTCCCGTGTTTGAGATACGTAGGCAACTTCATTCTGAAGTCCAGCCACAAACACCTCTAAAATCGATTGTGTCCATGTAATGGTTTTGATCGTCTTTGCCTTCTCTGTATCCGAGAATTCGGTTGTGATCGTCACTCTGAGGATTGATTGCAGTGTGCCACGGCGTTATCCAAACAAGGGGCAACTTTCCGTTGCCATTCAATGCACTGCGGTGCCGTTCAAACAAGGGGCAACTTTCTGTTGCCATACAGCTCTCTTCGAGCAAGGGGCAATTTTCCTCTAGATCCGAGGTTGTGCATCTCAAGAGTAGGTTCCGTGCTTGTTGAGCATTAGCCGTTTGCAAAAATAGTTTTTGAGAATTTTTACTGAGGTTGACTAATTTTCTCCAAAATTATTTCATTTTTTCCAATACTGAACCTTTTTCTTGGACCTAACAAAGGAAAATTTTCAGTGCTCATAACCTAACTTGCATGATTTTAAATCAGAAAGTTGAACAAGCATGTTAATCAAACTCTTATGCTGATCAAAATTGTTTTAGTAGAAAACCAAAATAAAAAAAATGGTCAAAATGATGAACTAGGGGCACAGTTGAGTCAGGCTTCCTGTCTTTTCCCTATTGTCAATGCATTTGGCAGAAAGGGCACTATACTTGCCAAAAAGGGCACTCTACCTGCCAGAAAGGGCACAGCTGAAGCTATCAGTAAAGGGTAGAAAGCTCTCACATCCTTCAAGCAACGAGGTATCAAGCCAAGTGCGAAGCACGAACTGGAATGGGGTAAGATATTCCACTCCATCATCTGGATAGATCTGATCACGTCCAAACTCCCCAGCAGAGCATCATCAACCGATGTCAGCTACAGATTTGCTACACACCCAGTTGTAGCGCAACCCCTCTGTGTGAGGAACTCACTGGCTGTGAGCGGAAGAAAAAATCTAGCAGCAAGCTAGGGACAAGAGCCCGTAATTTCTTGTTTATCCATCAACCACCCAGGGGAGGGATAAAAAATGAGAGATTGAAGAATAGAGAGATGTGCTGAGAGAAAAAGTGAGGAAAAGGGCTTTTTCAGAAAAACCGAGCTTGAGGGCCGAGTGATGTGAGAATCACAAATAAGAAAGGGTGGGGAATGATACCCAAGAAACTGGCTCCTCGTGCACTGAGAGGCCTCTTGCCATTGGAACACGTCTGTGTGTCATGTCAGTCATTTTGTTTGTCTCGATTCTTGTTTTGAGTCATTTCAAGTGTCTGTGTTTGTGTTTAGGTCGTCTTACCTTGTCTTTCTCTTTGTTGTTGAGTCATGGTGTGCTGTGTTCAGTCGTAGGCTCAATACCTAGTTGAGAACTTATTCTCACTCTCAATTTCAAAAAACCATTTTGTGCTCAGAGTGCCGTGCCGTTCTCCACATTTGTGCAAAATAAGATTTTGTCCTTTCAAAAACCACAGGGTTCAACCTAGGTCATGTGGGAACAGTAAAACCAGGACCTATCTGAAGCTATATAGGTTCTAGATTGCAAAGCAAAAGAAAAGAGGGAAAATGTCGGGTATCTGAGTTTGTTTCAACTTCAGTAAGTTCCGAGATTACATTCCGTGTGTACCCCTTCAGGTCTTGCCAATGCTCCGAAGTATGAGTGTGCCTCTACCTCAAGCTCAAGATCAAGTCTGCTTCAAGCCAGAATGGCGATCAAAAGTGCTCTCCCTGAGTACCATTCCCTGCTAGAGGCATCTTAGCTGTGTTCGCGATGAGTTCCTAGGAGACCAACTGCGACAGTGGAAACTAGAGTTCGAATGGTTGTTGCCTAGAACGCAAAGGTTCGGGATTTCCGAGACTAAAGTCTAGTTTAAATACCCAGAGGCGTGTCCTCGGCTTGAAATCTGTATGGAAGCCCCATAGGTTGAGATAGCGTGTGCACCTCAATTCTGGATACTGAACCAACCTAGTCTGTCACCCCGTTGGAGAATAGGGAAAGTTGTGAATATGATCAGGAAGAAAGGCAGCATCCAAAGTGTTCTACATGAAGAACCCTTGTCAGTATTCCAAGCCTTTGTACTGTCAGTTGAAGGTAAGTGTTCGAAGAGCACGAGGGGAGATCCCCGTTAGAGTAGAGCGGTTCATCGCCACTCACCCCATGAGGTGCTTTCTAAAGCGCCGCTTTGTCTATTTATTGCTTTCCTTAAGCATCATGCATTGTAATGCATTGTACCTATCTCGTCTCTTCCCGTTCATGCACAATATTGTCTGTACGGTTCATTCAAAGAAGTTCCGTTTAAGATCATTTATTTAGTGTATCAATCACACCTCATTCACCCTTAGTGTATCTATCACACTTTCTTCATTTACTTTAGTGTATTAATCACACTTCATTTACTTTTGTGTATCCATCACACTTCATTTACTTTAGTGTATCAATCACACTTCATTCACTTAGTGTATCAATTACACTCTCATTTATTTAGTGTATCAATCACACTTTATTCGCTTAGTGTATCAATTACACTCTCATTCATTTAGTGTATCAATCACACTTCATTCGCTTAGTGTATCAATTACACTCTCATTCATTTAGTGTATCAATCACACTTCATTCGCTTAGTATATCAATTACGTTTCATTTTTTTGTGTATCTATCACACATTCTCACTTTTGTATATCTATCACACACATTCTCATTTTGTGTATCTATCACGTACATATTCATTTTTCTGTATCTATCACACACATTCTCATTTTGTGTATCCATCACACATTTTATTTACTTTAGTGTATCCATCACACACTTCATTTACTTTAGTGTATCCATCACACACGTCATTTACTTTAGTGTATCCATCACACTTCATTATCTTTAGTATATCAATCATATACTTTGTTCACTAAGTGCATCTATCACACTTTGTGTTCACATTTAGTATATCAATCATACTTTGTTCACTAAATGCATCTATCACACTTCGTGTTCACCTTTATATATCATCATACTTGTTCACTAAGTGCATCTATCACACATTCGTGTTCACATTTAGTATATCCATCATACTTGTTCACTAAGTGCATCAATCACACTTCGTGTTCACCTTTAGTATATCCATCATACTTGTTCACTAAGTGCATCTATCACACTTCGTGTTCACCTTTACTATATCATCATACTTGTTCACTAAGTGCATCTATCACACTTCGTGTTCACATTTAGTATATCAATCATACTTGTTCACTAAGTGCATCTATCACACTTCGTGTTCACATTTAGTATATCAATCATACTTGTTCACTAAGTGCATCTATCACACTTCGTGTTCACCTTTACTATATCAATCATACTTGTTCACTAAGTGCATCTATCACACTTCGTGTTCACCTTTAATATATCCATCATACTTGTTCACTAAGTGCATCTATCACACTTCGTGTTCACATTTAGTATATCAATCATACTTGTTCACTAAGTGCATCTATCACACTTCGTGTTCACATTTAGTATATCAATCATACTTGTTCACTAAGTGCATCAATCACACTTCGTGTTCACCTTTAGTATATCAGTCATATTTGTTCACTAAGTGAATCTATCACACTTCGTGTTCACATTTAGTATATCAATCATACTTGTTCACTAAGTGCATCTATCACACTTCGTGTTCACCTTTAGTATATCTATCATAATTGTTCACTAAGTGCATCTATCACACTTCGTGTTCACCTTTAGTATATTCATCATACTTGTTCACTAAGTGCATCTATCACACTTCGTGTTCACCTTTAATATATCCATCATACTTGTTCACTACGTGCATCTATCACACTTCGTGTTCATATTTAGTATATCAATCATACTTGTTCACTAAGTGCATCTATCACACTTCGTATTCACATTTAGTATATCAATCATACTTTGTTCACTAAGTGCATCTATCACACTTTGTGTTCACCTTAGTGTATCCATCACACTTGTTCACTTAGTGCATCGATCACACTTCGTGTTCACCTATTGTGTATCCATCACACTTGTTCACTTAGTGCATCTATCACACTTTGTGTTTGCCTTTTGTGTATCCATCACACTTTGCTCACTTCATTCATTTAGTGTATCAATCACACTTTGTTCATATAGTGTATCTATCACACACTTGTTTTGTACCTATCACACTGTGCTCACCACACTCGCTTAGTGTATCTATTACGCGCTCAGCTACTGTATCTATCACATTTTGCTTCATATAGTGTATCTATCACATGCTCACTTTGTGTATCTATCACACATTCGCTTTTTGTGTGCATTACACTATGCTCACCACATTCGCTTTGTGTATCAATCACACACTCTTGCTTTGTGTATCTATCATACCTTGTTCACTTAGTGCATCTATCACACTTTGTGTTCCCCTTTTTTGTGTATCCGTCACACTACATCCGCTTTGTGTATCTACCACACATGCTCACTTTGTATGTCTATCACACGTTCGCTTTGTGTATCTATCACACATGCACACTGTATTCGCAGTGAGAATTGCAGTAATTCTCTTACACCCTTTCTGCATTGTAATGTAGCTTGGTTTCTACTTGCTTAAAACTGTTGCATTGTTATGCTTCGTTACAGCTTTCTTTGCATGATCATAAGTTATGCTCGGCTTTGTGCATTGTTCTTGCATTTAACCCCTGCCCTCGGGCGCATATCTTTGTCTGTAGCTTGTATGCTTTGTCTAAGTCTTCGGCCTTGTCAAAAATGGGTCGTCTCTGGGCTTTGACATTCACTCCCGTCATTGTTATGACTTTTGAGTTCTGTCAAAAAGGGGTAACTATAAACACCCCATTTTTGACCGTCCTCAAGACTTGGACGTCATCGTTTGAACACTCGATGATCATCCATGTTCGTGTTCGTCTTGAGTTCAGAGAGGTTTCGGCCGCGCGCTTTGCCTCAAGACCTCTCGACTTGTTTGTTTTGTGTTTGGTTTTGCACCAAACATTTGTTGTTTTGCTTTTGAGGGTGGGAAATAGCTTGTTGGCCATCCCCACACCTCACCAGCCATGGCTTGAGGCCACCGGCCCTGTTTTCTTACTACCGGCCAAAGGTGTTGGCTGGTCAGCATTGTGTTTGGTCGGCCGGCTACTGATTTTGGTCAATCGGCCACTTTTTCTGGCCGAGACCTTTTCTTGGGGAGGTTTGAACCTTTTGAACCTTGGTTTTAGCTTCTTGAGAAAGCTTGAACCTTTCGAACCTTTGTTCTAGCTTCTCCAAGAAGCTTGAACCCTTTGCCTAGCTTCTCCAAGAAGTTTGGCCCTTTTGCTCCAAGCTTCTAAGAGAAGCTTGGCCCCTTTGCTCAAGCTTCTAAGAGAAGCTTGCACCTTTGTTCCTCTATAAAAGAAGAGCTCCTCTTCCATTGCAAGGGTTCCAAAAATTTTGCTAAGGCAAAAACCATACATATCTCACTACTTTGAGCTCCAAAGTCCATAGTTCTTGGCCCCTTTGCACACCAACTCTTAGCCTAACACCTCCATCATCAACCTAAGGATCTTGGAAGCCATTTTCGGAGGCTAAGGGACTGGTTTTTTGGACCAAGAAGCTGCTGTCCCCTTTTGGCTACAAGGGTAACACACTTTACCCTCTTTTGGTCTTTATTTTGCTTCATATTTTAGCCTTACTTGTAAGCATTTTAGAGCTTTGTCATAAACTAAAAAAAGTCTTATTTTGAGCTCCTTTTTAAGTTTGTTTAAGATCACTTTTGTGTTTGGGGTTGTTTACCCCCTCTTAGGCCTTGTTTGGCCTCATTTTTGTGTCTTTTTTGTGAGCTTGGGGACCACCTTGTATTGGCCTTCTCACCACTGAAATCCAGAGGGATTTCAGTGGTGGGGATGGTGTTTTGAGGTCCTAAGAGGGAGAGGGATCCCTCTCCCTTGTTGTCTTGTTTTCTAGCATTTTTGGCCTTCCAAAGGGGCTCCTATTTGCATGTTTCAAAGCCATATTTCAGGCCTTTTTTTGATGAGTTTTAAGGTCTGCATAGGCTCTTTCTAAATCCCATTTTTCCATATAAAGTGTCTATTATGCATGTGTAGAGTAATCCTCCTCAAGGCCTTTCAAAGGGGCCTTTACTTGTATGCTTCCTTGGCTCATTCTAGGCCCTTTTCAGTGAGTTTTAGGGCTGTCATAACCTCTTTCTAGAGGTGATTTTGCCATTTTGTATGTCTATCATGTATGTGTAGAACAACCCTTTGCATGGCCTTCCAAAGGAGCACTTCATTCTAACATGTATTGACTGAGTTTCAGTGGTTATTTGGGCATATTTTGGCATGGCATACTTTTGTTTTTGGCTGGTTTGGTGACCTCTCATATGCTTCATATAGTTGTAGTGCAAATCATGGTTCACTAGCTTACTTTGCATGCTTTGGTGACCCTTGATTCTAGCACTTTTTAACCATGCCAAAACTGATTTTGTGCGTATTTTGGACTGCCCTAGCTCTGTTTTGGGGCCTCATGGTCAATGTTTCTTGCTATGCATGGTTGTAGTTCAATACCCTTGCCTAGCCTTGAGTTTTGGAGCCTATTGCATGCCTATGTTGAGGTGTTTCTATGTTTTGGCATCATTGTGCATCATATTTCAGAGCTTATATGTACGCCATATTCCCATGTTTTCCACTCTTTAAATGCATTTGAGAGTTATGCATGAATACCTCATTTTTGGACCATTACATGAGCTTCATTTTGGTGCATGTCAAGCCATCATTTTAGCATATTTGGCCACTGATTTTAGACATGGCTGAGGCTTGTCCATATTAGTTTAAGTCCACCTTTTGCATGTTGCTCAAATGTTGTTACATTGCTTCATGTTTGCATGCTTTGGTTGCATGACGTTTTGCATGCTCATTACTTGCATTGTTGACAATGCTTAGCCATATTGCATTTTGTTGCATTGCTTGAGCTATATGACATGTTGTTGCATGCTTAGGTTGTAATGCATTTGGCATGTATTCTCTCTTTTAGCCACTTAACATGTTGTTACATGTTTGTGTGTTGTCCATGTTGCATGTTTGCATTGCTTGCCCTCATGTCCATGGTGCATACTTAGCTTGCATGCCTAGGTTGCATTGCATTTTGCATGCATGCCTTGCTCTTGAAATCACCATGATTGAGGTTGGGCCTTATGTGTTTGTTTGGTGTGCATTACATTTGACATCAAAATGCACAACTCGGCTCCTTTGGCCATCATGCATTGAAATGCGTGATTGGTGGCCCGAGGGTCGAGAACCATACTCCCTTGAGTTCATGACATGATAGGGAGGGTGGTTGTGCATACATTGCTTTGAAAATGCATTGCCATACTCTGTTTTCCCTCTGCTGCTGTCAAACAGGATTCTGTAGGAAGAGATGGCCGGTCGGCCATCTTCAGTGCCGGTCGGCTATCCATTTTTGGGCAAGAGCACAATTTTTGGTCGATGACCTGTTTCACTTGGTCGGTGGTCCCATCTCATGGCCGATGGCCTCTCAGCATGTCTCCAAGATGTTTCAAAGGTGTCACAGAGGTTGGCACAGTTTTCAAAAGAGCAGAGCAATGTAAACAAAGGCAACTGTGGCATGGCAATGGATTTCCGAGCAAAGCCGACCGAGCATGCGTGCATCCCTCTTCCCGAGGCAGCTTTACTGCTTTGTAGTTTAATTAATTTGTTAATTAATTAAGGTTTTGTAATATTCAATTAGGTAGAGTAGTTAATTATTTATTTGGTTTGTATTATTCTTTCGGACCCTCCGAGCGAGGGCACAATTGTAATAAGCGTGCGTGCGTGTGATGCATGTCTTCCAACCCCCACTTCTTTCTCCCTTTTACTTACCTGCTTACAATGGTTAGTCTTAGGGCACGTTTCAATTAGCATACTTATGATAGCATGTTTGCATACATTCATTCGTATTGCACGCACCGGGCTCGGCGCATCATACTAATTGCATAGTATTTCAATTCCAACTTGAATACGTGTATCGAGTTGTCACATTTCACATGCCATTCTTAGGGTAGCCGAACCTATCTTAGTTGCGTTTTGCATGCGTTGCATTAGCCATTGCTAACATGAACTAGGATCATGCATGATTACTAACTAGTTTCTTGTTTTGGCTCGGAGTACTAGGTGAGCGTTTATGCTTTAGCATCCTTGCATGTGTGTGAGTGACTGCCATGATAGCATGCTTACCATAAGGCTATGTGTTTGTGTGATATAACTGTCTGAATGCCTGTGGGTGAAAGTTGGGTTGCTTGAATTGGAATAATTCGTCGAAACCCGTGTTTTAGCCTACTTGCGAGTAGCAAACTTCAATCCATTTTCAAAACAAACGGATATGCGATGCTTTGTTCCAACTTAGGCAATCTAGTCTATACTTGTATGCTGTGTGTATCACATAGTAATCCCAGGCTAATAACTGGAATAAGAGCACATATTGTTTTCAAAACTCGATATCATGGTTAGTAGAGGCCGATCTTTGATCGGGCAAGCGGGGGTGCTCATGAGATGACCTTCCCCAATCGTACCCAAGTTCCCGAGCTGAGGCAGCTTTGGTGATGACGGACACATGGCCTTAGGCACGAGTCAGGGTTTCCTAAATTCCCCCAAAATAAAATATTTAGGTGGCGACTCTGTATCTGGCAAAGCAGTCCATTTTTGGCACTTCTTTCTAAAAATCTATTTTTCAAAACGATTTGCCGGATTTGGACTCTTTGATGATTCATCGGTCTTGCATTGCACTCTGCGAGATTGGATACAGGACCGTGACATTGAGTCCGAACTGTAGTGAGCCCAATGAACAAAATGGGATTCCCTCCCGGGACGTTCGAGGACATCTACAGCATGCATTGAGCATTGTAAATGAACTAAAATGATAAGAATTAGACCTAAGAGAAATAAATAAATTAAGAACTGATTGAATCGCTTGTGACCCAATATGTTATGAAATGTGTAGGGTCAAGTGCAAGCGTAATCCATCGGCAGAACACTGTGAGTAATATCTTAGTAAGGATATTTTGAAGTATGCTACTTTCCAAATGCTTACTTCTGTATAAGTTTCACAGATTTGTTAATTTGAATTGTGAACGAATAGTCGTCATGCCAATGATCGAATAAGGCCGTTGGAATAAGATTATGATTATGATATGATTATGATCTTAAGCATGAAATGCGCATAAACATGAATAAATTGGGCTCGAGGCCATTTGACATGAATGGTTGGGCCAAAGGCCATCTGACATGAATGATTGGGCCAAAGGCCGTCTAACTTGAATGAATTGGGCCCGAGGCCGTCTGACATGAATGAATTGGGCCCGAGGCCGTCTGATATGAATGATTCGGCCAAAAGCCATTTGATATGAATGATTGGGCCAAAGGCCGTCTAATATGAATGAATTGGGCCCAAGGCCGTTTGACATGAATAAATTGGGCCCAAGGCCTTTGATAAGAATGAATTAGGCCCAAGGCCGTTTAATATGATGGGCCAGAGGTTGTTTGATAGGTTTGGGCTTGAGGCCGTTTGATGTATCTGATAGAAGTATGAATAAACCTAAGGCCGTTTGATATGTCTGTTACAAATTTTATTCATGTAACTTCTTTATTTGATATTATTCATTGGACTTTTGCTCACTCTCATTTCTATGTATGTAGGTGAGCAAAGAGATGTCCAAACACAGCCTCAGTGAAGAATGTGAGAGAAAGTCGAGTTTTGTGGAGTCAGCCCGAACGTCTCACGCACGAGACTTTGTTTTGTTATTTTGTTTACTCTTTTTGCTACCTTGGTGAATACGTTAGACCACCCATGTATATAAGCTTTTGTTTGGCTGACTACATGTTCGAAGTTCCTGGATGTATAAAATGTTAAGTCTGCCTATATGTGTGAGTTATTATGAAATGTTTTTGGAATAATTTTGCTATGCCATATAAACACAGCTCATTGGAGAAAAAAATTTTAGTCTGCTTCCGCTTTGACCCCTTTATTTCTACTAAAACATGTTTAATTAGGTTTGAGGCCATAATTAATCTTATGATTACTTACCGGTTATGACCTTATAGGGGCGTGTTTGGGTCGTGACAGAGTGGTAACAGAGCACGAGTTAATAACTCACACATTTGTCCAAATAAGCAATAAGCATCTAGAAAAGATCTAGGATGCATTCACATGATAAGTATGAACTTGAAGACATATAAATATGCTTAAATGTTTTGAAATAAAGAACTATGTGCTATGTGTTTTGTGATTTACTTGCATTGTGACTTACTTGAATATGTATGCTCTATTGTATATGCATAGTTGTGAACATTTTTGTATAAAGAATAGTGCAAGTTTAATCAAATAATGGTGAGAACAAGAGGTGATGAATTAGAGATGTCCTCTACTACCAGAATGGATAGGATGGAAAGATTAATACAGGACATGGCAGAAACATTGAGGCAACAACAATAGTGGCAGCAACAGTGGCAACAACCACACCCTCTGACTCTACCTCCGGTACTGCCTGTACAAGATCTGTAGAATGATGACCGAACAATTGCTCTCACCAAAGAGTTTAAGAAGATGAAACCGCCATAGTTTCATGGAGGATTGGACTCATTGAAGGTTGAAGCGTGGGTCCTTGGTATAGAGAAGTTGTTTGAAGTGTTTCCTTGTCTAGAAACATAGAAAGTATTGCTAACCACCTTTACACTAGAAGATGAAGCAAGAAGGTAGTGGATGTTGATGCGTGAAAGCAATAAAGATATTGGCTAGACACGGTTCTTGGAAATTTTCTACGACAAATACTTTCCACAATGTGTTTGTGATAGAAAGGTAACAGAGTTCATGGAACTTAGGCAAAATAGCATGAGTATGAGGCCAAATTTACTGAGTTGGCCAGATTTGCACCACACATGGTTGATACCGACTATAAGAAAGTGAGACACTTTGAAGGAGGTCTTTGAGATGATATTTTAGAAAAGGTGAATGTACTAAAGCTAAAAACCTACATTGATGTGCTGGATCGGGCCATAATATCAGAAGCTAACATAGCCAGGCAAAGTAAATCATCAACTAATTGGAAGAGTAAGAGGTAGGGCTTCTTTTCAAAGAAAAGACTTTCAAAGAAACAGAATACAGGCTCCTCAAGCACTTCAAATTCTTCCAAAGATACGTCTCCAATGTGCAACCAATGTGGTAAAAGACATTGCGGGGTTTGCTACCGTGTTTCAGGGGCCTGCTTTAAATGTAGTAAAACAGGGCATATGACCAGGGATTGTAAACAAAACAGTGGGAAGTTAGCTGCTAGCTCAAATGCGTCGATCCCAAAACCGAAAAACACTACAAGGCCTACTACAACCAGAGAGTCTTTGCGCTTGTCCCGAGCAATACATGGAACGCAGAAGTCGTTGTCTCAGGTACTATCTCTATATGTAATTAGAATGCATTTGTGTTAATTGACTCCGGATCAACGCACTCCTTTGTAACTTATGCATTTGCATCTAGATTGAGTTGACCTCTAGAATCATTGCCATATTTGTTATGTGTATTTGCTCCATCCGAGGAATCTGTGTTGTGTACATCTATGTGTCGATTTTACAATATGCGTATTGAGAATACTACTTTGTATGTAGATCTGTTACCCTTGGACTTTATAGACATTTTGATGTAATTCTAGGCATGGACTGGTTATCTAAATACTATGCCACCATCGATTGTGTAACGAAATGAGTCGTATTTAGACCACTAGGGCAGGAAGAAATTGTGTTTGTGGGTAACGGGATAGTGCCTCCATCTTATTTGATATCTGCAATGAAAGCATATAAATTAATCAGGAAAGGGTGCCAAGGTTGCTTGTGTTGTGTATTGTTCGAACAAGCTCTGAATGTTGAATTGAGCAGTATCCCTATTATTAGCGAGTTTCCAGATGTATTCCTAGATGAATTGCTAGGAGAATTGGTTGACAGGGAGATAGAGTTTACTATTGATATTATATCAGGCACTCAGCCTATCTCAAAAACCCCTTACAGAATGGCTACTACTGAAATAAAAGAACTGAAAGAACAATTACAAGACTTACTTGACAAAGGGTTTATTCGACCAAGCACTTCACTGTGGGGTGCACCGGTATTATTTGTGAAAAAGAAAGATGGAACCCTGTTCCTGTATATTGACTATCGTGAATTGAACAAGGTAATGATAAAGAATAAATATCCTTTACCCTGTATTGATGACTTGTTTAATCAGTTGCAGGGCTCACAAGTATTTTCCAAAATTGATTTGAGATCCGGATACCACCAGTTGAAGGTAAAGGTAGAAGATGCTGAGATAACCACATTCAAAACGAGGTATGGTCATTATGAATTCCTTGTTATGCCGTTTGGAGTGACCAATGCCCCTACAGCATTTATGAATCTTATGAATCGATTTTTTAAGCCTTACCTCGATGAATTTATTGTAGTTTTTTATTGATGATATTATGATATATTCAAAGAGTAGACTTGAACATGAACAACATCTGGGGACCATCTTGCAAACACTGAGAGAGAAGAAATTATTTGCTAAATTAAAGAAATATGAGTTTTGGTTGGGTGAAGTTATTTTCTTAAGGCATGTCATCAACAGAAATGGGATTTCGGTTGACCCACAGAAGATAAAGGCAATTGTAAGTTGGCCTATGCCAACAAATGTAACAGAGGTTCACAATTTCATGGGCTTAGCTGGGCACTATGTAGACACGCCCTTGGGCCTCATGCTACAGTTCGGACTCAAGTGTCACGGTTCTTAATCTGATCTCACAATGTGCTATGTGAGATTGATAAATCACCAAAGAGTCCAAATCCGGCAAATCATTTTTGGAAAACTGATTTTTGTAAAGAAGTGCCAAACATGGACTGCTTTGCCAGATACAGAGTCGCCACCTAAATATTTTATTTTTGGGGGGAATTTAGGAAATCCTGACTCGTGCCTAAGGCCACGTGTCCGTCATCACCAAAGTTGCCTTGGCTCGGGAACTTGGGTACGATTGGGGAAGGTCATGCAATGAGCACCCCCGCTCGCCCGATCAAAGATCGGCCACTACTAAACATGATATCTTGTTTTTGAAAACATATGCGTTCTTATTCCGGTTAATTAGCTAGAATTACTATGTGATACGCACAACACACAAGTATAGACTAGATCGCCTAATTTGGAACAAAGCATCGCATATCCGTTTGTTTGGAAAATGGTTTGAGGTTTGCTACTCGCAAGTAGGCTAAAACACGGATTTCAATGAATTGACCCAATTCAAGTAATCCAACCTTCACCCACATGCATTCAAACAATTATATCACATAAGCACATAGCCTCATGGCAAGCATGCTATCATGGCAACACTCACACTCATGCATGGATGCTAAAGCATAAACACTTACCGAGTACTCCGAGCCAAAACAGAAACTAGTTAGTAATCAATGCATGATCCTAGTTCATGTTAAGATGGCTAATGCAACACATGCAAAATGCAACTAGAAATAGGCTCGGCTATCCTAAGATGTCAAGTGAAATGCAACACTTGATACATGTATTCAAATTGGGATTGAAATACAATGCAATTAGTATGATGCGCCGAGCCCGGTGCATGCAATACAGATGAATGAATGCACGCATGCAAGCATAAGGTATGCTAAACAAAATATGCCCTAATACTAACCATCGTAAGCTAGTAAATAAAAGGGAGAAAGACGTGGGGTTAGAAGATATGCATCACACACACGCACACTTATTACAACAAATGTGCCCTCTCGACGGAGGGTCCGAATAAATAATACAACACCAACTAGCTAATCTAAGCTAATCTAATTAAGCTAGTTATTACACAACCAAAATGAATAATAAATTACAACTAATTATTACACAACTCTAATTAATTAACAAACTAACTAAGTAAGCAATTAAACTAGCATGCAAACTACATGAATGTGGACTGCCTTAGCTCTGCCTTGAATGATAAAGGATGCATGCATGCTCGAGTCGCCTTGTCGGGAAATCCATCGCAATGCCCCGGCTTGCCTTTGTTTGCAATTGATTTCAGAAATTTGCACAAAGCTCCAGAGAGATGAAACTCCACCCCGGGAAACTGTGGGAAGGCTGCCGACCAGCTTATAGGCATGGGAGACCAACTACCGACCACCTTTTGTGGTGGAAACCAAAGAAGGTGGTCGGCCTGCCAGAAAACCTGGTCGGCTGACCAGTTTCTTCTCCTGGATTCTATTTTTCTACAACAAAGGAAAAGAGAGAGGCACGACAAGCTATTTGCAACACATGTGTGCATGACCACTCTCCCCGTCATTGCATAAGCTCTAGAGAGTGTAGTCCTTGACCCTCGGGCCACCGGTCGCGTATCTCGATGCATGATGGCCGAGGAGTCGAATTGCACGACTCAATGTGAAATGAATGCACATACAAGCACCTAAAGCCAACAACTCCGTCATGAGTAGTCAAGAGTGTCGGTGACCGGGAATTGAGGAACGTTTCGTCACTTTGAGTACAAAACGTCTATCGTTTCTCGTGTTTGGACTAACTCCTATTCCGAACACAATACAACAAACAATGGCATGCACAATGCGACTTTAAGTATGCAACCTAAATGCTATGCAACTAAGTGATGCAAACATGCAAAGGATGACATGCAAACATGCAACTAGCATACACAATGCTATGAACTAACAATGGCATACTCAATGCACGTGGCAGTTAGCATACACAATGCACCTAAGAACTAACATACACAATGAGATGAACAAGGCATGCACAATGCAATGATCAATCATGCGACAATGTGGCATACTCAATGCTATGGAATACAATGGCATACTCAATGCAAAAATGGACTTAAACCAAAATGACTGGGCCTCAACCACACCCAAATCAGTGGCCAAACATGATGAAAACAAGACTCCAAAACTCATGCTAGCATACACAATGCAAGGACCTCAGCCCAAGGGCACAAAATACAACTCTACAAAAGCATTGAAAGGATGAAATATGGCATACAATGACACATGTTCCAGCTCTGAAATGACATACAGAATGGCTCTGAATCATGTAAACAACTCACACAATGCATGTTGAAAGGCTCAAGTACCGAAGCTAGTGAAGCACATTGCACTAGAGGCATGCAAGGCGATGCTCAAATGACAAAACCAACTCCAAAAAGACCTTAAGCAGGCCCAAAACAGTGGCAAAATGAGCCAAGATGGTGGCTTGAAAGGCATAAGAATGAAGCTCAATGCAAAGGCTCATAAATGGGGTATAATGATGCAACTCTCAAACACATTGAAAGAGTGACAAACATGAGAATATGACCAAGAAATAAACTCTGAAATATCATGCTCAATGATGCTAAAACATGCGAACACCTCAAGTTAAGCATGCAAGGGGATTCAAAACTCAAGGCTAAGCAAGGCTATTACACTACAACCATACATGGAAAGCATCATTCGACCAAGGGACCTCAAAACAAAGCTAAGGCAGCCCAAAATATGAACAAAATCAGTTTGGAGCATGGCCAAAATATGCTAGCATAGAGGGCCAAAACAACATGCATTATAAGCTAGTGAACATGATTTACACTACAAGCATGTGAAGCATATGAGAGGCTACCAAACCAAGCAAAAAAAGAGTCATGGCATGCCAAATGATGGCCAAAAACCCACTAAAACAAGACCAATACATGCAAGAATGACATGCTCCTTTGATAAGCCATGCAAGGGATTGTTCTACACATGCAAGAGGCAAACAAAAGGTGACCAAACCAGCCACAGAAAGAGTCTAGGCAGGTCCTAAAAGTCACTAAAAAGGGCCTGAACCAAGGCTAGGAAGTGTGGAAATATATGCTCCCTTGGAAAGCCAAAAATGCAAGCAAACAAGGCCAAAAGAGAGAGGGTCACCCCTCTCTGATTTTGGCCCTCAAAACCACATTCCAACCACTGAAAATCCGCTGGATTTTAGTGGCTAAAGGGCCAAGCAAAGCTCAATACAAAGGTCTCATGGCATGGCTCAAAACAAGGCTAAATAGAGCATGCAAGAGGGTAGATGACCCCCAACACCAAAAGACCCTTAAACAAACATGAAAATCACTTAAATATGAACCTTTTTTAAGCTGACAACAAAACTCAAATAAGCATGCAAGTAAGGCTAAGAGAAGGATCAAAATAATGCTTAAAAGAGGGAAAAGTGATTACCCTTGAAGCTCAACAAAACCAACAAACTTTGGGACCAAAAACCAGCTTTTTAACCTCTGAAAACAACCTCCAAGAACCTCAAATCAATGGTAGAAGTGTATGGCTATGAAGTGTAGTGTAAAAGGGTCAAGAACAATGCACCTTATGAGCCAAAATATAGAGATATAGAGAGATATGTATTGTTTTTGCCTTAGAGAAATTATGAACCTGGTTCAAGGAGGGGAGGGCCTCTCTTATAGACAAACAAGGCCAAAGCTTCTTCAAGAAGCTAAAACAAGTCTCAAGATCCTCCATACACGTGTATGGAGGATGCAATCTGTGCACTCCAGCTGGCACAGCTGGCATCCACAACACCTGTAGAATATGCAGGAAGGCCGCCGACCAATTAAAGTGGTCGGCCAGCCACTTTTTCTGGTCGGCCAGCTAGTTTTTCTGGTCGCAAGGAAAATTCTGCTTTCCAGGTCCAACTTCAAATGGCCATAACTCCTTCATATGGACTCCTTTTCAGGTCATTCTTGCCCAAATTGAAGCCCCGGAAATAAGCTTTCCAATGGTGGAAGCCTTGCATGAAAATTCCAACTTTGAAAAAAGTTATGCCTATTTTGGTGAAGCCGCGCAGTTTTGGTCCTACCCAGATTCATGTCGAACTTCTCCCAAACTAGTTTTCTTCTCTCCTTTCCTCTTTTCTTCAACTCCAAACCACTAAAAAAAGTGTTTTAAAAGATTTTTCAAAGATTTCATTTCTCTTTCATTCATTTCCACTTTGTCCTTGCTCGGTTTACCGAAAAGCGCGACATTTAACAAAATGCGAGTGTCGGAACATTGTAGAAACTTCATTTTCAAAACATTTCGAAAGAGAGGGTTTCAAGGTCTAAAATCTTTTGATCAAGATTGTTTTGGTCCAAAAGGGGTATGAAGTTGAGATTTGCCTCTCTCCTTGCCGAAGAAACTGAACTTTTGCCTTGCACACATTTCTCCAGCAAGTAAACCATCAGTAGTGCCCAAGTCTTAAGGGCAGTCAAAAATGGGGTGTCTACATACTACAGAAGATTTCTGAAAGATTTTTTGAAAATAGCCGGACCACTTACTCAACTCACACGCAAAGGACAAACATTTAAATGGACTGATGAAAGGGAGTTTACCTTTCAGAAATTGAAGATGAGACTAACCACCGCACTAATTTTGACATTGCCCTCAGGTATGGAAAACTTTGAGATATATAGTGATACTTCTTATAAAGGTTTGGGTTGTGTATTAATGCAGAATGAAAGGGTGATTGCTAATGCCTCTCGACAGTTGAGGCCACATGAAAAGAACTACCCAACACATGACCTGGAATTGGCCGTAGTTGTGTTTGCTTTGAAAATCTGGCGGCATTACTTGTATGGGGCAAAATGCGAAGTTTACACAGATCACAAAAGTTTAAAGTACTTGTTTACTCAGAAAGAGTTGAATATATTGCAAAGAAGATAGCTTGAACTAATAAAAGATTATGATCTTCAGATTTAGTATCACCCCGGGAAAGCCAATATAGTTGCTAATGCCTTGAGCAGAAAATTAACAGCGAGTTTAGCTTGCTTACTTACTAAACAGAAGGAAATCTTGCTAGATTTTGAGAGAACTGAGATTGAAGTTGTGTTGCACGAACAAACGAGGTTGATGGTCACCATTTCAGCTGAGCCAGCAATAGTTAATGAAGTTAAGCAAAGGCAAAAAGAGGATGATTTCCTCAAGAAAATAAATTGATGAGTTTGAGGCAAATCCGAAATCAGAATTCAGCATTGATGGTAAAGTGTTGAGATTTCAAAACCGAATGTGTGTCCCAAACATTCTTGAACTAAAGAAGAGAATCCTGGATGAAGCTCACAAGTCAATGTTTGCTATGCATCCGGGTAACAACAAAATGTATCGGGACTTGAAGCAAAGCTATTGGTGGCCCAAAATGAAGAAGAAAATCGCAGAGTATGTATCCAAGTGCCTTCAATGTCAGCAGGTTAAAGCTGAACATCAGAAGCTAGGCGGTCTACTTCAACCTCTCCCTATTCCGGAATGGAAGTGGGAGCATATGACCATGGACTTCGTTGTTGGTCTATCTCGAACTCCTAGAGGCATGGATTCTATTTGGGTTGTAGTTGATAAATTGACTAAATCTGCACATTTGACATGAATGATTTGGCCAAAGGCCGTCTGACATGAATGATTGGGCCAAAAGCTGTCTGACATGAATGAATTGGACCCGAGGCTATTTGACATGAATGAATTGGGCTTGAGGCCGTTTGACATGAATGATTGGGCTAAAGGCCGTCTGACATGAATGAATTGGTCTCGAGGCTGTCTAATATGAATGATTGGGCCCAAGGCCATTTGATAAGAATGAATTAGGCCCAAGGTTGTTTGATATGATGGGCTAAAGGCTGTTTGATAGGTTTGGGCCTGAGGCCGTTTGATGTATCTGATAGAAGTATGAATGAGCCTAAGGCCATTTGATATGTCTATTATGAATTTCATTCATGTAACTTTTTTATTTGATATTATTCACTGGGCTTTCACTCACTCTCATTTATATGTATATAGGTGAGCAAAGAGATGTCCAAACCCAGCCTCAGTGAAGAATGTGAGAGGAAGTCGAGTTTTGTGGAGTCAGCCTGAACATCTCATGGACGAGACTTTGTTTTGTTATTTTGTTTACTCTTTTTGCTACTTTGGTGAACACGTTGGACCACCCATGTATATAAGCTTTTGTTTGGCTGGCTACATGTTCGAAGTTCCTGGATGTACAAAATGTTAAGTCTACCTATATGTGAGAGTTATTATGAAATGTTTTTGGAATAATTTTGCTATGCCATATAAGCACAGCTCATTGGACAAAAATTTTGTAGTTTGCTTCCGCTTTGGCCTCTTTATTTCTTCTAAAACATGTTTAATCAGGTTTGAGGCTGTATATAATCTCATGATTACTGGTTGGTTATGACCTTAATTCATAGGGGCGGGTTTGGGTCATGACAATTTCTCTTAAAAAACATGACATACGATCATAATAAGAGTGAAATTCAAGCTTAAGTAGATCAAAACTTCCTTTAATTTGACATATAGAACTTTGATCTCCATGATTCTTTCATATTTTACATCTTTTCATGTTATATACATATACATATATATACTTACATGAGTTCAAACATGCAAAGACTCAAGATTAAATCACAATTTCTCACAATCTAACCCAAATCACCTAAATCAAACTAGCAACAAAGGAATCACTCTTAAATTAAAGAAATCTATGGTAATTTCATGAGAGGTGCTCAATCAAAATCATAATCCATAAACCCTGACTTGTATAAGGGTAAAAGCTTCATCATAGGGCTTGATTTTAATCAAGTGAAAGAAGATTGAGAGTATTCTAGTTGATTTACACATACCTTGAATTGTAATCTTGATTTTCCCCCTTCAATTCCTAAATCTTCAAGCTCTATGATTGAGTTCTCTTCTTCCTCTATCTTTTCTCCTCTTTTCTTTCTCTAGGAGTTCTCCAGGGGATATTTTTGTTGAGTCAAGCCTCTTATAAGACTTACCTATATATCTTACTAAACCAAGAGTTCACCTTATTTGAGCCTAAGCCAAGCCTCACTAAGAGTTTAGACTAATTAAACCCAATTAATTCATTACGAATTAAATTTTTACAAAACTTCATATAATGTCCTAAAAATCATGCTAATCATAGTTGTAAAGTCAATTTCAGTTTATTGCACTTCTAAGGCTTTTAATTTGCAGTCCAAAAGTCATAATTGCAACAGATTTTCTTACAATCGACAGATACAATCTCATAAGCACATAAAGCACATTTAAACATAAAATTTCACATCAAGCATACTAGAACACATATACTCACACAGATAATGAGGGAATTAAAGCATAGGCAGTATATGAAAGAGTCGGGTTATTATAAAACCTCTATCTTTTGAGGTGGGGGATCACGGATAATGGAGGGGATTTGCCACCTCTCCATACCTAGGATTTGTTGATAGCTTTGAATTCTTATTTTCTTACACTTTCTCTGTAATATTTTCACATTCCAAACATTTTATTTTTTTGCATTTCTTTAGGAAATTTGATTGAGTATAGACTTGTATAGAGGTTACTAGCCTCAGCATATGTTTTGTGTTGATAATGTTCATAGTTCTCTTCATTTTCTTTTGTTTTCTATCATTTTCTCACCAATTTTCTTATCATCCAAACATGTTTAATTCTCATAATTCAACCCTTGCTTATGTATTGATGAGCCATTGTGCTTGTTTTGTGGGATTAATTGGATGATTAGAGAGGGTGATACTCTCATTTTCTTTTGTTTTCTCACCATTTTCTTTTTGATTTTCTTGGAAGCCAAACATTGGCCTCCTCTTGGAAATAACTTGTAATCTAATCTCTCCATCCATTGTACATGAATTCGAGCATCTATTTGCTCTTTGTCATGTGTAGAGATGTAAATTCTTTCTTATTTCTTTGATTCTAGTTTCATTCTTTGAGTTGCTTCCATGATCATCATGTGATTGTTCGTATCATTTGATGATCAAGGAAGTCCACCTTCTCATGATTATTTCCATGATAAGAATGGTGGATTTTTGTTTGCTTTGATTCTTATTTCTATTCTTTGAATTGTTTCCATGATCATCATGTGATTGTTCATATTATTTGATGATCAAGGAAGTCTACCTTCTCGTGATCATTTTTGTGATGAGAATAGTAGGTTTTTGTTTTGTTTTTTCTTGATGCTAGTCCTTCTCCCATTCTTAGTCTTGTGATGGTGAGAGGGAAATTCTTTATTATGATCATTGGAAAGCTTCCATGGCTTGAATGGATCTCATTCTCTCATTATCTATGGTGATTGAAGGTGAATTCATCATGTCTAGCTTCCATTAAGGTTTGAAGAGAATTACTACTTCTCTTTTACATTCCTATGTTAGAGAAGCACTTTGACTCATTTTCAATTTTTTTTTTTCTTAGCTTCTTTTGATTAGTATCTCCTATATCTTCATTTGTTAGTTTTGATAGTGCAATTCATTCATTCATGGTAGATTTTATTTTTGTTAGTAGTTTGCTTCTATCATATCGCTAGATTGCTTCTTTTAGATTAGATGTATGTATGTTCATCTCTTTTTTCTATTCCTTTCTCTATTTTCTTTTATTTGGAGCTTTCCATATTTTGACATCATCTTTTCTTTATTCATGATCTATATGCTTTTCATCAATTTTTCATGCATAAGGACTTGGCTCATTATACTTAGTGTTTTTACCATTACATGTGTGATTTTGTGCTGGATCCCATGTCTTGTGATGGTTTACATATCATATGCTATCAATCAAGTCTTTAGTTGCATTTCTTGTGTGTGCATTGCAATAGTTTCTCGCCTCTAGGATCAGACATGTTTTGTAACATTTTTGCACTTAGTGGGTGTGGAGGAGTACAAAGTGAGTTTCTTTCATCTTGGTATCTCACTTGTATGTGTTTCTTTTCTTTATTTTATCTAGCATTCTACCATGTTGCTACATGCTTATCTAAGATACCTCTTTGATTGCTAGTCGGTGGAGACTTTTTCGCTTGAATTGGGATGACTATGATATTTATGCATGTGAACTCTTATTTTCTTTAGAGTTGCACATTTCAAACATTTTTTTTTTTCAAAATGAATGAGATCAAAGCGTTCCAAGACAAGTGATTTAGTCTATATTTGTTTGCGTCATCTAGTAAAAATAGCATTAATAATCAGATCATGAGCATATCTTGGCAGCGAATCTCATATTGTGAATTAGTAGAGGCCGATCTTTTGATCGGGTGCGTAGGAGTACTCTATTCATGACATTCCCCCCTCATACCTAGGTTTTCAAACTAAGACACTTTGGTTGTGACGGACAGTGGCCTTGTGTCACAAGTCATGGGTTTCTTAGTTTTCCCAAAAGATTAAGTGGCAACTCCGAGTCTGGTGATGTAGTTCGAGTTTGGCATATGATTAGTGGTTTTCTATGGATTTGTCAGATTCAGAGTCTTATCTCATTTCACATTACACTTGTAAAACCAGATAGGGGTTTGAACTGTCGGGCCTATTCAATACCCTCTCGAGAGATCCCACACCATGCAGGTACAGTTCAATTCTAAAGAACTGGTCTACTTAGTCAATGACTTTATCTCTAACTTGTAACAGATTAGACAATGTTGTGGTGGAGGTGGGTGCTTACTTGTGAAATGTTGGGTGCGGTGGTTTCATGTTATTTTGGTGTTGGTTTTGTTGTTTGAGTTGAAACCTTTTCAACTCTATTTCCTTCTTTTGCTTGAAGTGCACAGGATTGGTCTCTCATCAGGTGCTAACATCGATGAGATATGATGTTTGGACAACAATGTTGGTGCCGTCCTAAGCCCGTGTATAGTTTTTTTTTCATTTTTTAACATAATTTTTGTTTTGCTTTGCCTCTCAAAATAAAAGTGTTGAGATCAAATTGTTTAAATTGAAATAATAAGGATGAAAGTAAAATTTAAGTCAAACTATGAGGTAAAAAGTGTAATTTATCCGATTTAAATTTAATAGCTTATTTATGAATTTCAATATTGAAATAAACTGTAGCGATCCCGGTTCTTTCTCCTTTGGGTGTTTGTATCCGGACTTAGTTCCGAGGATTCCGGTTGTTGTTTTGAGCTGTTTCTATCCTTCAATTCTTTAAATTTGGGTTTAGAATGTTTTGGGCAGGTTGGTTGCAGATTGGTTGAGTTTAGGAACCGAGTCTGCCTGTCCAGTTTTTGACTTGGTCGCTCGAGCGAGCTTCTCTTCGCTCGAGCGAGGCTTTTGTTTTTGGTCCGTCGCTCGAGCCAGCCTTTCTTTGCTCGAGCGAGCGTTGCGTCTAGTACTTAGACCTGAGAGCAGTGTTTGTTGGCTCGAGCGAGCTTCTCTTCGCTCGAGCGAGGTCTGTTTCTTGTGTCTGGTCGCTCGAGCGACCAGGTCTTCGCTCGAGCGAGCCTGTCCAGTTTATAAACTCAGCAGCGGGGAAAAATAACATTTTTCTCCTTCTTTCTTTCTTGAAACCCTAGCAGCCGAGAGTCTCTCTCTCTAAACATACTCTCTCTCTAGATTTCATCTCTTTCTTCTATAAATCCATCCTAGGTCCTTTGTTAAAAAGGTAGAGGAGAGTGAGGGCTACATTTTAATCTGAAGAATTGTGGATTTGGAGCACTTGGATTTCGGGTCAATCTTCTCCATTTGGGTTCTCCTTTGAGGTAGGGATTCTCCTTGTTTCTTTTCAATACTCCATCTATAGATAGACATGTGGTAGTTTTTGTATTGCATAAAAACAGTATATCATGTTGGATTTATAAAAAAATCATGAGGTTGAACCTTGGGTTGACTGTTGGAGTTGGGTTTATTATCATTAGTTATGGTTTAGGCTAATTGGGGTGTTAATTAGCATGTTGTTGTTGAAAGGAGAGAAAACCCAAATTTTATTTGATTTAATAAATTAATAGAGGGGTTTTGATCGTTGGGCAAATACTTATGTATTTTGGGTCTTCAATGTGATCATTGTTGTTAGTTGTTAATAATTGAGCCTGTTAGGTCAATATTGAGAAAGAGGGAGGAAAACCCTAGTTTAATGATTATAACTTAATTTGCATACTTAAATTGGAGTGGCTTGGAAAAGAATGTAATGGGTTAAAATGAGTTATGGCCTTATTGTCCAGGGAATTGAATTTGTGGAGGTAAAAGGTATGAGAGTTGGATTATTGTAATGTGAGTGTTGAACACACATATGTGGAGGTTGTATCTTTAACTGCCATGTTAGTTTTGTTGAAGGGTTTGTGGTCTCATGATAATTGAGTATGTTAATAGATGTACAACATACCTGCATCTAGAGGTTTTGTCCTTGGTCATCGGTGGAGGATGACACGGTTGTGTTGAATTGTTGTGTATGCATTATACCATTGATTGTTTGTGTATATGACGTTGTGTTTATATGCATTACTTGTGTATGGGAGGAGATAGGGGATGTACTCCACGATTTAGGGGAAGATAGGGGATGTACCTCTAAACCGGTTAATGATTATGGGAAGATAGGGGATGAACCCAAGGTTGCAGCTCATATGCGCACCTATTGCAGAGATATAGCTTTTATGCTTATCTATTGAAGTGTGATACAACTCATATGCTTGTCCACTGAAGTGTTTTGTTAATATGATACATCACTAAAATGTGTATCAGTTGTGAAGTACGGAAGTGGTTTTTTTTGTGAGATTGATACGATACCAACATGTGTATTCGTTATGTTATCAGATATGTTTAACTTGATTTGTTATTCCTGTTGAATTGGAAATATTGTTAGTAAGAGATGAAACCCTATTGAGTTATTTGGCCAGGTTCTGAGCCATAAATGGAAGGTGAATTGTGCCATAGACTATGTGTCATAGGCAATGTAGACATTCGTGTCATGAAATTGTAAATGGGTTATCTTGTGTTAATCACGTATCAGTTGCTACCCCTTGTCTTTTAGAAGTGTAAAGAGAATCAAACATTTTAGAAATATGTTCTAGAAAGGCACATCTGTTGTATGTGTGGAAATTGGAGAATAGTAGTGGTCTTAGTGAATTTATTTCCTAAGTAATTGCTTATGTATAAAAGATTGGGAACGGGGTTAATGAAAGGAAAAAGGGAAAGATGAATCGCTTATAGCGTTGAATGAAATAGTTGTTTTTGAGAAAATTTTATATATATATATATATTTTTTTTGTCTAAACTGTCACATTATTATTCTAGTACGAGAAAGAGTGTTCATGATCATAGCTATCTGTACTGTTGTTATTGTTGAGGATCATGTTGAGATCCCTACTGGACTATATGTTCATCCCACGTTGTTGAATCTTTTTCAGGTGTTTAGCAGGATGTGCCACAAGATTTGGATCTTCTTGTTTGTGGGCCACGGGGCCTCTTTGTTGTTGGCGGAAAGCCATATGTGTAAAAGGGTTACACCATTCATTTGTTTATTTAATGGTTGTAAGCCCAAGGGCAATTTATTAAGTATGATCATGTAACATTTACTTGCATACGAATGGGAGTACTGATATTCATTGCTATGAATTGAATGTATGAGTTTATTTCCGCATGTTATCTCTGAAATTGGATTAAGTTAATGAACTTGGTAATGACCTTTAGTAATAAAAAGTGGGGCGTGACATAAACTATATTATTATAATGATTTAAAGTAACTATATAAAAATAGTTATTTGAAATCATGTTTTAAAAAAAAATCTAGTAACAACGATCCGATTAACTTCTCAACTTATCTTCTTCTATAACTTTTCTCTCCACCTATAATAATTAACGTTTCAATATTTTTAATTTCAAGTCTATTGATTTCAAAACCTCAAGGGTTGGCCTAATAGGTGCAACTTGAGGTTTGAGGGTGTCCTCCCTTCAAATTTCAGGTTCAACTCCCTCTAAGTATTATCAACTCCTTGGGTCATACCCATGGGCTCTATCCGATATTTACCAGATCCATGTGGTGGAGACACTTTACGAGAGTTCCAAGATTAGTTGAGATACGTATAAATTGAGCCGGACACTTAGTCATAAAAATATCTCTTGATTTAAACCCCAAAAATGTAAAATTTTTAGTGGTCTAGTTAACCTAACTGGAAGGTCTTTTAGGTAGTTATTATATAGTGAAGACCTATAAAATACTACTTTCATCAAGGCTGGGAGGTTATTGCTTAAGGAAACACCCATATAATTGCCAATGTAAAAGGGCGTACCCCCCATTGACAACGGATTCTCTTTCTCAAAACTATGTTTGTCATTCAATTTTATGCATTTATAATTATACAATCTAATTTTTAATTTTAAAAGCAATCAAATTATGACAAATTATTAGCCAATATCACACTAAAAATAAAAAATAAAAACCACAAACACAAAATACAAAATACAAAGCCCAACAAAAGAAAAAGATTGCAGATTATGAAAAAACACTTATCAAATTTTCAAATCTTGATATCAGTCTCAAATAGGCATTTATTATTAATAGCTAACCCACCTTCTATATCATATAAGATGACAACAACCATGGAATGGCTCTATTGTGGTTACTGTTGTGCAACTCTTTCTCTTTTCATGGCCCATACTTTGAAATTTTGACTAAGTGGGTCAACAAAATATATTTTAAATTTTTTTAAAAAAAGGATAAATTATCACTACAGGAAAAAGCACATTTGGCGACTAAATTTCCCGACTAAAAAAAATTTGGTCGCTGAAAGTATAGCTTTTGGCGACTAAAAAAGCATTAGTAGCCAAAAGTAAAGATTTTTGGCGACTAAAAAAATTTAGTAGCCAAAAGTATAGTAATTGGCGACTAAAAATCTGTTTGGTCGCCGATATATGGCTTTTACAGACTAAAAAAATTTTAGTAACCAAAAGTTAGGCCCTTTGGCGACTAAAAAAAATTTAATAGCCAAAAGTGAGGCCTTTACCGACTAAAAAAATTTTAGTAGCCAAAAGTGAGGGTTTTTGGCGACTAAAAAGAAGTTCAGTCCCCAAAAGTAGTAATTTTAGCACGGGAATTTTATTTTTAATGACTAAAAAATTATTAGTAGCCAAAAGTATAGAATTGGCGACTAAAATTATGTTTAGTCGCCAAAAGTGGTCTCTCTTTTTTTTCTAATAAATAATTTTTTTTACATAAATTATGTTCAATAAAAAATAATTATCTTTATATATATACTTTTATATTAATACGGGTCTATGTACTATATAAATAATATATGTTGCATATATAATCATATGGTGTTATGGAGGCGTAGTGGAAAGAGGGTGTTGTATAAGGTTTGTAGTGTGGGAGGTTGATGGTTCTGCTCTCTACAAGAGTAGAGTGTAATTTTTTTTTTCACGAAATCACTTTTGGCGACTAAAAGGTTTGGTCGCCGATTCCTTGAGTATTGGCGACTAAAACATTGGTCGGTAAATGTATAATTTCAAAAAAATATAATTGACTATTGGCTACCAATAATTTAGTAACCAAACATTGGCCCTTTGCCGACCAACTAAAATTTAGTAGCTAAAAGGTAGGTTTTGCCGACTAAATAAAATAGTAGCCAAATGTTTCACTTTCAGAGACCAAACACACGTTTAGTCGCTAAAACATTCGCCGACAGAGTTTAGGCGACTAAGTTGGCAACAAAAAAATTTAGTTGCTAATTGGTTTTGGCGACTAAAAAAGTGACCTTTGGCGACTAATATTTTGGTTGGCAAAACTGCTATTTCTTGTAGTGTATACTTTATTCTTCTTAATTATTATCTCATAGCACTGTATATCGGTTCATTAAAAATTATAACACTTAATCTCTTTCATTTTCTAATTATTTGTTTTTCAATCTAGACCTTTATGACAAAAAATCAACTATAGGGCAAATTACACTTTTCTCTCTTGACTCATCATTCAATATCACTTAACCCCTTTAATTAAAAATTATTACCATGTTAAATTATCAATATATCAATGTGAAAATTTCGTTTTGGATCCAGTATATAAATGAATGAACAATTGACATATGGCCTACACATGATATGTCAAATTTATAAGCAGCTTACAATGAAATTATTCTTGTCTTCTCATTATTTTCTCTTTCCCCCCTCCCCCCATCCTACCCACGACAGGAACAATTTTATTTTATTTTATTTATTTGATATTTATTATTTTTGTTTCCTTAAGTAGGATAAAAGAAGAGAATAATAATAATAATAATAATGTCACTTTAGGTATTTTGTAATATTTGAGATGCTATATGTCACATGTCAAATTTTCATTTATTTGCTACACAATATTAATGGAAGGTTTACATTTATAGAAATTGATAGTTCAATGTTGTAGAGTGTAGTATTTCTCCGTTGAGGTGGGTAAAGTGATATTGAGTGATAGTTCAAAGTGATAAAGTATAATTTATCTTATAGCCTTAAAAGGGTATTTTTGTCATAAAAGTCTAGATTGAAAGAAATTAGCAGATGAGTGATAGTTTAAGGGGTGAGTGTTGCAATTTTTAGTTGACGATAGAAAAATGATACGGGATAATAATTGAGGGGTAAAGTGTAATTTGATTTTAAAATAATATGATAAACCTTATTTAGGGTTTGATAGACCTAATTTAACCATTTTAGGAAGACATTAGTTGGTCTAATCACTGCAGCCAATAAAAGTTTTACAGGTAAAAGTAGGTTCAATAGTGTCCTTATTATATTTTCAGTGATGAAATTAGATATTTAGTGATGGTGAATTATTATTTTTTGGGGATGAAATTTTTTGTCTAAAAAAAATAAACCTCTTCTGGTACCAAATTATTTTGCATTTATTAGTGACATTTTTTAAATTGTCACTAAAAGCCCTTTTTTTCAACTATTTTGAAATGACAATTTATGACTATTCTTGAAACAACAAGAATTGATCTGAAAATATTTTTTTGCAATAAAATTTTCACTTTTAAAAATAAAACAATTTAATCCTTAAAACTATTATATTTTGTACTGAATCTATATATGACATGTGATGTGTCATTCTAAATAGTAACATGTGTATATATGATTAATATTTTTTTAAAATATAAAATGATTATGTATTCCTTTACTATTAAGTGGGTACAAATAACTTCTCCAATTAAAGGGCGTATTTTGTATAACGATTCCGATTTAGACCCGACTCATTTATTATTTCGGATTTGGGATTCCTTGTTTGATTTGATTATTCATATCCTTATTCATCTTATTCTTGATTGAGTTTGGTTGTTTGGACGTCTTCGATGCATTTGGAACAAGTCGGGAGTTTGTTTTTCAATAGAACAGTTGCCTAGATTTTGGTCAATTTGCTCGAGCGGTCCTTTAGTCGCTCGAGCGGTTTTTGAGAACTTCCAGTATATTTGTAGGTCTGCAAAAGTATTAGGGGGATTTTTTTTTTTTTGCTCAAGCGGTGTTTCTTGCACTCGAGTAGTCTTGGCTCAAGCGGTTCTTCTTGAGCTCAAGCGGTTAGCCTTTATCTGCAAAACTACTGGGATGTGGTGTTCTTCGCTCGAGCGGTCTCACTTATTGTGTGTGGTCACTCGAGCGATGTTTTGTTTGCTCGAGCAGTCTGTGATTATATCAGTCCGTAAAACTCACTTTTTGAGTCACTTTTTCATATATCTCTCTAAACATTTCAAAACCCTAAATCTAGACCCTCTCTCTCAAAAACTCATCTTCAACCTCCAAATACTCTCAATCTATTGATCTCTACACCCTAGTTCCTTTGAAAAAAAGGTAGAACTCACCAAGAGTTTCATTTTAATTGGAACAAAGTTGGTGTTTGACTTTGTCAAGGTTTCTCCAGTCTCTATCTCTCATCTTCCAGCTTTGAGGTAGGGATTTCTCCACACTTCTGTATGGTTTTTAACTTGGTTATTTGTTTTTCTAAACAATATTGTAATTTGGGGATTTTTGGATAAACATAGGATTTTTGTTTTGAAATCGAAAGAGGGGTTTTCAAAATGATTTTTTGAAAATGATTGTGGGTTTGTAAAAGTGGTTGAGTTGTGAGAAAATTATGGATTTTTATCCTTGGAATTGATTTATAAAGAAAAGGATATTTTTCCCTAAAATGTGAATATTTGATTTTGTAAAGAGGAAATGGAAATGATATTGGGTTTTGTGAAATTGGAATGATGATGATGATGATGATGGTGGAGTTGGATATGCATTATCACTCTCATCTTCAAATTTTAGAAAGTATATCTTTATTGGAAATTATCTATCTGTTTAGAGATATCTGTTTTGGGCTATTGGTAGAGGATATCTATGATTGTTGTAGAAATTACATAAGAATTAAGAGAATTGAAACTAATTTCTCATCTATTTGCATTGAACATTGTTGCATATTTAACACATTGAAAATGTATTGTTTTGAGAAAAATAGGTGAGTACCTTGGTGAATCTAGATAGGGGTGTGGTTATGGTATTATGTTAGCCTTTGTGTCATTGGTGAAAGTCCAGAAACCCACGCGGTTAAGCCTTCCGATTAGTACCGGTAAAATAGCAATTGGTAGTGCTTGTATAGCCTACTTGCAACACATATCTAGAGATTCCCAGTGATTGTATCCACTGTCCTACTTTCTATTGTAAAGGAAATGATTTCATGAATTGTGATATAAACTTGGTATTGCACGGTTTTGGAAAGAAATATAAAATATTTTGGCATGAGCATTGCATGTGCATTCATTTTATAACCTTGTTAAGATTCATACACTATGTTAGAGTGTCTCTACTGGGCTTTGGCTTACCCTATGTGAAAAATCATTTTCAGGTGCTAATGATATGCCTCTGCCAAGGCTGTTGCTTGGGATGACTAGGAGACAAGAGCTTCTTTTTGTTATTGTTGTAATTATTTTTGTACAACCCTAAGGCTTAAATTGTATTGAGTTAAAACTTACTTTTGTTGTAACCAAGCATCGTCTTAGGAAGTTGTAGCCATTAGGGCATTTATATATTCGTTTAACATGTATTTCATATCTTTAACATGTGGCACATGTTATAGATTCAGGGTTAGGACTTATGAATATATGATTGCATGTGTTACATTGTGTACAATGGAATCATATAAATGGAAGATTATTATTTCGGTACATGTTGTTTTTTAATTAATATCATGAGATGGTTTTATTGTTATATTTTCAGTGCGTTACAACTTGGTATCAAAGCTATCGGATTTGAATACTTTGGGATCGTGGGATGTGGTTTTTACCACAATGGGTTATCTCGCTAGTTTGTGTTGGAAGTAAACTTGGTATGCTATGTAATAACATGCTTATGTGACTAAGTGGATATGTGATTTAATTTCTAAGATATTGATTGGGTCTACGAGTTTCTAGAAGTCATGTTAAAAGAGCACTTGATTACTGTTATTTCTAATTGTAACTCTGGCAATGTCACATGACGATCATTATCTAAAAAGGAAATTTGTATGTGTTTATGTGACTATGTGCTTATGTGGAGTGAATTAATTGTTGTCCACCGCATCAGGATGCGAGTGAGTTAGCTTTGGCACATTTGTAAATGTACTAATCTCTTGTGTTACCTTAATTAGGATGTCAGATCATAGACGTGGTGGTAGTAGGCGCAACAAGCCTAGAAGTTGGAAGTGCTATTATCTGATGATATTTTGGACAGGAGGAAAGGGTTGGTGAAGCCAATGTGGCCAAACTAGTTGGCCAGCAGGCTATGGGCGCTTTGGCCCGTAAGATGGCTGGAGCCTTGCAGAAATCCGTGGACATTCTCAGAGTTGAGAATCAAGTCCAGGCCCATGTTGCTGAGATAAGGCCATCGTTTCTGAAGAGGGAGTTCTTTCGAACTAATCTGGATGAGTTTTTGAGGGATCCAAAAAAGCCACTGAAGGCAGATGAGTGGCTAAAGCAGATAGTGAAGACGTTCGAGATGCTTGCCATTGAGGACGATGGGCTGAGAGTGACCTTGGCATCCTTCCAGTTGAAGGGAGATGCAGGTCAGTGGTGGAAGTATACGCGTGGACGCATTGGGGTGACTTGGGAGCCTGTTGTCAATGCCTTCTAGGATAAGTTCTTGCCTCCCACTGCTAGGGAAAAGTTGAGAGAGCAGTTTTTGAAGGTCAAGCAGCTTATCACACCGGTGGCCGAGTTTGAGGCCATCGTTATTAGTTTGTCGAGGTTTGCACCAGAACTTGTGGCGACAGAGGAACGCCATTGCATTGAGTTTGAGAAGAGTGTGAAGACCGGGCTTCTTTTCAAAGTGGTTGGGTGCATGATTAGGGACTACGGGCGCCTTGTGGAGGCAGAGGCTCATCTTGAGACCGTGGTTTAGTTGAAGGAGAAGCGGATGAGGGGCTTTAGGCAGAGGAGTCAGGAGGTGTAGATGGAGACTCGAGATAGCAAGAGACAGAGGGGTTTCACCCCATAACAGTCCTAGGGAGCACAGTCTAGATCCACTTTTCCTGTACCGAGTTTTGGGGTAAGGAGAGGTGGTCAGGGTGGGATCACTTGTTTCAAGTGTGGTCAGCTAGGCCACAAGTCTTTAGTTTGCCTGCAGAGAGGAGGAGGGCAACAGTCTGCACCATCTTTAACCTGTCCTTAGAGCCAGAGTCAGGGAAGATGAGGTTTTTCCCTCAATCGGATGGCACATCTAGTGCATCTGGTTCGAGGCAGACACAGAGCCATCATCCTACACCATCAGCTCAGGTCTCGATGGCCAATTAGGGAGCCTCTTCAGCTTAATCAGTGTTTCAGACTTATGCTCTAAGGGATGAGTAGGTAGGGCAAAGACCTTCAGGGCGTGTGTATGCTATTACCACACCGAATTTGTTGCCAGCACCTTCAGTAGTAAGAGATAATTTCTTGTTATGTAATTCTATTGCCAATGTGTTGTTTGATACTAGTGCATTGCATTCTTTCATCAGAAGTGGCTCGGTTAGCATCTCCACTCAAGGTAGAGTCACCTGTTAGTGGTGAGGTTGTGTTGGACCAGGGGTGTCAGGGTTGTGAGATAAAGGTTGCCAGTCGCCGATTTCCTTTTGCTTTTGTGTTGATTGATATGTCGAGTTTTGATGTTATTTGGGCATGGATTGGTTGTCATCCTATCGGACCATTATAGATTGTTACCATCAGAGAGTTGCGGTGTGCACATCGAGTGGTGATTGTTTTTGTTTCTTAGGGGCCGAGTTGATAAAGCCTTGTTGCCATTGTATGATCCACGTGGTCGGGGCAAACTTAGTCTCCTTCTTACTACATTCTTGGTTGTTGAGAGTGATGTTATCTGAGTAGAGTTACCGAGGGCAGTTTGTGAATATCCGGATGTCTTTCCTAAGGATCTCATTAGTTTACCACCTCACTGTGAGATTGAGTTCTTTATTGATTTAGTGTCTGGTACGACACCGATTTCCATGGTACCGTATAGATTTGCACCTGACGAGTTGAGTGAGTTAAAGATTCAACTCCAAGAATTGCCAAATAAGGGCTTTATCCGCCCTAGTACTTCACCTTGGAAAGCATCGACTCTCTTTGCCAAGAAGAAAGATGGCACATTGCGACTTTGCATTGATTACTGGAAGTTGAACTAGGTAGCTGTTAAGAACAAGTACTCATTGCCTCATATAAATGACTTCTTTTACTAGTTGAAAGGGTCTTGTTGCTTTTTTAAGATAGAGTTGAGATCATGTTATCATCAGTTGCGAGTGAAGAAAAGGATATCCCAAAAATAACATTCCGTACGTGGTCCAACCATTATGAGTTCCTAGTGATGCCTTTTGGGCTAACCAACACATCGGCCTTGTTCATGGATTTGATGAATCAAATCTTCAATGAGTTTTTAGACCATTTCATGGTTGTCTTTGTTGATGACATCTTGATGTACTCACCCTCTAAGGAGGATCAAGAGAAACACTTACGGATTGTGCTTGAGTTGCTTAGAGCCCACAAATTGTATGCTAAGTTCGGAAGTGTGGGTTTTGGTTGAAGGAGGTGAAATTCTTAGGCCATGTGGTATCTGAAAAATGGGTGACTATAGATTCTTCTAAGATAGAGGCATTGCAAGATTGGGAACTACCTAAGAATGCCTTTGAGATTTGGAGTTTCTTGGGATTAGCTGGGTATTACCAACATTTTACGAAGGATTTCTCTAGATTAGCCTCACCTTTGACTAAATTGACGAGGAATGGAGTCAAATTTGTGTGAAGTGAGGTTTGTGAGAAGTCATTTCAGGAGCTTAAGGTTAGACTTACCACTACTCCAGTGTTGATTATTCTAGAGAGGGGTTTGGGCTACTCAATGTATTGTGATGCATCTAGGGGAGGTTTGGGTTGTGTCTTGATGCAAGAGGAGAAGGTAGTGACATATGGCTTACGATAGTTGAAAACACACAAGAGAAACTATCCTACTCACAACTTAGAACTAGAAGTAATGATTTTTGCTTTGAAAATCTGGAGACATCATCTTTATCGTGAGAGATTTGAGGTCTTTTTCGATCACAAGAGTTTGAAGTATCTATTTTCGTAGAAAGATTTGAATTTGAGGTAGAGAAAGTGGATGGAATTTATGGAGGATTACGACTTTGAGTTAAACTATCATCAGGAGAAGGCCAATACAGTGGCTGATGCCTCGAGTAGGAAGTCCATTAGCAGTGTAGCTAGCATTTCCATACGGGAATGGGAGATGTTGGGTGCTATTGGCGAGTTTGATTTGTATCTTGGCGAGTCCGTTGAGTAGGCAACCGTGTTTACTATAATTGCACAACCTACGCTTGTGAGCCGAGTTATAGAAGCATAACAGGGTGATCACGAGGTAAAGTCTATCCAGGGAAAGATATCTAGTAGGAAGGTAGAGAAGGGCTTGAACGTGTACTCTGACTCGAGTATTAGATATCCTGACTGTCTTTTTGTACTAGAGTCTTGTAGAGAGGAGGTACTCCAAGAGTTCTACCATTTGTGCCTTGCGGTATATTCGGAAGGCACAAAGATGTATCACAACCTTAGTCGTCAATTTTGGTGGAGGGAAATGAAGAGAGATGTGGCCTTGTTCATTTCGAGGTGCCTTACTTGTTAACAAGTGAAGGCCGAGCATCAGAGACTAGCTGGTTTGTTGCAACCCTTGCCTATAGCTGAGTGGAAGTGGGAGCATGTCACGATGGATTTTGTTGTAGATCTTTTGAGGACTCAATGAGGTAACAATGTCGTGTCGGTGATAGTTGATCGATTAACTAAGTCAACACACTTTGTACCTATGCGCACGAGTGACTCGGTAGATTACCTTGCCGACCTTTATGTTAGTGACATAGTTTGACTTCACGGAGTCCCTATGACTATCGTTTCAAATAGAGATCTGTGTTTCACGGCTCGATTGTGGTGGAGCCTACAGAATGGGCACTAGATTGCACCACCTATCATCCCTAGATTGACGGGTATTGAAAGCGTAGCATTTAGATCCTAGAGGATATGCTTTGGGGTTATGTTCTTGACTTTAAGGGGTTGTAGGAGAGGAACTAACCTTTCGTGGAGTTTGCCTACAATAATAGTTTTCAGGCGAGTATTGACATGGCACTGTTTGAGGCCTTGTATGGCCGACCGTGCAGATTCCAGTGTGTTGGGCCTAAGTGGGTGACGCACATATGTTAGGTCCTGAGCTAGTCCGGAAAACGACGGAGAAGGTCGCACTTATCCATAAGAGGTTGGTTTCGGCTCAGAGTTGCCAGAAGAGTTCTGCCGACCGTAGGAAGAGATCGTTATCCCTTGAAGTAGGAGATCACGTCTTCTTGAAGATATCACTAAGACAGGGTTTAATGAGGTTTGGGAGGGGCAGGAAGTTGTCTCCTAGATTTATTAGGCCTTTTAAGATCTTATAGCGCATTGGAGAGGTAGCTTATCGTTTGGCCTTGCCGCCATAGCTTTCCGAGGTTCATGACGTGTTTCATATCTGCATACTCCAAAAGTATGAGCCGTATCTACCACAGGTGTTGGATTGGACCAAGTTAGAGGTAGATGAGGATGCCTCGAATGATGAGAGACCGGTTAGAGTCTTAGATACACGAGACCAAGTCTTGCGAGACAAGATAATTTCTTTGGCAAAAGTGTTGTGGCGACACCACGGGGTTCAGGAGGCGACTTGGGAGCGAGAGGCGGAAGTCTGTGAGAAGTATTCAGACCTTTTTGTTAATGCTTGAAACTTGGAATGAAAATCTTGTTATGTTGATTAAATGTAAAACATTGCATATGTTTTAGAAAAAGTGAATTGTATATTCATTATTGAAAACTTTGTTTATCATTGTTATGAGAATAAATGACCGGTAGATGGGTCACGGTTATGAGGATGAATGGATCATTGTTATGTTGATTTAAATATAGTGGTTATTGTGTTGATTTAAAAATTTCGGGGATAAAATTCCTTAAGGGTGAAGGTTATAACGATTCTGGTTTAGACCTGACCCGTTTATTGTTTTGGATCTTGGATTCCTTATCCTATTTTGTTGTTCATATCCTTGTTCATTTTATTATTGTTTGAGTTTGGTTGTTTGGACATCTTTGTTGCATTTGGAATAGGTCGGGAGTTTTTTTTCAATAGAACTATTGTCCAAATTTTGGTCAGTTCGCTCGAGCAGTCATTTGGTCGCTCAAGCGGTCTTTGAGAACTTCTAGTATATTTGTAGGTCTACAAAAGTACTAGGAGGTTGTTTTTTTTTTTGCTCGAGCAGTATTTCTTGCGCTCGAGTGGTCTTGGCTCGAGCGGTCCTTCTTGAGCTCGAGCAGTTAGCCTTTGTCTGTAAAACTACTGGCAGGGGGTGTTCTTTGCTCAAGCGGTCACTTTGTTAGCTCGAGCGGTCTCACTTATTGTGTCTAGTCGCTCGAGCGGTCTGCTCGTATATCAACTCGTAAAACTCACTTTTTGAGTCACTTTTTCATATATCTCTCTAAACATTTCAAAACCCTAAATCTAGACCTCTCTCTGAAAATCATCTTCAATCTCCAAATACTCTCACTCTATTGATCTCTACATCCTAGTTCCTTTGAGAAAAAGGAAGAACTCACATAAAGCTTCATTTTAATCCGAACAAAATTGATTTTTGGCTTCGTTGAGGTTTCTCCACCCTCTATCTCTCGTCTTCTTGCTCTAAGATAGGGATTTCTCCATACTTTTGTATGGTTTTTAACTTGACTATTTGCTTTTCTAAACAATATTGTAATTTAGGGATTTTTGGATAAGCTTAGGATTTTTGTTTTGAAATCAAAAGAGGGGTTTTCAAAATGGTTTCTCGAAAATGATTGTGGGTTTGTAAAAGTGGTTGAGTTGTGAGAAAATTGTAGATTTTTATCCTTGGAATTGATTTATAAAGAAAAGGGGATTTTGACCTAAAATGTGAATATTTGATTTTGTAAAGAGGAAATAGAAATGATAGTAGGTTTTGTGAAATTGGAATGATTATGATGATGATAGTGGAATTGGATATGCATTATCACTTCCATCTTGAAATTTTAGAAAGTATATCTTTATTGGAAATTATCTATCTATTTGGAGATATCTGTTTTAGGTTATCGGTAAAGGATAGTTATGATTCTTGTAGAAATTGTATGAGAATTAGGAGAATTGAAACTAATTTCTCATTTATTTGCATTTAGCATTGTTGCATATTTAACACATTAGAAATGTATATTGTTTTGAGAAAAATGGATGAATACCTTGGTGAATCAGGGTAAGGGGTGTGATCGTGGTATTATGTTGGCCTGTGTGTCTTTGGTGAAAGTCCAGAAACCCGTGCGGTTAGGTGCTGAGCCTTCCGGTTAGTACTAGTAAAAATGACAATTAGTAGTATTTTTATTGCCTACTTGCAAACACGTACCTAGAGATTTCCAGTGATAGTATCCACTGTCCTGTTTTTTATTATAAAGGAAATGATTTTATGAATTGTGATATAAACTTGGCATTTCATGGTTTTAGAAAGGAATATAAAATGTTTTGGCATGAACATTGCATATGCATTCTTCTTATAACCTTGTTAAGATTTCTGCACTGTGTTAGAGTATCTCTATTAGGTTTTGACTCACCCTATGTAGAAAATCATTTTCAGGTACTGATGATGTGCATCTGTTAAGGCCGAGCTTGGAAGGAGTATGAGTCAAGAACTTCTTTTTGTTATTGTTGTAATTATTTTTGTACATGCCTAGGGCTTAAACTATATTGTGTTAAAACTCATTTTCGTTGTAACGTCTTGGAAAGTTGTAGCCATTAGGGCATTTATATATCCATTTAACTTGTATTTCATATCTTTAACTTGTATCACATGCTAAGATTTAGGGTTATAACTTATGAATGTATAATTGCATCTGTTACCTTTTGTATACTGGAATCATATGAATGAAAGATAATTATTTCAGTACATGTTGTTATTTAATTAATATCATGAGATGGTATTATTATTATATTTTTGGGGTGTTACATTTTGTATATACCAACACAAGTATGTGAACAAAATCCAACTTCCATTTCCTTTTAAAAAAATTGTTAAATAGTTTTGTAGTACTGTATGATATTTGTCTACATGATATTCTAACAAATGAGAAAGAAAAATAATATATAAGTCCGCTTTTGAGATCTATTTTATAGATTCAATAATGTATAAGTGATATGATTAATTCATAATTAGAGAAGATATGAGATAGTGTTGTTACCTTTAATATTCTAATTGGGTCTAATTTTTAATTTTGAATAGCAATGTTCAATGAGAAATTATAAAACACATTAGATGTGTCATCCCTTATCTCCTAAGTAGTTAACAAAGATGGGTCAATTATCTTGTAGAGTTTTTGACTATATATTTGATTGATAGTACACATGAATAATATCACATAATATTTAAATATTACTAAATAATTAACAAATTTTAAAAACTCACAGTATAAATCTCATAATTGATCGCCAACAATGACTTGACAAGATAATTAAATTTTACATAATTAAATTTATGACAAATCAAAACTTAATATATAATGGCTTTGTTTGGAGAGTTGACTATTTGACTTTTTTATCATTTTAACCTGACTAAAATAATTATATTTAGAAAGATAAATGATTTTTTTTTTTTATAATTGATTTGATAGTTGTGAGAGAAAAAATGAAATAATTATATATTAGATATAATATTTTATCTTATTAATTATTTTAATATATTTTATTTTCATTAATTATTTTAATAAAAAAAACTAAAAAAATAATTTACCAAATAGGATCAATATATCATGTGATTAAATATAATTATTAAATTTAAATTGTGACTATCAACTTTTTCATAAATAATTAATAATTACCAATGCTCTTTTTAAAGTACAAATGTACAGTAGCTGGGAACTAGAATGCACGAACTCGTTCATAAATAATATATTTCTCCTGAGAAAAAGAAAAGAAAAAGACCGAGTGGGGGGGCCGGGATGGTAGAAATAGAGTCCCAGTTGTGGTGTTGGCAGGTAGTCAGGAGGGAGGGCTCATCTACCAACGACAAGTACTGATAACTCTTTCCAGTTTACCTGTACATAACCCTCATGTTTTATAGTTTGATATGACCTCTCAAGACCCTTCCCTTCCCTTTGACTGTCTCTCTCTGTCCAGTAACTTTCACCAAAGCTGCCACCAGGATCCATTCCATCCCCTCCAACCTTATATTATTATAATATTATAAATTTATTTTTATCAATTTAAAAATTATTCAAAAATTAATTTTTATCATATTTTATATGATTTTCACATAAATTTTACAATATATAAATTAATTTTCATTACATAATCACTCACTCAAAAAATTTTGAATGGTTAAGTCTGAATTACCAGAGTTTCCCTATTAGTATAATTTAGTTGAGGACTCGTTTGAGAACAGATTAATTTAATAACTTTTTAGCTATTTGACTAAAATATGAATTAAAAAAAACTAGTATGTTTGGGATGACTTTTTAACTTTTTATAAAAAGATATACAAAAAATAGAGAGAAAAATGAATCTTTGACTTTTTGGTATGAGTTTTTGACTTTTTTATCTTTTTAAGTAACTTTTTGACTTTTTAATTAAATAGACTGGTTCCCAAACGAGGCCTAAGTACCTATCTCAGTTTGGTGGTTGTCTTAAATTTATTATTATTATTATTGTTTGTCTTTAGTGTGTTTTTTTATAATGTTTTTAATAGTCTGCCTTTCTTAGATAAATTTAAAAACTAAAAAAAAAGTCAAATAATAACTATTTTTGGCTTTTTGGGTGCCTTTCATTTTTTCCGTCTAGTTGAGTAGAATTCAAGAGTGTGAAGTTTTTAAAGGTTTTTTCTTTTTTTTTTCTTCAAAAAAAAAAAAAATTCACTAGAAAAGAAAAAAAATAATAAAAAAAAAGGTTACTTGTTGAAAAGTCTAAAGTAAGGGTTGATTTGGGATGTTCTAAAAAAGTATACTTTTTGACTTATATGAGTTGGGTTTGATGTGATGTTTTAGAGAAGTGATGTGATTTAAATAAGATGATGTAAGTTAAATAATATAGTGACTTTTTGAATTTTTATATTATTTAGGTTATGCCAAACTTGGCCTAAGTAGGGTATAAGGCAAATTCAGTGGATATTTTTTATTGATGAGAGATCCACCCATTGTGAATTAGGCTTAGTTTGACATAATTCAAAAAAGTCAAAAAGTCAAAAAGTCACTATCCTATTTAAGTCACATTATCTTATTTAAATCACATCATCTCTGTATCACATCACTTCAAACACAACACATATTTCACGTTTTTTTGTAAAACGTTAAAAAGTACACTTATTTAGATCATTCCAAATAACCCCGTATAATGAGAAGTCCTTTTGTTGATTTTGGAGGACATTTTATTTTCTATTTTAATGTTGACTTTTTGTTGACTATTTGTTCAAATTTATATTTATTTATTTAAATTTTTTGACCATCTGTTCAATTTTTTCTCTTATCTATTCAAACATCCGTCCAAATTATCTATCTATTAAATTATCTATCTATTTTTAAAGTCTATCTGTTAAATTATCTATCTATTGAAAAACTATCTGTTGAAATAGCTGTGACATTTTTAACAGATCTATTCTAATATATATATATATATAAATGATCTATTTTGCTAAAAAAAAAAGAGTTCTAAGGTTTCACTCATTTTTCACTTTAAACTAGTGTTTCAATTTCAACAAATTAAACCTTGGAGGTCCATCCGTGTTTCAATTCGCCCCATTCGTCTATCTCCGCCTATGTAAGGTAATGAATGGGGTTTAAAGTGAAAAATACGCGAAATTTGTGGTTTATTTTGTAATTAACCTTCTTTTTTTTTTTTGTATTTAGTGATTTTAATTTTAAAAAATGGTTAATTATACAAAAAAAAAAAAAAAAACTCAATGTTTCACGTATTTTTTATTTTAAACCCCACTGTTTTCACTTTAAACCCTTTCTATTACCTTATACATACAGAGATGGATGAAAAGGGCAAATGGAAACATAGATGGAACTCCAGAGTTTAATTTGTCGAAATTGAAACACTAGGGTTTAAAATGAAAAATACATGAAACCTAGGATTTTTTTTTTGTTATTATCCCCCCAAAAAGAGATGATCTGTTTAAAATTTTCAAATAGATCCACTTTTCTGTCTCTATCTGTCTTTCTCTCTTTTTCTCTCTATCTGTTGGTATCTCTCTCTCTTCGTCTATTTCTCTCTCTATCTAATGGTCTTGAAGGCCAAGATCTTCATGGATTTGTCCAATGTAAAGGAATCAACAAGAGAGATAAAGATAAGAGAGATTGAAAGAAATTATATGTATGAATATATGTACAAGCATAACAACTAGTTTATCAACTTTGATTTTCTAATAATTCCCCATACATATCAAGCAAATTGAAAGGGGGGAAAAATCAACAATGCAAACTACTTCAAAAGAATTCATGAATTGGAAAATAAATAGCTCTTGCTTCAACAAATCACAAAATCAAACGCATCACAACTCTTTCAGTGCTTTTTTCCAATAACCAAAACACATACAAAATCAAAGGAGAGTGGAAAGAGAGGATGTTGTTTCTGGTAGATCTCTCATTGATTTATAGATTGAACTGCTATCACTTCTTACTCGCTTCCCAACCTCTCTTTTTCTCTCATCTCAGTTTCGAACCCTAACCTCTCTCTTTCTCTCTCTCTCTCTCTCTCTCTGACACACACATACACATCAACGACATCAACAGCTTCGTATAACCATCTTCACCTCCGTACAACCACCATCGACGATCACTCTCGATGTCATTGACAATGTCAATTTGAGGCAGAAAGTCTTCCCTAGGAAGATAAAAGTCCTCGTGTGTGTGTTTGTGTGTGTGTGTGTGATTACCATGATGATCATCACTTGAACTCTCTTGTAGAGAGACCATGATGATGATGGTGGGGAAATATCATGACCCAAACCTGCCCCTAAAAGTTTAAGCCATGATCGGCTTGCACTTAGGCCTCAAAACAAAAAATATCCAAAAATATTTTAGTCAATAATGGGGCCTAAAGTGGGAACAAGTAAAAATCAGAATGTCCATTGAGCGTGCTTATATGCGAGGATTCTTAAAACATCATGCCATATTTAGAATATTCATATACGTGATCCATATACACACAAGTCCACATCATGTAATTATTTACAAAGATATAACCATCCAATATTACTATATTAACAAGGTGTTTACCCAAAAGCCACTAAAAGCTTAACAAAAAGGTGGCATTAATAAAGCTTCTCAAAAGACAAATGGCTCAAACATTGGAGACTTAACACAACAGATCCAAAACAAAAGGGGCCTGGACTTGACCCAGGGCTGGCCTCCGAATTGACCACCTACAAAACATATATAAATATAGGGTGAGCAAGGCTCAGTGAGTAATAATATAAAGAGGCATGTAAATGAGCATGTGTCTTGAAGAATATTTCTAGAACATTCACAGGACAGAACGACCTCAGGCCCACATAAGACAGAATGGCCTTGGGCGCAATATAATAAAAGAACGGCCTCTAGCTCAACATAATAGCAGAACAGCCTTAGGCCCATTATAACAACAGAACGGCCTTAGGCCTGTCATAATAACAGAATGGCCTTAGGCTCATCATAATAATACAACAGCCTCAAGTCCAACAAATTTCAAAATGACCTCGGGTCCACGTATAACAAAACGGCCCCGGGCCCACTTATCATATCATAAACAATTTCATATCCATGTTCCATGTTACAATTCTTGGAACTCATTCAATTGAATAAATCATAATTCTAGACAATCACATCATTTATGTATCAAAAAATATAAGTGAACATATCTTGACAATACTATTACTCACAACGATCTGGTTGTGCAGTGGTCCCTTCCGGCGAGTGACCTATACATGGCACACACACAACTTGTAGGCAATTCACTTTTTCCTTAGCTTTTTCCCTTTTAATTTGTCTAATTCGTTCAATTTCTGTTCACTTTTAAGCATTTCGGAGGGCTTAAACATACATATTAACATATTCAGAGGGTCGAAAAGATTAAAAGAAGTTGACAGAATTTTTCACCACTGGCTGCTCATGCGAAAGTCCTCCACCGCACACACGGAGAGGTGTGCCGCACGTGCTTTTATTTCAGAATGCCTATCCAACCTCCCCTGTTTTTCGCACGTGTGACTATGAGCCCCGCACCTACGACTGTGTATCCAGCACGTGCGGCCATGAGCCTCTCATGTGTGGTCTTGGCCCCTATTTGTGTAGTCCAAAAATCCAATAAGGCAAACTGTCCAAACTCATTTCTAAGGCTCAATTCAAGCAAATTTACTTCCAAAACATGATATAGGAACATATTAAACATGAAACACAAGCTCAATGGGATCAAACTTCTTTTAATTTGACATATAACTTTCTAATTTCCATATTCTCTTTATTTCCTTCATTTTTTTTATGATATATATAGTATACATTCTTACATGAGTTCAAGGCCCAAGATCACAAGGCCAATTCTTACAATCAAACCCAAATCAAACTAAGATGATGAAAACAACTCTTAATCCAAACAAATGTGAGGAATCCATGTGAATTTCATGAGAAGTATTTGCTCAAACTCGTAAGCCATAAACCCTAAGTTATATACACATAAGAAACTTTATCTTAAGACTTGATTTCAACCAATTGGAGGAGGATTTAGAGTAGTTTAGTTGATTCCCACTTATCTTGAGCTAAATCTTTGAATTAATCTTTCAATTTCTTCAATTCCCAAGCTCTTAGTTGAATTCTCTTTCTTCTCTCTCTTTTCTCTTCTCTCTTCTCTCTTTTCTTTTCCCAAGAGTTATGTTTGATGTTGTTTTTAATGAGTCTAAATATCATAAGGCTCATATATATATATATATAGATAATATCCAACAAAGCTTAGCTCACTAAGTCTAAATTCAAGCTTAACTAAGGATTAAGCCCAATAGATCAATTTAATTCATTACGAATCAATTTTTTAGAAAGCTTCATATTATGCCCTAAAAATCATGCTAATCCTAACTGTAAAGTCAAATTCTAGTTATCGCACCTTTAAGGCTTTCAATTTCCAATTCAAAGGTTGTAATTTCAACAGATTTTCTCATAACCAACAGATACAATGTTGTAAACATGTAATTCACATAGTTAAACATGTCATGTATATCAAGCACATAAACACACATATAATAAGGAAATTAAAGCCTATAAGAGGATCGGGTTGTTACACTCTTTCCCGCTTTAAGAAGTTTGGTCCCTGAAACTTGTTTTACTTTAAAAGGCAAACAATTCTAGATATCGTTGTTTCATTTCCTTTTATCTTTCCCAGGTAGCTTCTTTCTCGTAGTGTTCCTGCCATTCAACTTTCATAATTGGAATTGTCTTGTTCCACAACTGCTTCATTTTTTATCCAAAATTTGAATTGGTTTCTCTTCGTAGACCAATTTATTATCCAAAGCAATCTGATGGTAATCTATAACATGAGATGGATCTTGGTGGTAACCCCGTAACATGGATACATGAAAAACATTATGTATTTGGTCCATACTCAGAGGAAGGGCAACACGATAAGCCACTGCACTCACTCTTTCCAGAATCTAAAACAGACCTACATACCAGGGTGCTAATTTCCCTTTCTTGCCAAATTGTGTGTCCTTTCATTGGAGTAACTTTAACAAAACCATAATTACCAACCTCAAATTCCAAATCTCTTCGTCGATGATCCATATAACTCTTTTGCCTGCTTTGGGCGGTTTTCAACATTTCTTGAATGATTTTAATTCTCTCCATTGCCAATTGCACAAGTTCGAGCCCAAATAGTGATCTATCGCTGACTTCGGTCCACCACATCGGAGAGCGACATTTCCTCCCGTACAAAGCTTCATATGGTGCCATTCCTATACTTGAGTGGAAAATATTATTATATGCAAATTTTGCTAACGGTAAGTACGTTTCCCAACTCCCTTGGAAATCCAAAACACACATCCGGAGCATATCCTCCAGTGTTTGTATCGTTCTCTCTAATTGGCCATCAATTTGGGAGTGAAATGCCGTACTAAATTTCAACTCTATTCCCATAGCGTTCTATAAACTCTGCCAAAATCTGGAGACAAATTTTGGATCTCTATCAAATACAATTGAAATTGGAACACCATGTCGCTGTACAATTTCATTCATATACACAATAGCCAGTTTATCCACATTATATTGAGTTTTCACTGGCAGAAAATGAGCAGATCTTGTTAGTCTGTCAACAATAACCCATATAGAATTCATACATCGGGGTGTTCGAGGTAAGCCAAAAATTAAAATTTGTAGTCTAATGTTCCCACTTCCACTCCGAGATTGGGAGTGGTTGAAGTAGTCATGCTGGTCTTTGGTGCTTTGCTTTTACTTGCTGACATTGCAAACATTTCGACACAAATTCTGCAATTTCCTTCTTCATACTTGGCCACCAAAAATTTTGCTTAAGATCTTGGTACATCTTAGTGTTATCTGGATGCAATGCAAATTTTGACTTATGCGCTTCCTCCATAATCCTTTTCTTAATTTCTAGAACATTTGGAACACACAATCTGTCTTGAAATTTCATCACTAAATTGTCAAGGGTGTACCCAGGCCTTGGCCTTGTTCCATCTCATCACAAAGTTGCTTCAGAAAGTCATCTTCCCTTTGTATTTGCTTGATTTCTTCAATAATTGCCAGTTGAGCTGATATAGCCGCTAACAATGCGCCTTGATCCCGCGACACAATTTCCATATCCATTCTTTCCAGTTCAAGTAGCAACTCTATTTGCCCTATGAGTAAACTTGCCAAGCTCCCCCATCACTTTTCTGCTAAGAGCATCTACAACTGTGTTAGCTTTGCAGGGGTGGTAGTGGATTGCATGGCATAATCCTTGATAAGTTCTAACCACTGTCTTTGTCTCATATTTAACTCCTTTTAGGTAAAGAAGTATTTGAGGCTTTTATGGTCGGTGTAGACCTCACATGTTGTCCCATATAAATAGTGTCGCCATATCTTCAAGGCAAATACAATTGCTGCTAGTTTCAGGTCGTGTGTGGGATAATTATTTCACAAGGCTTGAGTTGGTGAAAAGCATAGGCGATGATCCTTGCATTCTGCATAAGTACACAACCCAATCCTTTGTAAGAGGCGTCACTGTAAATCACAAATCCCTCAGTATCGGACGGTAAAGCAAGAACCGGTGCTGTAGTTAACCTTGTCTTCAATTATTGGAAAGCGGATTCTCTTTGTTCAATCCACTCAAACGGAATGCCCTTTTGGGTCAATTGGGTAAGCGGTATAGCAATCTTGGAAAAGTCTTGCACAAATCTCTGGTAGTATCTAGCTAAACCCAAGAAACTACGTACTTCTATCACATTCGTTGGAGTGGGCCAATTCACTATGGCTTCTATCTTGTGTGGATCAATAGAGACACCCTTCTTATTAATAACATGCCCCAAGAATATCACTTCATTCAACCGAAATTCATACTTCTTCAATTTCATATATAATTTATTTTCTCTCAATGTTTGAAGAATTAACCGTAAATGGTTCTCATGAGCTTATGTGCTTTTCAAATAGATGAGTATGTCATCAACAAACACCACTACAAAATCATCCAAGTAAGGTTTAAAAACACGGTTCATTAAATCCATAAAGGCCGCCGGTGCATTAGTAATCCCAAATGGCATAACCAAAGACTCATAATGCCCCGTATCTGGTTCGGAAAGCAGTCTTCTCAATGTCTGCAGCTTTTACCTTTAATTGATGATACCCGGACCTGAAATCTATCTTTGAAAAGACTTGCGCACCTAGTAGTTGATCAAATAAACCATCAATTCTAGGCAATGGATACTTACTCTTTACAGTTACTTTATTGAGTTCCCGGTAGTCAACACATAACCGCAGTGTCCCATCTTTTTTCTTTACAAAAAGAACTGGTACACCCCAAGAAGAGGTACTCAGGCGAATGAACCCTTTATCTAGCAAATCTTGCAATTGTATCTTTAATTCCTTCATTTCATCCAGTGACATTCTATACGGAGTTTTTGAAATTGGTTGAGTTCCCCGCACTAGATCAATTCTAAATTCAATTTCATGGTCCACTAGCTCTCCTGGCAACTCGTTCGGAAAAACATCCGGGAATTCATGGACAATTGGGATATTATCAACACACACATCCGCTGGTTATCCATTCAAAATACTACACAAATACCCTTGACACCCCTTTTGTAATAGCTTACACGCTTTCGTAGCTGAGATTAAATATGGCGGTAGAATCACCCCATGTCCTATAATAACAAATTCAGATTGCCCCGGAGGTCGAAAAATGACTTGCTTAGACGTACACTCAATAGTAACATGGTATTTACTTAGCCAATCCATCTCCAAAATTATATCAAAATAAGCCATGTCAAGTGGTAGCAAATCGGCTGTAGACGTCCCCGAACGCCCCAGGAGGATGAGTCCCGTTCTGTTCATTTTGGGCTCACTACAGTTCGGACTCAAATTGTCACGGTTCTCAATCTGAACCAAAGAGTCCAAATCTGGCAAATCGTTTTGAGAAAACAGATTTTTGAAAGAAGTGCCAAACATGGACTGCTTTGCCAGATACAGAGTCGCCACTAAATATTTTATTTTTGGAAATTTAGGAAACCCTGACTCGTTGCCTAAGGCCACGTGTCCGTCATCACCAAAGTTGCCTCGGCTCAGGAACTTGGGTACGATTGGGGAAGGTCACTTCGTGAGCACCCCCGCTCGCCCGATCAAAGATCGGCCTCTACTAACCATGATATCTAGTTTTGAAAACATTATGCGTTCTTATTCCGGTTATTAGCCTAGATTTACTATGTGATGCGCACAGCATACAAGTATAGACCGGGTCGCCTGAATTGGAACAAAACATTTCATGTTTGTTTTTGAAAGATGGTTTGCTACTCGCAAGTAGGCTTAAAATGCAGATTTTGCCACCCTCGGGTGGGCTTAGAAAAGATGGTTTTGCCACTATCTAGTGGGCTTAAAACTCGCAGTCGATGAATTGTTCCAATCCAAATAACCCAACCTTCACCCACAGGCATTCAGGCAGTTATATCACATAAGCATATAGCCTCATGGTAAGCATGCTATCATGGCAATCACTCACACGCATGCAAGGATGCTAAAGCATAAGCACTTACCGAGTACTCCAAGCCAAAATAGAAACTATGTTAGAAATCCATGCATGATCCTAACTATACAGAAATGCCTAATGCAACACATGCAGGAATGCAACTAAGATAGGCTCGGCTATTCTAAACATGGTATATGGAATGCTACAGCTAACATGTATTCAACTCGGAATTGAAATACAATGCAGTGAGTATGATGCGCTGAGCCCGGTGCATGCAAAACAGATGAATGGATGCAAACATGCTATCATACTGTATGCTAATTGAAACATGCCCTAATCTAACCATCATAAGCTGGTAAATAAAAGGGAGAAAGACGTGGGGTTGGAAGACATACATCGCACAAACGCACACTTATTACAATTTTGCCCTCGCTCGGAGGGTCCGAATAAATAATATACAGTCCCGAATAAATAACTACAGTCCGAATAAATACAAAATCCTAATTAATTAACAAATTAATCTAGGAAAGCAGTAAATTAGCATGCAAGCTAGGGACTGCCTCAACTCTGCTCCGGATGATGAATGATGCATGTTCGGGTTGCCTTGCGCGGAAATCCATTGCGATGCCCCAATTAGCCTCTGTTTACAATTAAGCCCGGAATATTGTGCAAAGCTCTGAAAGGCTGTTGATTCTTGATTTGCTGCAACAGAGAGCAAGAAAGGGGCATGGCAAAGTATTTTCACATATGTATGCACGCCTCGATCCTCGTGCCACCAATCACGCATCTCGATGCATGATGGCCGAGGAGTCGAATTGCACGACTCAATATGAAATGAATGTACATATAAACACAACAAGACCTAGACTTCATCATGGATAATCCGGAGTGTCGGCGACTGGGAATTGAGACACGTTCCTTCACTTGGAGTACGAAACGCCCCTCGTTTCCCGTGTTTGGACTAACTCCTATCCCAAACACAACGCAATATGCATGACATGCATGAATGTGACTAACATACAACCTAGCATACACAATGCTATGAATTGAAATGGCATACACAATGCACTAACATACAACTTAGCATACGCAATGCAAAGGATTAAAGATGGCATACACAATGCAATATGGGCTTACGCCAATATGAGTGGATCTCAGCCACACTCACATCAGCGGCCATAAGATGAAAATGAGACACTCGAGATGCGTGCACACATGCACGCAAACCGAGGACCGATCCTAAGGCACAAATGCCACTCTAACAAGGCATGGCAAGGCACGAAATATGGCATACAAACATGCAAGTTCCAGCACTAAAATGTGATGCAAAATGATCCCAAAACATGGAAACATGGCACCCGATGCATGAGATGAGCCCCGAAACTCAAAACTAGGCACATGTATTGACTTATAGCTATACAAAGCATGCATTATTTGACTATGAAGCACAAAGACAGAGCTAAGGAAGTCCCAAAACATGAACATTTCTAGTTCAAAGAATGACCAAAAGATGCTAGCATGATGGACTAAAATAACATGCAAAATTAACTAGCAAACATGGGTTACATGGCATGTACATGAAGCAGGTGAGAACTCATCAAACTAGAAAAAATCAGTGAATAAAACATGCCAAAACATGCCCAAATAACCTCTGAAATGCAGCCAACACATGCACAAATGATGGGTTCTTTTAGAGGGCCATGCAAGGGGTTATTAAGCACATTCATCAAGGACACTTAGCATGGAAAAATTAACTCTGGAAATCAAATATGATAGCCCTAAAACTCATCAAATTGGCCCTGAAATCAGTCAACAAAGCATGCAAGATAGGGCCTCTTTGGAAGGCCAAAAAGACCATCAAGCAAAACAAGGTGAGAGGGGGTCACCCCCTCTGCTTTTGAGGCTCAAAACAGTGTGTTAGCCATTAAAAATCCACTGGATTTCAGTGGCTAGAAGGCCAAACAAAGCATGCAACAAGGGCTTAGTTGTAAGGCTCAAAATAAGAGGCAATCAAGCATACAAGGAAGCATATGACCTCAAACGAAGGAATGCCCTTAATCAAACATGAAGAGTGCCTCAAAAAAAAGACTTTTTCCATTTTATAAAAAATCTCAAAAAAGTTTACAAGTGAGGCTAAAACATGGTGCAAAAATAGCCCTAAAAGAGAGATAGAGGACAAGGGGCAGTATCTGACCTCAAACAGCAAAGAGCCCTTCAACAAAGTTGAATAGGGGCTCAAAATAAGGCACTTTACAGTTTGGCTCGAAGCCCAGAAATGCTTACAAATAAGGCTAATGTCCCATGCAAAATAAGCCCTAAAAGAGGGATAAAGCACAAAGGGGGAGTAGAAGACCTCAAACAGAAAAAAGTCCTTAATAAAACATGAAGATGAGCTCAAAATAAGATTGTTTTCAGTTCAGGATGAAGCCCAAAAATGTAAGCAAAAGGAGCTAAAATATCATGCAAAATAAAGCAAAAAAAGAGGAAATAGGGACTCACCCTTGTAGCACAGATTTCCAGCAGCTTTTGATCAAAGAAAAGGAGCTCCTAACCTCTGAAAATCAGCCTCAAGATGTTGGAATGGAGTGTGGAGGTGATAGGCTATGAGTTGGTGTATAAATGGTGCAAGAACAAGGTGGTTTTAAGCTTGGATGAGAGAGAGAGGGAGGGTTGTATGCAAAGGCTCCAACTGATTTTTTCTAACCCTTAGAAATGGAGGTGGGAGGTTAGTTATATAGAGGGAGAGGAGTGAAAGAAAAGGGGGGAAAAACAATTCAAATCTCCCCCCAAAAAGACAGTCCCTCGGGCAGGGGGTCTGGTGCAAAACAGCTGGCACAGCTGGAATGCACCAGAAGGGACAAACTTGGCCGGCCAGGTTCAAAAGGTTCAGGTGGCGGGCCGGCTACCTCCCCTGGCCGGCCGACCAGGGGTCAAAGAGGTCAACAAGAATTGCTGGCCGGCCACCCCAAAAAGGTGGCCTCCCAGATGAGTGCAACACAGCTGTATGGTCAAAACCCAGAAAATGTGAACCAGGAGAGAGAAAAACTAGCTTTTTAGAGGGGTTCAAAAGGGTCAAGGACAATTGCTGGCTGGCCTACCCATATTGGTGGCCTCCCAGGTGTGTACAACACAATGATGTGGTGGAAAGTCAGAAAAAGTGGCCCGGGAATGGGAAAAATCAGCTTTCTAGTGAAGAAAACGGGCGATGAAGAGCGATGAAGGAATAAAGCTGGTTTTTCAGAACAATTGCTGGCCTCCCACCTTCCTACAACCTTTCTAACAATGAAAATAAGGTCCCCGCCAAAAATGAACCCAAACCGATGCAAAACGAAGGTTCGGGGGCCAAAACGCGCGGCCCGGGGCCCCGAAAACTGACTATTAAGCACATGAGGTGGCGTTTGACCATGAAGTTGGTCTCTCGAGCCACAGCGTCCCTCAAAAAGGAGGAAACAAGGTGTATGCCAAAAACCGGAGCAAACGGAGGTGGTTAAGCGGTCCCGAACCGAGGCATACGGCCGACGGCTCCGAAAACCGAGAACCGGGCTCCAAATGGGAAAAATGGCCTACGACCGCGAAATGTAGCCTACGGCCACTGAGAGATGGTCTACGAGACCTCTCCCTCCCTTCGGGAAGAGAAAACAGAGAAAACGGGACCTGGTTCGCAAACCGAGGCAAAGCACAAGAGAGTCTGGAAGTCCGGAGGCAAGGCTCGTGGCCGAGATTCCGCAACTTCAGAACGAGCACAATATGCAACATCACCGAGCGCTCAGTTGGTGACGTCTGAGTCTTAAGGTCGGTCAAAAATGGGGTGTCTACAGTTGCCCCTCTTTGACAGAACTCGAAAGTCATAAGTGACGGGAGTGAATGTCAAAGCCCAGAGACGACCCATTTTTGACAAGGCCGAAGACTCAGACAAACAGGCGAGATAAACAAAAAGATGTACCCGCAGGCATGCCCGCAGGCAGGGGGCAAAATGCAAAGCGATATGCACAAAGCCGGATGTAACTCAATGATCATGCGAAGCAGCAAGCTGTAATGAAGCAAATATTCACAATAGATGCAACAGTTTTTAGCAAGAATGCAAAGCAATACTACATTTCATGCAGTTGAAGAATGCGGAGAATTATTGAATTCTCGCCACGTCTCACACGGAGAAGATACAATACCTGTGCGGCACGTCTGGTCGCACCAGCCTCAAATGAACCGTACATACAATATCGTGCCATCAAAAGGAAGAAACTCAACAAGCACAACATAGTTAGCAACATATGTTCAGTGTGATATCGAATGCAGACAAACGCGGTGCCGATGGGAAAGTGCATCGCAAAATGAGAGACACGCGCGTAACAACGCAAGTTAAGCGCGAGGGTATGACAATACCCATGAAACGTGCACAACAATGCAAGTGGTATGCATGAGCATGCAAGTAATCGTGTACAACAATGCAGGATAAGCGCAAACCGGACGCGTGTTTGTTATGAAACAACAGTAAAGAAATGCAAGTTTCGACGAGTGCGACTCAATCGCACAACCTCCGGTTTACCGTTTACCCCAGGAAAGGTCACAACATTTTCAAAAAGGATACACCTTGCTTTTGATGAGTAACAATGAGACACGCATCGAAAGTTGGAGTTGAAGTTCCCACGGAGGGATTTCGCGACGAAAAGTGCACTTTCCTTGTACTTTCTCGGGTGTCGGGGACTCCAATCATCACCAAAATTTTCAGAGGCCTTGGAGACCATGTTGGGAACACCACCGGCCAAGTTTGGTCCAAGGGGGAGGCCACCGGCCAGGTGTGAGTGTAGGGGGTGGCCGGCCTGCCAGAAAAGGTGGCCGGCCGGCCACCTAGCCCAAATCCGGGGCAGTTTGGTCTTTTTGCTCTCATTTCTTTAAATGTGCTTATCCAAAACACTTTTCCTCACAACTCTAAGTCCGAAACTGCCTTCTCCTCTCTCCTCCAAACCATTTTCTTCCTCAGATCTGCGCTCCATACACGTTTTTCCAACGTCCTACGCAAGTTGTTTCGCGAAAACTTTCAGTTCTCTTCACTTTGAATCGATTAAATCTTGGTTTCGGAGCTTCTTTTCTCATTTTCGCCACTTGAGGTGAGTTTGTCTCAATATTTGGAAGATTTTCTCGGGAGTTGACTTTTGTTGACTTTTTCATTTCCCGAGAGTTGACTTTTGTTGACTTTTTCCAATTTTGGCTCATTTTGCTCGTTTTGCTCCTTTTTGCAGATTTTTTGAAATGGCAGGTCATTTTCCTCAGGGCGGAGGCCCTCCAGGTGCCGGGGGTGAGCCAGACATTATGTCTTTACCCCTGAGGATTTGGCCATTTATCCCCGGGAGGTATGACCCTCCGGCGCACATCCTCCCTCACAGCTGTTTTCTATCATTTACTTTACTTCTGACTTCGATGAGCGAGCGCCTGTAGATCTACTATTGGGGAGCCAGAGTCCCACCTCTCTTATCAGGCGCGGGAGTATGTATTTTCATTCTCACATTGTCTGCCATGTATTCTGCATTTTCCGTGCATTTCGTGCTTTCGCTATGTTTATTTGCTCACTCAAGCACACAGCTTGTTTTGAATGTTTAGTCTATAACACCGTATTCCGTTTGCATCTTGAACACACAGTTCAAACACTCTGACTTTCTGAATACGCGGCCCGTATATTGATTGTGAACACACAGCACACACTTGTTGAGGATTGAACACACAACCCAAACTTTGAGATGAACACACAGCCCACTGATTTTTGGAATCTGAACACACAGCTCAAATACTTGACGTTGACGTTGAACACGTAGCTCGAACTTTGAGATGAACACACAGCCCATTTTTCTGATTGTGAGCACACAGCACACACTTGTTTGAGAATTGAACACACAGCCCAAACTTTGAGATGAACACACAGCCCACTGATTTTGAAGTCTGAACACACAGCTCAAATACTTGATGTTGAACACACAGCTCGAACTTTGAGATGAACACACAGCCCACACTGATTGAGAGTTGAACACGCGGCCCAAACACTTGATGTCAAACACACAACTCGTTGTTGAGGTGAACACACAGCACACACTGATTGAGAGTTGAACACGCAGTCCAAACACTTGATGTTGAACACACAGCTCGTTGTTGAGGTGAACACACAGCACACACCGATTGAGAGTTGAACACGCAGCCCAAACACTTGATGTTGAACACACAGCTCGTTGTTGAGGTGAACACACAGCACACACCGATTGAGAGTTGAACACGCAGCCCAAACTTTGAGATGAACACACAGCCCATACTTTGAAATCTGAACACGCAGCCCAGATTCTGTATCTGATTTGATTTTGCACACAGCTCATACATTTCATTTGCACGCAGCCTATTCATTTCATTTGCACGCAACTTATACATTTCATTCTGAAACTGAATACATGTGTTCATCCTGAATGCAGGTGACTTCTCGTACTGCGCGAGGATATGGCTCCATCGCGGCGAGAGAGTGGTACGCAGAGCTCTCGGAGGCTGTCCGGGATTTGGTTGACGTGGCAGGGTTTGGGCCCTTTTGCACTGGGATATCTCTCGCTGTCCTGCTAGTAGGACGCTGATGGGTGCCTTGGTAGAGAGATGGTGGGACACCACCAACTCCTTCCATTTCTCTGCTACCGGGGACATGACTATGACCCCGTTTGACTTCGCTGTATTGACAGGCCTTGATGTGGGAGGCTGGGCGATCCCATATGACGAGCACATGCGCCAGTGTGAGGCCGCCTGGATCTACTTATTGGGAGCTCGCCCACCAGTTGATAGATCTTCGGGCAGAGTCCGATATACTTGGTTTTCTTCACATTTCAGGAGGGTGGAGATGGAGCCTGAGACTCCTGAGGAGGTAGCACAGTACACCCGCGGATTTCTGATGTTCCTCTTCGGGACCACTCTGTTTGCCGATAGGGGGAACACTGTCGGGCTCTATCTGTTGAGTGCTCTAGTCGACCTATCACAGGTCAGCCGATATGATTGGGGTGGCACCAGCCTGGCTACTCTCTATTGCTATATGAGCGCGACCTCCCGCGGACGGGGGAACATGGTTGGCGGCTATTGGAGGGCCTGGGAGGTACTTTCTGTCTTCTTGATTTATATTTCTGCTTTTTATTATTTGTACATTGCACTCACGGCGCACTTTACATTATGTACCTTGCACTTTGCTCTCAGCATTTTGTATTTACATTCTGCACTCAGCATGCTGTATTCTGATGGCTATTGCTTTGTTTTCCACAGCTATGGTCTACTACGCGTACTTCCCGACGCTAGCCTAGAGCTTGAGGTGGAGGTGCCCCTCGTGACCCCTTATTCACTCGTATTCGAGGGCCAGTACCGCCGAGACCTCGGGAGTCTTTCCTCTACCTACGGCAGTACTTTGATACAGTGCGGCCGTCAGAGGTATTTCAGAACTCTCAGTTCTTTATGTTTCCAATCTTTGATTTATCTTGCACATTCACAATTTCTGATCAGCTTATGCATCGGTTCCACAGATCTCGTGGCAGCCCTGGGCGCCTTTAGGCAGAGACCTCCGATTTCAGTTTGCCGGAGCATGGGGAGCCTCTCGGTATAGGATCCTGTTCGAGGGGCCAGTTGGTAGGGCTTGGTTTTTGGGGGATCGCTTCTTGCGCCAGGTATGGGGCTACCCTGTTCAGGACATTCCTTCAGCACCTCCAGACGATATGCGGACCGCTGATAGGCTCCTTCCCCAGGATGTCGTCAGTGCTATGCAAGGTACCGACGCATTACTACATTTGGAGCAGGGGGAGTACGCGACGTACCGTCACACATACTTGATGCCTCCACTGACGGGAGTCCGTACTCCGATGAGGAGGTCTGCTGGTATGCCCTCATCGAGCCGGGCTCGGACTGCAGATGTCCCTTCCTCCAGCAGGGCTGGCACATCTAGAGGCGGGGGTGGATTGGTTCCCCCGATTCCTCCGACTCATCATCATCTTGGATGGCCAGATATGCCGACTGAGTTGATGGGATGGCGATATGGGACTTCCTACCCGATTCCGATAGAGCCTCCTATGCCTGACCACCGATATGTCAGTGACCTTGACTCACCACTGGTATGTTCCACTGTTTTCCGTTTATCACTCAGATACTTTGGTGTTTGTTTATTCATTGATGACTTGAGCTTGTATCTGCAGCCACCCAGGGAGTACATAGACGAGGTGCTTGGGATGGTAGCCTCACTTGAGGGCATGGTCCTGCGGAGAGAGGCGCAGTTGTCCATCATGGGTGTCCAGGTATCCGTTAGTTTTCTTGCATTTATCATACTCCTGATGACATGCTGATCTTGAACATTTTATTGCATTGATAGGCTGCCTGTGTTGAGCACATCTGACACACACCACATTTACATACTGTACCTGTATGCACCCATTTCATGTAGCTTCCTTGTATCTGCATCTGATATACATATTTGAGTTGATGCGTCCAAATTACACTCTTCCTTTTCAGATGCTTCCGATATATACCGGGCCACAGGTTGGGCCACCTGGGCCTTCCCGAGGAGCTGGGCCATCTAGGCCTTCTGGGGGAGCTGGGAGAGGGGAGTCGTCTCGTGGACGAGGCGGACGCAGGGTGCACATCATAGAGGAGGAGTCCAGCGAGGAGGAGGAGGCTGCAGATCCCCAGTCAGAGACATCTGCTGACAGAGAGGGTGGCTCTGATCCCGGTTCCGGTAATGGAGATGAGGCTGAGGAGGGTTCCGAGGATGGCAGCCCCGACTCAGATGATGGTGATGATGGTGCAGAGGCTGTTCCGCAGAAGAGGACGAAGAGGGCCTCTCATTCTTGCTCTTGAGAGCATTGATGCAGTTGTTCCCTGCTTTATTTACCTTTTTACTAGTAGTTGTAGCACATTGTACATTGTTAGGCAGTTTTATTTTTTGTAAAACTTGTACCCTTGTTGTAAAAAATGTTGTAACAAAGGAAGCATGATGGAATAAACAAGCTTTTGAAAAAGTGTTGTATTTTATGTTCTTAGCATCACATCGCATCATCTTTGCACCAAAATGAGATTGAATGGAAATGTGCATTGTGTATTTGCCCAGGTCAGGTAGTGAACCGACGCAACAAACTAAACAACCTAACTTACTAAGAAATAACAAAACCTTAGCAAGTTTACAACTCGATAAGCAAAACACAACAAAGTTGATAACTCGATAAGTAAGGCACAACAAAATTGATTAAACAAAAAGTAACAACTCAATGCACGAAACTCGACAGCTCGACAAAACTTAACAACTCGATAAACAAGACATCTCAGCAAACAAAACAACAACTCGATAAGCAAGACTTAACAACAACTCTATAAACAAAGTGCCTCTCGGATGATCTGGGTGACGGAACGCATTCGAAACTGAGGGAAATGGAGGCCTTCGACACTCCCGATGCATGCAAATGCTGGGAACTTCCCTAGAGGGTAGAACAGGGCCAAAGACATACTTTGTAGCATGGCTGACCACCTTTGGGAGCTGGCCGGCCAGCTTTTTGCATTGGAGGGGAGAGGGGTGGCCGGCCTACCAGAAAAGGTGGCCGGCCGGCCACCTGGCTTGGCAGCCACCAATTTTTCGACACGTGTCCCCCCGAACAGTGCCTTATCCTCTTTAAAAGTCCTAGCTCCGTAGTTGATTCATTTCATCTCAGTTTTGCACCAAAATGGAGGCGTTTCTCGTCGAAAATCTCACAGCTTGGATCGCCTCTCTAGATGGCTCGGAAAAGTTGAACTTCCGGGGCTTCGGCTTGAATGCACTATTCACGCTGGGCCGTACTCCGCTGCACCTTCCCTTCCTTCATGCCGCAGCGAGGTTTTGGAACCTGGTAACACATGTTTTTAGCTTCGACGGGCAAGAGGTATGTCCAACTTTCGAAGATTTTCAAGTTTTAATGGAATTCGAACGCCACGAAGAAATTTTGCCTCAATTTCGCTTCGGTCACGCCCAAGCCTTAGGGCGAATGTGTGGACTCACCATGCATGACGCTCGGTCTCTGATCTGCAACGGGGAACTGGACATCCTCGGCTTGATTTATCGCTTTTCTGATGCCGGTGACCGCGGCAACCATTATTGGCAAGGTTTTCGGCAACACGCCCTTTGCTTGTGCATGCTATCTCACTTTTTGCTTGCCCCAGGCTCTAGTGGATCTAGCATTCGTCTGATTGAAGTTGCTCAAGGCTTGAAGGAAGGAAAGAGCTGCATTGCCATGATATTAGCCGAGACACTAATGTTCTTAGATGCTTTCTATCGCCAGGAGATGACCAGATTTACGGAGAGTCCACTACTGTTGCAGGTAATGTTTCCCACCCAATCTCACATATATATTGCTCACGTCACTCGGCCCTCGGGCTCGGTTTTTTTTCTCACAAAACCCTTTCCTCACTTTTCTCTCATTGTACATCTCTCTATTCTTTATTCTCTCATTTTTCATCCCTCCCTAGGTATGGTTGATGGATAAATTGCAGATTGTGGACTCTTGCCCAGCCTACTCAGCTCGCGGCTACTTCTTTCGACAATGCCTAGTCGATGCCCTTGATGAGGGATGGTGGTTCGACTGGATGTGCAATTTGTCAGCAGATTGCATTGCTTGGCGCTGCCCTTGGCTCAATCTCCCAGCAATGAGCTATAGCATGTCCCGGCAGACCGGGATCCAGTTGATTGGTCTGACTCACTGTGTGTTCTACTTTCCGTTCTGGTTCTAGTGTCAGTTCGGTCATGATCAGACTTGCCCGCCAGAGGGGATAGAGTATCCTGCCACATTTCCGGTCCGAGGCGCACAGCTTGCCCGGTATGCCACAGCATGGAGGACTAGAGAGCTCCTGGCCCCCGCTCCCACTTTCAGTTGCACTTTGTCTGACGAGTGCTTGGATTGGCTCAATGAAGAGGCACAGATTGGACCCAGCTTGGCATCAGAGGCTTCGACCAGCTCTGGGAGGGGGCGCAGGGACACCTGACTTGACTATGCCCTGGATTTATTGCTTTATTAGTACTTTCAAGTTTTCTTTATGAATGTAATAACAACTTCAATTGTATGCAAGAGCAGGAGAACTCTGTTTTGAAATCAATGAAATTGAAGGTTGTGGTACTGAAAATTTTCCGCTTTGGTCCAAAAATGGTCTTAGTTGTAAAAAGATTAATTTGAACAAAGTCAACTTTTATTAAAACTTTTCAAAACTATTTTCGGTATGGATCAAACACTGGACACGCCTGAAATTGTCACTGAGATGCACAACCCCGGATCCTAGCAACTGGAAAGTTGCCCCTAGTCTGAATGGTACCGCGGCACTTCCTGGCAACGGAAAGTTGCCCCTAGTCTAGCACTGCACCGGATTACAATTAAAGCTCCTAAATGCTGATAGATAAAGATGACCGAGATGATCAAATGGACAAAGTTGATCGGGGAAAATTATGGCTGAACTCCGAGACGAAGTTGCCTACGTATCCCAAAGACGGGAATCAAGCCTTACGTAGTTAGTATAGGCTCAGGTTCACTCGGGTATTTTCACTCTCCTTTTACGCTCTAACTTTTGCCAAGGCTACCCTTTGCGGGTTTTCAACCTTGCGAGCTCAGTTTTTATAATTTTAAATTTTTTGTGCTCCGAGTTTTGCCTAGGTCGCCCTTTCGGGTTTTCGACCTAGCGAGCCTCTCAAGGGTAATATTTCTTCAACTTGTCCATATTGATCGGCTGTGAGAACTCCAAGCCATCTAGATCCATCAGAACCACAGCTCCACCTGACCAGATAGACTTAATGATGTAGGGGCCAGTCCAATTAGGTCTGAACTTGCCCCTTGGGTCGTGGATGGGAGCTCGGTTATCCTTGAGTACCAAATCTCCTTCCTTAATTCCTGGACTTCACTTTCTTGTTGAAAGCCCGGCAATTCTGCGCTGATAACCTTGAACATGGTACAGTGCTTTCAGTCTTCTCTCATCAAAGGGCATGAGTTCCTCAAACCTGCTCTGCTGCCAATCTGCTTCGGCTATTTGACACTCAGCCAATACTCGCAAAGACGGAACCTCAATTTCAATAGGTAGAACGGCCTCCATCCCATAAACTAATTAATACGGAGTTGCTCCAGTAGAAGTTCTAATTGAAGTCCGGTAGCCCCACAGAGCAAACGGCAGCTTATCTGACCAATCTCGGTAGGTTTCCACCATCTTCTGCAGTATGTGTTTGATGTTCTTGTTGGCAGCCTCCACCGCTCCATTGGTCTGCGGCCGATAGGTAGATGACTTATGAAAAGCCACATTGTATTTTTCCAACAAGTCAATCACTTCCTTCTTGAAGTGGGAACCGTTATCTGAAATAATCTCGTTTGGGACCCCGTAACGACAGATGATGTTGTTTCTGATAAACTTTGCAACGTGCGAAGCCTTCAACACCGCATAGGATTGGGCCTCGACCTATTTTTTGAAATAATCTATCGCGACAAGGATGAACTCATGTCCATTCGACCCCTTCAGAGTGACAGCCCCGATCACATCAATTCCCCAACTAAAAAATGGCCATGGCGAAGTCATATTGTACAGCTTCGACGGCGGAATGTTCATGCAATTTGCATGAATTTGACATTTGTGGCATCGCCGAACAAAGCCGATACAATCCTCCTCCATGGTGGGACCAATAGTAACCTGTCTGAGGATCTTCCATGCTAGCATTACTCCATTCATATGCGCACCACATTCCCTCCATGGATGGCCTCCATTAGGCGCTTCGATTCTTCGGCATCGACACACAGCTTATGCATTCCCAGATGACCTCTCTTATACAGCTTACCCCCACAGATGATGAACTGAACGGCCATTCTTCTGATTGCCCTTTTATCCTTGGCATTTACCCCTGACGGGTATGCTTCCTTCTCCAAGAAATTCCAAATGTCGTAATACCAGGGGTTTTCGTCTTGAACCTCATCTATAGCAGCAATCGTCTCGTAGGCCGGCAAATTTTGATCAATGATGACTGGACGCATCCGGACTCCGAACGGGATGTCTATCATGGAAGATAGAGTTGCTAAAGAATCTGTGAACCTGTTGTTCTCTCTTAGTAGATGAGCAAAGTTAGCTTCTCAAACCGAGGAATTAACAAATCCAAGGTCTGGTTACATCATCATCTTCTCTTCTTTGACCTTCCAGTCTCCTTTTGCTTGAGACACAACAAGGTTCGAGTCCCCGATGACGTCCAACCGTCTTGCCCCTAGTTCCAGGGTTGCTTCTAGACCGGCAATGCATGCCTCATATTCTGCTTCGTTGTTCGAGACTTTGAACTGGAGTTTGAAGGCTAGAGGGATATGGGAATTTTCGGGTGCTATCAGCAACACCCCTGTCCCATACCCGTACTGATTTGACGCTCCGTCAAAGTACATCGTCCCAGTTTCATCGTCGATGTGCAAAATGGCTTCATCTGGGAATAAGTACTCGACTGCTTCACCCTCTTCCACTGGATGGTCGGTTAAGAATTCTGCTACTGCTCTTCCCTTGACTGACTTGCGTGTCACATACTTCAAATCGAATTCGGAGAGCAACAGCAACCAACGAGCTAGCCTACCCGTAAGTGCTGGTTTCTCAAAAAGATATTTGATGGGATCGAGTCGTGAAACCAATATTACGGAGTGAGCTAACAGGCAGTGCCGCAGCTTCCTGGTAGCCCATACCAAAGCTAAGCAAGCCTTCTCCAACGGTGTGTAGCTCGTACTCTAGCATCTTCTTACTTAGATAGTAGATGGCTCTCTCCACTTTGTCCTCTGATTCTTGTGCGAGCATACAGCCCATTGTGGTCTCAGTCACTGAAAGGTACAATATCAACGGCTTCCCCGGCTCTGGCGGTGACAACACGAGCGGGTTCTGTAAATATTCCTTAATCTGTTCAAAAGCAGCTTGGCATCAGCCGTCCCATTGGAATTTCTTTCCTTTCTTCAGGAGGCCAAAAAGTGGTTCAAAAGTCAAGGTTAATTTTGAGATAAACCGTCTTATGAATTGCACTTTACCCAGAAAGCCTCGCACCTCCTTTTCAGTCCTTGGTGGTGGCATTTCTAAGATGGCCTTGATTTTGGAAAGGTCGACTTCGATACCTCTCTGTGTGATCAGAAACCCCAGCATTTTTCCCGCTGTAACACCGAATGTACACTTCTGAGGATTCAGCCGCAACCGGAATTCTCTGATCCTTTGAAAGAACTTTTGCAAGGCGGTGTAGTGGCCCTCTCTATCTTTGGACTTGACAATCATGTCGTCCACGTACACCTCAACCTCTTTATGGATCATATCGTGCAATATTGTGGTCACGGCTCGTTGATAAGTAGCTCCAGCGTTCTTCAACCCAAATGGCATCACTCTATAGCAGTATGTCCCCCACGGGGTGGTGAATGCAGTCTTTTCCCGGTCTTCGGGTGCCATCACTATCTGATTGTAGCCTGAGAAGCCATCCATAAATGAAAGCAAAGCGTGCCCCGCTGTAAAGTCCACTAACTCATCAATATGCGGCAAGGGAAAGTCGTCCTTCGGACTAGCTTTGTTCAAATCCCTGAAATCTATGCATACTCGGATTCTGCCATCCTTCTTCGACACTGAAACAATGTTGGCTAACCAAGTCGGGTATTCGGATACCAGCAGGAAGCCTGCGTCGATTTGCTTGGTGACCTCTTCCTTAATCTTGAGAGCCCAGTCCGGGCGGATCCTCTTGAGCTTCTGCTTGACGGGTCGGGCCTCCGGGTCAAGAGGGATCCGGTGCTGTACAATCTCAGGATCGATCCCAGGCATGTCTTCGTAGGACCACGCGAAAACATCTTTGAAATCTTTTAATAAAGCGACTAAGCGCTCGCGTTCCTCCGAAGACAACGTGGACCCGATCTGGACCAGCCGTGGGTCCTCCTCAGTACAATATCTCAGTAGTGATTTCATCCATTAGGGTTTAACAAATCTCTCTGCTCTTGTTCAATTAAGCGTTGCAAAATCGGAGGAATTTCTTCCTCGTCGTTTTCATCAAAATTTTGAAAGTCTGAGTTAATGCAATAAATCAAAGCAGAAGAAAAGTACTCAGAAACCACAGTTACTTGATTCTCATAAGCACACCCAAATCGTCCGATTCCTCGGTTACAACAGACTCAAAAGAGAAAGAAAAAGACAACCTGGATAAAACTGTGGCATCCGGGTTATCATCCCTAGGATTACCAGACTCAGACTCAGTCGAGCTGGAACCTGATTCCGACTCACAAGACCGGTGGAATTAGATTCCGGCTCACTACCTGACCGGTGCTGCTGGACAAAACCCTCTTCGTATTGCCAAGTGAGAGAGGGTGCGATAGATGCATCCAAAATAGTTGCTGGTAGGCCCGCAGCCGTTTCATTCCCAATCATGGAAACGAGAAGTTATCCCTCAAGCACTTCTGGTCGATCAGAGGATCTGAAAGTAGACAAGCCAATGCTACCCCCATTTCAATTTCAGCGCCCTCGGAATCCACTTCCTTACATTGCTCAACCTCAGCTGGTGGGTCTGTCTGCTCTTCGGCAACGTCATCCCCAGATAATTGCAGGTCGAAGAAGATCTTGAAACCTGGCACGCGCTTCTTCTCCGCGTTCAGCCATGGCTCTGGGAAGCCACAAAACGGAAAGCCCTCCCCCTCCCGGACGAAGCGTCCGTTTAGGGTACCCTGAATGGGCCTATGCATCAGCTCAAAAGGCTTCCCAGCCTGCTTTGCTCTGGCTCTTCCAGCCATTTCCTTTCCCTTTCGTATCCAATCCTCTTTGGTGGGCAGATAACCCAAGCCAAAGGTATGAGGGTTGTGTGGCACTTCGGCCAATGCTGCGACGCCCTTCCGGCCGCTCCTTCCCAATCCCATCCCGGGGATGTATTGTAGCTTGTTCATGAGGTATACAGATTGAGCACTGACGTACACTCCCTCATTAACAGCCATGATATTCTGCACAACCCGAGCCTTAGCCAGAGTAAACCCTGATAAGAACACATCCTCCGTGCTGTGCTCGATTTCCAAGACTGGTGTAGACACTTCTGGCGGTGGATGGATTGACGAATTCCCGAAAACAATGGCCACCCCCTTCCCGTGAGGGTACTTCAACATCTGATGCAAAGTGGAAGAGACTGCCTTCACTTGGTGCAACCACGGCCGCCCCAAGAGTAGATTAAAGGTTGCAGAAACGTCCAAGACATGGAATTCAATGTTGTGTTGTCCTGGACCAACCTGGGTCTGAATTTTGACAGTCCCCATCACCTCCCTGCTGGTGTTATCATAGGCTCTGATCACTTGAGTAGTCGGCACGAAGTCTGCGGGCTTTAACCCGATTGCATATGCCGTCCTTGACAGGCACACATTAATGGCGGATCCCGTGTCGACAAGAACCACTGGCACTCACTTGTCTCTACATTCCACAGAGATGTAGAGGGGTTTGTTATGATTTGCGCCCTTAGGCGGCAGTTCTTTGTCCGAAAAGGTTAATGTCGGGGAACCTCCTCCCGGAAAGACCAGTCCAACTAGCTGCTCTGGTGTGGTATCTATAGAGAGTTTAGCCTTGTCCATAGCAGATAGGATAGCCTGTCTGTGCACTCGTGACGCCATAAGTAGTCCCCAGATGGAGATGTCTGCTTGTATCTTTTATAACTGCTTCAGCACAGCTTCTTCTTTGATTTGCTTCTCTTTCTGTCTCTCAGCTTCCTTATCCTTCCTCGACGCCTCTGGCTGGTCTAGGTGCGGGGGCTTGAAATACCGCCTGCTTCTTGTCATGTGATCAATCTCATCGAGATACCAGGTGTCGTCTGGTTGATTGCTCCCCCAATTTTCATCTGTGCGGGCAAGACATAAATCATCATCTTTCCACCACATTCCGTTGGCATTCAAAAGGCACCTATCTGGCTCCGGCATGATTGTACTTGCAGTACTTTCAGCCCATATGCTCGCAGCATCTTCTGTCCTTGTGCCCACAGCACTTTCAATCCCTTCATGGGCTTTGGCTTTTCGGATTCTCTCAGAATCCCAAATCTTTTCTTGTTCCACCTGCGTTAGCGCAGTTTGTTGTTCAGCTTTCCCTGCATTCACAATGTTCCTGTTCTGAGCGAAATTCTTCGTACCGGCGCTCTCTGGCAATGTACTCTGACTTTCGGCCCTTCCGGCCACCACTGGTACCCTCGCCCCTGCCGGGCCTTATTCTGGTTGGAACTCTACAATATCCAGTTGATCATCCAGCCATCCGGTAGCCTCTGCTGATTCCTCATACTCAAACCAGTTGACTGCCGCATCCCCTGATTCTTGGTCATTGAAGAACTGGAGGTTGGCAAAGTCCTCTTCTACAGCCGTCAAATCCTCTGTCCCCTGCTCAACTCTATCCCCCTGGATCATACACAGTTCTGTTCTCTCTGGCAATTCTACACTTGGCTCAGATTGGCCTGCTAACAGAATGTAGTTGCTCGGATCGTAGGCTTCCCCAGCAAAATTCCCAGACTGCTCAAACCCTGACTTAACAGTTCCATCCTCCTCTGTAACCTCCCATGTACTCTCTTCAACAGCCACCACCACTGGCTCAAGTTGGGTTGTGGAGATGTCCATCATGCACAAAAGGTCAGTGCAATCAAGAAGGAGCACCTCCGGCTTAGGTAGATGGGAAGGAGTGATATAGATGCTAGGATCGTAAGACACGACCCCAGTCTGGATAAAGTTAATTCTTTTGGGAGGTGGAGCTTGGTTGTATGTAGGGAGTGGGTTGGTTGTGACATTAGGTCTCTCTGGAGGCAAAATCACATTTTTGTCAATGAGATCTTGAATCTCGTGACACAGTCTGAAACATTGGTCGGTGTCATGACCGTGTTGCTGGTGATATGCACAGCATTTGGCTGGGTTGTGAGTGGAGGGAAGTGGATTTGGCAACGGCCTCGGCTCTAAGGGTTTTAGATGCCCTTTTCTGATTAAGACCCCTAGAGCCTTGGACAAGGGCATGTACAATGGGGTGAAGGTTCTTTGGCCTCTGGGTTGGTATTTAGTGGTCTGTGTATTGCTTCCGGATGCACCGGAGAAGGGTGTGGCTGCCATGGGCCTTGGAAGGGGAGGGGGAATGGTGGCGACCATGCTTACCTCCGAAGTTCTTGCAGTTGCAGCGCCACTCGGGCCTGCATTGTTGTTGCGGTTAAAGGTTCTCCGGGGTTGCTCCCTGTCTTGGTCAATCAGACCCTGTTTCATCGCATCTTCAATTTGTACCCCCATCTCATGCAGATCCGAAAAGGTGGGGAAGGGGAGCACAATCATTTTTTGCATCAGTTTTGGCTAGAGATTGTGCACAATCATCCTGATCTGGTCCTTATTGGTGGGCCTTAAAGTCATCATCGAGGCCTTCGCCCTCCACTGGGTCACGAAATCCGAGAAACTCTCTTTGGGCTCCTGCCTTGTTGTTTCGAGATCACGAGTTGTAATCTCAATTTGGGTGTTGTAAGAGTATTGCGCAACAAAGGCCTCGGCCATTTCATCCCAACTCCGCTTGACGTCATCCTCCAACTTCGCATACCAGATAGCGGCCACACCCGACAGGGTTCTGCCGAATAGCAAAAGCATCTGGGGTCTGGTGAGGCCCATTGGCCGTAATATATCTGAGAATAGCCGGAGGTGGACCATGGGATCACCAGATCCGTCAAAGCGATCGATTTGCGGCATTTTGAATCTATCCGGCAGCGTCACAGCCACATCGGTATATCCGTCCTCGATATCCAGGATAGCTTTTACCCCCTGGATTTTTTGAATAGCTTCTCGAGCTTGCTCAATTTCAGTGCTGTAGGGTCTACTTCGAACTTGAAGGGAGAGTCCGGGTGGTTGATGGGAGTATGTACCTTGGATAATTGAGGTGGAAGCGGGGGCGGAGCCGGCCCCGTTGGGATGTCTGTGTCTTCCTAAACAGCATGGACATTTGGCAGGACATTCTGGGCAGCTGGTGCCTGCTCGGGTAGCAGGACTCCTGGTGGGGGAGGAACTAGATGTGAGGCTGATGCTCCGGCTTGTTGCTGTAACCGGGTAATTAGTTCTGCCGGTTTTTACCAGGGCACCCTTTCGACCATTCGACCTAGTGCATATTTGGAATCAATAGTGACCATTCCAAGCTAGGACATTTGCTTACCCGATTAGAGGTTGTTTGAAACCGCTGCGTGCGTAGTGAAACCCTAGCTCCTGACAAAATAGGACAAGGAAACCCTACTCCAACATAGGGTTGTTTTTGCTCTCACTTGCTTGTTATGTGCTTTTAAAGTTGCGCCTCTACAGGAATGCATATATCAGTTTGCAAGTCTGGGTATCAGGCCTGCGGGTACCAGTGCCAGTGTTTTGAGATTCAGTTATATCCGCAGGTATCAGTTTTTGAGCAGTGATTTTGGGGAACAGTGATCAGTAGTAGTATACAGTTATTCAGCTATGCCTATGTCAATTTTGATGAAATTGGGCTGAAATGCTGCTTGTTTTGTCTTTCAAGGTTCAGAGACTTAGTTCAGAACAGCCAGTATTCTCCTTTGTTGAGGCAAAACCAGTCAAGGCTTACCGATTCACCTGATCCGTCAGTCACCGGTTACATCATCTTCGTTCAGTTCAGCGGACTTATGATGACACAAAATTCAGAGGAAATTATGGTTATGGCAGCCGCATTGGACCAAGAAATCATCTTGCAAGATGAGACCAATGTTGAAATACCACATCCGCCTAGGTCGCCTGTTGCGCACTCGATCTGGACGCCCCAGTTGTTTCAAACTCATGAGCCCACCACGTTTGAGTTGATAGGGAATGATTGGCGACCTCCAGAGGTTTGTGGCTGATCTCGCCTATGGAATGTCGGCTTCGCCACCAACCACATCGTATGGCGGGAACTTTATGCCGCAGGAGCCCCCGCTACTGGGGCGAATTGTAATTGAGCTCAGCCAACCTGAAGCTGTCTCAAACTCTGGCAATGATATGTCGATGACAACGCGGCTTCGCACTGAAGTAGCAACCCAAACCACCCACCAAGCTGAGGCTAGTGGAAAGAACAAGATGAAAGTGGATGCAGATACCTATGCACAACTCCAGCAAGCTGTTGAGGCTCTGAAAGTCGGGGGGTTGAATAAGCAGCAAGCAGTCGCAGCTGTGGCTAAGACTGTGGATGACATTTTCTCTGCTCAGACCGAGAGCAGTTCAAGCCAGAGGGAAAATCGGGATAGGGATCATCGTACCAGAACAGTTCCTTCCAATCCAAACCCTGCACCTAGAAAAGATCATAGAGCCAAGGCAGCACCTGCTGATCCTTTTGCTAGTGCGTCCAGCAAAGGTCCACAGACTTCGAAGTATCTGCCCTGAGGGCGCAGGGTCTTTCATGCCCTCTACATGCCTTTGTCCAAGGCTCTTCGAATCCTCATTGAGAAAGGTCATCTCAAACCTCTTGAGCCTCGGTCTCTCCCGAGTAATCTCCCTCTCTAATATGATGCTGCCTAGTACTGTGCGTACCATCAACAGGCTGGTCACGCCATCGACAATTGCTTTCATCTTTGCCATGAAGTGCAAGACTTAATTGACAATGAGGTCATCCTCCCGCCTAGCTCAAAAAAGTCTGTCACCATTGAGTTGTTGGACTTCGAAGATAATTCAAGTATGTGATCAAGGGTCAAACCACCTGCGGCCGTTGCTCAGTTTGCTTCAAATGTGGCGTGTGGCACGCACTGTTTTGAGCATTTGCGAATGCTGGTTTTTCTTTAGTTTCTGACTTGGGTGTTGAGTCAGTTTTGTATTGTTTTGAGCCTTTCTCTTTGTTTTGAGTCAGTCTTCTTGTTTGGAGTCTGTCTTGTTGTATCGAGTCAGTCCTGTTGTACAGAAGTCGAGTGATTTCGGGGGTGTTACCTCGGACGTCACTATTTTTATTTTTATTTTTATTTTTATTTTGTGTTTTTCTTTTCACTTTCTTTTGAGTCTGTTCCCGTCTCGGAGCCAGTTGTGCAGACAGTTCTGAATGAAACAGCAGTGGTTTTTCATGCTTTTGTGCTTGTCCTCGCTTTGAGCCTGTTTTGCCAGCAAGTTTTAGAATGAAACGGCAGTACATTCCACCTGCTCTTCTGTGCCTTGAAATCGCTGCATTCGACCTAAGTTTTTCAAAATTTTTCGAACACTATGATGAAAACGAAGAGGGAGGAATTCCTCGGGTTTTGCAAAATTTGATCAATTGAGAGAAAGAGAGGCGTGCTAAGCCCTTAATGATTGAGATCATGTTTGTTAATGTGAGTACTGAGAAGGATCCTGGCTTGATCCAGATTGGTTCTACATTGTCTTCAGCGTGAGCGAATTGTCGCTTTCTTAAAAAATTTCAAAAAATGTTTTGCGCAGTCCTGCGAAGACCTGTGTGGAATCGCTCTTGAGATTGTACAGCTTGGGATCGCTCTCAGCCTCGAGACTCGACCCCTCTGCTTCCAAACCTTGAACTTGGGCTCAGATTGTTCAAACGGTCAACCACAATGTGAGGCTTGTGTGGCCAGATTTGAAGCAGCCCTTGAACTAGGGACAAAAAACGTCAGATATGCTCGAAGAGTCAAAGACGAAGATCGGCAAGAATGCCAAATCCCAGAAGGGAAGAAAGAAAAAAGTTTTGTTGAAGAACAACCGAATTCTTATCCACAACACTAGGGGCAAATTCAGCCCTCCATTGGATGGACTCCTGCATCATCAACAGATAGCAGCCATTCTCCTGGATTCAGACGACTTTAGGATCTCAAAACCATTTGACATGGACAAAGCTACAATTTTACCCTTGAGAGGCTCGCTGGGCCGAAAACCTGGAAGGGCGACCCAGGCAAAAGTTAGAGCAAGGGAAAAAAAAAAAAAAAGAAAAAAAAAAGAGAGAAAAATGCAAAAAAAAAAAAAGAAGGAAAAATGAAGAAAATGAAAAGAAAAGATGAAAAAGAAAAAAGAAGAAAAGAAAAGAATTGAAAAAAAGAAGAAAAACAAAGCTCGCAAGGTTGAAAACCCAGAAAAGGCGGCCTGGGCAAAAGTTAGAGCGCAAAAGGAGAGGTTAATACCCGAGTGTACCTTTAACCCGAACTACGTAAGGCTTGATTCCCATCTTTGGGATACGTAGGCAACTTCATTCTGAAGTCCAGCCATAAAACACTTCAAATTCAACTGTGTCTATGTGATGATTCTGGTCATCTTTGTCTTCTCTGTATTTGAGAATTTGGTTGTAATTGTCACTATGAGGACTGGTTGCCACGTGCTGCGGTGCTATTTAGACTAGGGGCAACTTTCCGTTGCCGTGCAGTGCTGCGGTGCTATTCAGACTAGGGGCAACTTTCAGTTGCCATGCAGTGCCGTTCAGACAAGGGGCAATTTTCCATTGTTTTGGATCTGAGGTTGTGCATTTCAAGAGTAAATCCTGCGTTGGTCAAGTAGTGGCCATTTGCAAAAATAGTTTTTGAGAATTTTTAATGAGGTTGACTAATTCTCTCGAAAATTATTCCATTTTTCTAAAACTGGACCATTTCTTGGACCCAAAAAGGAAATTTTCAGTGCTCATAGCCTGACTTGCATGATTTTAAATCAGAAAATCGAACAAGCATATTAATCTAACTCTCATGTTGGTCAAAATTGTTTTAGTAGAAAACCAAAACAAAAAATGGTCAAAATGATGAACTAGGGGCACAGTTGAGTCAGGCTTTCTATCTTTTCCCCTTTATCAACGCACTTGCCAGAAAGGGCATCATACCTGCTGGAAAAGGGCACCACTGAAGCTGACCGCAAAAGGGCGGAAAGCTCTCACATCCTCCAAGCAACGAGGTATCAAGCCAAGTGTGAAGCACGAACTGGAATGGGGCAAGATATTCCACTCCCTCACCTGGACAGATCTGATCACGTCCAAACTCCCCAGCAGAGCGTCGTCAACCGATGTCCGCTGCAGATTTGCTACACACCCTGTTGTAGTGCAACCCCTCTGTGGGAGGAACTCACTAGTTGTGCGCAGAAGAATGAGAATCTAGCAGAATGCTAATGGCAAGAGCCCACAACCTCTTATTTATCCATCAACCACCCAGGGGAGGGATAAAAAAATGAGAGATTGAAGAATAGAGAGATGTGCATTGAGAGAAAAAGTGACGAAAAGGGCTTTTCAGAAAAAAAAAAAAAAAACAGAGCCTGAGGGCCGAGTGATGTGAGAATCACAAATGAGAAAGGGTAGAAAACAATACCCGGAGAAACTGGCTCCTCGTGAACTGAGAAGTCTCTCGTCTTTGCAATACGTCTGAGTGTCGTGTTTGTTGTGTTGTTTGTCTCGATTCTTGTTTTGAGTCGTTTCGAGTGTTACTCGATGTGTTTAGGTTGTTTACCTTTTGTTTTTCTTTGTTGAGTCATTTTGACTGTGGTCAGTTGCAGGCTCAATACCCGGTTGAGACCCCTTTTCTCATTTCAATTTCAAAAATAAATCATTTTGTGCTGTGCCATTCTCCACATTTGTGCAAAACAGAATTTGTTCTTTCATAAAACCGCAGGGTTCAACCCGGGTCATGTCAGGGCAGTAGAACCAGGACCTATCTGAAGCTATATGGGTTCCGGACTGCGAAGCAAAAGAAAAGAGGAAGGATTTCGAGTATCTGAGTTTGTTTCGACTTCTGCAAATTCCGTCTTTGTATCCCTTGTGTTCAAACTAAACAGAATGCTGTGTTATGGGCCGTGAGTTCAGAATGAGTGGTATTCAGAATGGGCTGTGTATTCAGAATTGGCAGCGTCCTGCATAAGCCATGTGTTCAAAATGAACAGAGTACTGTGTTACGAGCTGTGTTCAAAATGAGCAGTCTATGTGTTGAACATGTTGGGAACTTGTGATTAGTTCCACTTTCGGTGCCTTTCGGTGTTGATTTTGCAAAGTCACACCTGTGTTACTTCAATTTGCTTTTCGAGTTGTTGCCCATTTTCTTATCGAGTTGTTACTCATTTGTTTATCGAGTTGTTGCTCATTTGTTCACCAAGTTGTCGCAATTTTGTTTATCGAGTTGTTGCTCTTTGCTTATCGAGTTGTAAACTTGTCAAGGTCTTATTGTTGCTTATTGAGTCAATTTGTTACGTTGATTCATTACCTAACCTGGTAATACATGCATGTTCAATTTCCATTCGATTACATTGTTATGTAATACGACGCGATGCGATGCAATGTACAAATATAACACTTTTTCAACGAAAAGCTTGTTTCATTCCATCATCTTTTCAAAGTACATAGTTTTGAGAAAGCAAAATCTTCCTGAAGCAGTACAGTGTGCCCAAAGAAAAGCAAAGCAAGAAAAGAAGAAAAGTAGCAACAGTCTAGATCAATGTCAACTGGTCTTAGGCATGAGGGTCTGTCCTCGTCCTCTTCCTGGACGAAGGTCCAGGAGCATCGTCGTCGGCTCCAGCATCTGAGCCCGAGCTCGAGTCATCTCCAGTCTCATCCTCAGATGACTCTGCCTCTGCCTCTGTCTCGGACTCATCATCGTCCGGAATCGGTGCTTATGAGCTGCTCCCAACATGAGTGCACCCCGCTTTAGTGCGGGGAGGTACTGTGGTCCCTCGTCCTGCTCTCCCTCCTCCTCGGGCAGATACAGACGGTCCTCCCACAGCACCCCCTGCAGCCGATGTCTGGAACGGGGCCTAAAAAGGACAAATGGTAAATGCATCAGTTATACTACGCAAAGCAGAGTATGAATACAGAATGCAGTGTATAAGTACAGGGAATGAATGTTGTGAGCAGTATATCAGTACAGAATGCAGTGATTGAGTGCAATGTATGAATGTCGTGAGCAATGTTGTGAACAATCCGTGGGTTACAGTGTATCAAAACCGTGAGGGCCGCGTATCAAGTGCCATGTTGATAGTACGGTGAAACAGATTATGCACAGTTTTGAGATTGTGGTTAAAAGAGCTTACCAGGATACCGTAAATAGCCAACAGGTCGAGGCTCTGCTGTAGCATCCCCATCACAGAGGCGGTCAACTCCAGAGGCTGGCGAGTGTACTCAGCGGAAGCCTACAAAAGTGTTAGAAGCATTAGTATTCTGCGGAATATCAAGAGAAGTAAAATGAAATGACTGTACAGGATGCAAAGTGCAGTAGTACATATCGGAGGCAAACTGTGGAATCCGACCAGCTCGTGATCAGCCGGAGGGGGAGCGATGGGGATTTGGTAAGTCTCCCCACCTTGCCCTCGGCATGTCATCATAGCAGGCAGCTCGGGCCACCCAGCTCTCTGCCCTCTCCGGGTCCCACTCCTACCTCAGGCCTGAAGTGCCCGCGATGCTCCTGCTCTCGCAGCTGGCGCTGCTAGTCTCTCTCTCAACTCGACCAGCACCAGTCAAAGGCCGCATGATATTGGTCTGGACGAACTCCGCATAGTCGCCCTCGTCTACAAAGCGCTCATGGCTCCAGCCGATAGTGTAATCTGCCATCTCTGCTAAAGTATACCTCTCAGTGTCCCTCACATGGATAGGAGGAGGTGCTGGAACCGGTTGCTCTGGCATGCCTAAGGTCTGCCGCAAGAAGCGCTCCCCAAAGTACCAGGCACGGCAAACTGGGCCCTCTAACAAGACTCTGAATCGGGCAGTCTCCTGAGCGCCGGCATACCGCTCCCGAACTGCGATGGGCAACGAAGCCCACGGCTGCCAAGTGATCTGGAAATGGCAGGAAATACAGTTTGTTATCTGTTATTTAAAGTACATCGCAAAGCAAAGCCAATAAACTGAAATGTTTGACATACCTCGGCTGCGGTGATGGTGTCAAAATAGCGGCGGAAGAACATGAAGGGCTCCCGCGGCCTCCGCTAGCACCTCACGTCAAAGCGATGGGAAAATGGGATCATGGGGGGCATCTCCTCGTCTGGTACTGGGGCAAGCCTAGGGAAGTAGGCATACACCCACAACTACAGACCGTAACAGAGCAGACATGAGCAGGCTTATCAGATAAAGTAGTATACAGATAAAAGCAGAAATCAGAGAACAGTGTGCAGTGTATTGTGTAATGCGTGCGGTGTGTTGTGCAATGTGTGCAATGTACAGTCAATGTAAAATAGATTGCGTGTGCACAGTGTGTATGGTGTACGGATAATGAAAGGTAGAATTGAAAAGACAGGAAGGGAATGTGTACTTCCCAGGCTCGCTAATAGCCTCCGAGCAACTGTCCGCTACGGCGGGACGATGAGCTCATGTAACCATAGAGAGTGGCCAAACTGGCGCCACCCCAGTCACAAAGGCGGATCCGCGTCACGTCCACAAGCGCACTCAGCAGATAGAGGGCAATCGTGTTCGCCCGGTCGGCGAAAAGTGTGGTCCCTAGCAGAAACATGATAAAACCGCGGGCGTACTGCTCCTCCTCCTCCCGGGTAGTAGGCACCTGGATCCGGAAGTGGTCCTCGAACCACGAGTACCTCACAAACCCTGGCTGGGCAAGAGGTGGCCAAGTGCCAAGCAGGTACATCTGAGCAGCGACCCACTCCTCCATATCCGTATCGAAGGGGATCGGATAACCCCCCACCCTGATGCCGGTGAGCATCGAGAAATCAAAGGGAGTCATCATCATCTCCCTAGTGGCAGAAAGGTGGAAGGAGTCGGCGGTGTCCCACCACCTCTCTACCAGAGCAGCCAGAAGGGGCCTGCTCGCAGTGAGGTGCGAGAGTCCCATGCAAAAGCGCCCAAAACCAGCCTGGTCAACGATCCTGCGGACTGCGTCGAGTAGCTCCATATACCATCCTCGGGCCGCGATGTTCCCATACCCTCGAAAGGCATAGGAATCTCCCTGTGATAAAAAAACAACAACAAACAAATAGTTGCGAAGCAATGTTAAAAATACAATATGTTTGAATGCCTTCAGAATATGAGAAAATACAGTGTGTGTGCATGTGTTTGAATGCCTTCAGAATCTGGGAGAATGCAGCGTGTGTGCATGTGTTTGAATGCCTTCAGAATTCAGAGAAAATATAGTGTGTGTGCGCATGTTTGAATGCCTTTGGAAGTTGGGAAAGTACAGTGTGTGTGCCTGTGTTTGAATACACTCAGAATTGATGAAGATGCAGTGCGTGCATGCATTTAAGTTTAAACAAATAATGAGTGTGGGTGTGCTCACAGTGAACTATAGCATGTGGTATATCGGTGTATCCGGGCCAAATAGTTAAAGAACAGAATTGACTATTGCAGTTATGAATTCTACGTTGCGGAAAATAAAACAAGGGAAGACTGTACCTCAGAAGTGCCATAGGACAGATGTGACTCTGGCTTGCGCAGCAGAAGCTCCAGTGGCACGCGTCGCTCATAGCTCCTGAAGTGACGGAGGCTGTCAGGAGGAAGCACGTGTATCACCGGCCTGTAGGTCGCCGGATCGAACGACCAGATGTGAAGAGGCAGGAGCTCGGCCTCAGGGTCCATATCCAACTCCGAGGGAGCCTCACCGCCTGGGACGTCATCTGCCATCTCAAGAATGGTGTGAAAATGGCCGAAAATGCGAAAACTGGGCAAGAATGTGAAAACTCAACCCTAAGGTCAACCCCGAGAGGGTGAAAAATGGGCGGAAAGGTCGGAGTCCGAAAAAGGCACGAGAACCGAGGAAAACTTGGAGAAAACAAACCCTGAGTGGTGGAAATTGAGAAAGGAACACCGAAACCAAGATTTGTTCGGTTCAAAACGTGCAAAACGAGGAGGATTTCGTGAATCGAACGACGAAAAAGTGGCGAAAACAAGAGAAAAGTGCGGACCGAGGGTTGGAAAATCACCTAGAGAGAAGGGGGAGAGGTTTTCGAGTTTGTGGGAAGTGAAAATATAGGGTTTGAGGCCCTATATTTAAAGACTCGTGGCCAAAGGACAAAACTGCCCCGACACAGGCATTTTTGGCCGGTCGGCCAAATTGTTAGCCGGCCGGCTAAATATTTGGCCGGTGATCTTTATTTCGTGGCCGGTGGATGGCCGGTGGTCTTCCTAGTGGTCGGTGTATCTCCCACACCCTTGTTTGGGTCAGTTATGTGGTTTATGGACCTTCATTACTCAAGACAGTGCAAGAAAGTGCATTTTCAAAGCTTAACCGGCCTCCGTGTTGACCTCGAGCCGTGTTTTCTGTGCGTGGCACTTGATACGTACGAGGTGTATCCTTTTTTTTTTTTCGTATCCTTTTGTCTCTTGAGAGATTCGGAAAGTGCTTCACGTGCGTTGCATTACAACGTTGTGTCTTGCTTATGATAAACATGCATAGGTTGCATTGTTATGCACTGTTCACGTGCGTTGTCACGCATTTGAGTTCACATGCATTGTCATGCATCTTTCATCTACATTGTCATGCACTTTCAACAACGAGCATTGTCATGCATCTTTCATCTGCATTGTCATGCACTTTCAGCAACATGCATTGTCATGCATGTTTCATTCGCCTTATCATGCAATGTGCATTGTCATCTGCTCCGTTCATTGCATATAGAATATATATTGCATTATAGTTTGCATGCATTCACTGCATTATCCGTCTATGGTTTGCGCCTTTCCATGTTGAGCTTGGTCTGGTATGTGCCCATACTTTTCACGTTAAAACATGGTTATGTTATTATGTGTACGTGCCTAGTGTTGAGGGTGACAGCACCATTTCCGTGTTAAACGTGGTTTGTTTGTGTCCATGCCTTTCCTAGGCAAGATACGGTTTGGACGCGCGCCTTATCCGCTCCATTTATTGCATATAGAATATATATTGCATTGTAGTTTGCATGCATTCACTGCATTATCCATCTATCGTTTATGCCTTTCTATGTTGAGCTTGGTCTGGTATGTGCCCATACTTTTCACGTTAAGACATGGTTATGTTGTTATGTGTACGCGCCTAGCGTTGAGGAGGACGACACCATTTCCGTGTTAAACGTGGTTTGTTTGTGTCCATGCCTTTTCTAGGCAAGTTATGGTTTGGCCGCGTGCCTTATTCAATTCATCCATTGCATCCATTGCATCGTAGTGTGTTGCATCCAGCATTTAGGATCATGATCTTTCCTCAGCAGATCATTCCTCATTTAGATAATGCCACCCAATTACTTGTATTTTGTGTTCCGTCTACAAGCACATAGTTCTGCATGTGTACGCGCCTATTCCACTAAAGGGATTGTGGTTTGAGGGTGTCGGCACCTTTTCTGTGGTAGACGTAGTTTGATTTTGCATCTCCATCCCTTTATGATATTTGTGAGGTTTTGTACTGCTTGTGGTTTGATCATCTCAAATACATTGCATATCATTTGCATTGTTTTAATACATTATATATTATTACATTGTTTTGTAATATTGCATATCATCTTGCATTGTTATGTACTTCTCATTTACATAGTTCCCATACACGTTGTACATGTTGTCGCATGTGCTTTACTTATATGTGTTCAAGTTCCTATACACATTGTACATGTTGTCGCATGTGCTTTACTTATATGTGTTCAAGTTCCTATACACATTGTACATGTTGTCGCATGTGCTTTACTTATATGTGTTCAAGTTCCTATACGCATTGTACATGTTGTCACATGTGCTTTACTTATATGTGTTCAAGTTTCTATACACATTGTACATGTTGTCGCATGTGCTTTACTTATATGTGTTCAAGTTTCTATACACATTGTATGCGTTATCGCGTATACTTTACTTACATGTGTTCATAATTATCTTCACCTTCACACATCGTATGCGTTGTCGCGTGTACTTTACTTATATGTGTTTGTGCCTACCTAGCATTGTTATGCTTGTTTTAAATCGCGTTGTTGTGCGTCTTACTCGGCTTGTGTTGTCGCACATGCCCTCCTTGCATTGTTTTGCATCCAATCCACATTGTTATGCGTCGTCCTTAGGTTGCATTGTCTTGCATCCCTTCACCTGCGTTGTCTTGCACGCTACTTGCATTGTTATGCACATTTCACTTGCGTTGTCACGCACTTTTCACTTGCATTGCTATGCATGTTTCTAACAAAATCGTACCTGTTAAGTTCTCTTTTTTTTTCAGGCACGATATTGTATGTACAGTTCATTTGAAGCTGGCGCAACCAAACGAACCGCACAGGTATTGTATTCTCGCGTGAGACGTAGCGAGAATCGAATAATTCTCTTACATCCTTTCTGCATGAAATGTAGTTAGATTTGTGTTTGATTGCTTAAACTGTTGCATTTATTGTATATATTTGCTTCGTTACAGCTCTCTTTGCATGATCATAAGTTATGTTCGGTATCATGCATGTTCTTTGCATCTTGCCCCTGCCTACGGGCACATATCTTGCTACCTTGTATGCTTTGTCTAAGTCTTCGGCCTTGTCAAAAATGGGTCGTCTCCGGGCTTTGACACTCACTCTCGTCATTTGTTATGACTTACGAGTTCTGTCAAAGAGGGGCAATTATAGACACCCCATTTTTGACCGTCCTCAAGACTTGGACGTCACCGTTTGAACACTCGGTGATCAGCTATGTTCGTGTTCGTCTTGAGTTCTCGGAGGTTTCGGTCACGCGCCTTGCCTCAAGACCTCTTGACTTGTTTGTTTTGTGCTCGGTTGTCCACCAAACACCTGTGTTTTCGCTTCTGAGGGCAGGGAATGGCTTGTTGGCCATCCCCACACCTCACCGGCCTTGGCTTGAGGCCACCGGCCCTGTTTTATTGCTACCAGCTAAAGGTGTTGGTCGGTCGGCAATGTTTTTGGTCGGCCGGCCATATTTGTTGGTCAATCGACCACATTTTCCAGCTGACCCCTTTCCATCTGCTTTTGGCAGATATTTTATGCCAGCTGTCACAGCTGGCATCCACATTACACCCCCTCCATACACGTGTATGGAGGGATTTACACCTTGTGTTAGCTTCTCTTAGAAGCTTTAGAATTGAACTTCTATATAGAGGCAGCTCCTCCTCCCTCCTCCAGGGTTGAGAGAAATTAGGTCAGAGAGTTTAGATATAGTTTTGTATCTATACTCCCTTGTTTGATCATATTTTGTGACCTAAAGTGAGTTTTGTCTTACTTTTGCACTAGAACACCTAGCATTACACCATCTTTGGGTTGTTGAGGCCTTACAAGATTGTTGTTAGGGTTATTGGACTGGTTTTGACCAAAGAAAGGTGCTGGAGCTTTGTTCCTAAAGAAGGTCTACAAGGGTGAGCATCCTTACTTTAGTTACCCCTTTCTTGCTTAGGCTTTTCGCCATTCTTGCTTATTGTTTTAAGCTTCGACTATAACTGATAAAAGTTCTGATTTTGTGTGCTTTAGAACTTTGTTTAAGGTTACTTTGAGGTTTGGGGTTGTCTCCTCCCTCTAAGGCCTTGTTAGGCCTTGTTTTAAGCCATACCTTTTGGCCTTTGTTTTGGTCTTTGCATGACCTCTCTACCACTGAAATCTAGTGGATTTTCAGTGGTGGAGAGGTGGTTTTGAGGTCCTAAATAGGAGAGGGTCATCCCCTCTCCTTGTTGTTTTTGATGTTTGCATAAATGGCTTATTTGGTAGCATGTGTGTTTAACTTATTTTAGCTTCATTTCAGTATGTATTAGGCTTTGTTTTGCCATGATACACCTCTGTTTTGAGTTAGTTTAGACATGCCTTGTATACTTCATGCACTTGTCTTGTAATCCCATGATTTGGCCTTAACATGCATCATGTTGTAACATGTGTTTTTAGCATGATTTTGGCTTAACTTTAGGAAGCTTCTAGCTTTGTTTTAGCATGCTAAAGCTCTGATTTTGGTTGTTTTGGTCGTCCATGACTTGCTTTATATAGCTACCATGCAATCTAGCTTATAGGCTTTGGGTGTTGAATCCTCTAGCATGCTTTATTGGATCATTTCAGTGGTTTGGCAACACTTTTAATGTTATTTCAGTCCATACAGTATGCTTGAATACTTGCACTTATCGATCCTTTAATGTCTTAAAGGGTTTGTGTCTTATGCCTCATGATTGTGTCATTGTGTATGCCACCATGCTTAGGTCATTGGGATGCCATCTAAGTGGGTTTTTGGGCTCATTTTGACATGTCATAACTTTGTTTTGGGTTGCTTAAATCATGCCATGTTTGGTTGTATTAGGTGTAGTGTAACACCTCTTTAATGGCCTTGCATGCCTCATGATTTTGCCCCTTTGTTTTGGCTTGTTTTGGCTTTGGTCATTGCATGTTTTAGGCTCACTTTGGCATGATTTAGGACTGTTTTGGGTCATACTTGCCATATGCTCTTTGTTTTGTTTAGCTTTGGTTCAAGTCCCTCGACTAGTCTTAGGCTTCAATCTTGCGCATGCTACGCTTGACTTGTTTATGTGATTTGGCATCACTCCTAGCCTCATTTCAGGGCATGTAATGTTGTCACATTTGCATGCTTTCCTTTCCTTTTAAGTGTTCTTAAAAGTTGCCCTTTTATGCTTAAGTATTGGACCATTTAGCATGCATGTTTGTATGTGCATCTGTCCTCACTTCCATAACACTTTGGCCACTGATTTGGGCTTATTTGAGAGCTGCCCATATTGGTTTAAGTCCATCATTTGCATGTTGTTGCATGTTTGCCTTGCATGTTGTTACATACTTGGCTTATTAACATGTTGTTGCATGTTTAAGTGGTATTGCATTTGGCATGCATCTCTTGTTAAGTTGCCTAACATGTTGTTACATGTTTGCCTCACATGTTGTTACATGCTTGAATGTTGTCACATGCTTTGCATGTTTGCGTGCTTGTTTAGGTTGCATTGCATTTGGCATGCTTGTTACTATTAGCCTTGCATGGCATTGCCATTAACATGCTCACGTTGCATTAGTTTTGCTTGTATGTTTGCATCCCTTGCCTCTTGATCAACCATGATAGAGGTTGGGGGCCCCTTTTGTGTTGTGTGCATTTCATTTGATATTAAATACACATTCGACACCTTTGGCCATCATGCATTGAAATGCGTGATTGGTGGCCCGAGGGTTGAGGACCATACTCCTTTGAGTCTTAAATATGATAAGGAGGGTGGTCGTGCAAACATTGCTTTGAAAATGCATTGCCATGCCTTGTCTGTCCTCTGCTGCAGCAAAACAGGATTCTGCAGGAAGAGATGGCCGGTCGGCCATCTTCAGTGCCGGCCGGCTATGTATTGTTGGCCGATGGCCCCACTTTTGGTTGGTGACTGTATTTCTATGGCCGGTGGTCCCATCTCTTGGCCGGTGACATCCCTCAGTGCTCAGGGAGTGGTTCTGAAGCAGCTTTGGGACTTGTGCAGCTTTCAGAGGTATAAAACAGTGCAAACAGAGGCAGCATGGGCATGGCGATGGATTTCCGAGCGAAGCCGAGCATGCATGCATTCGCCCCTCTTCCCGATGCTGTTTTACTGCTTTAGTAGCTTAATTAATTTGTTTAAATTAGTTAAGTGTTGTGTAATATTTAATTAGCTTGTTAGTTAATTAATTTGTATTATTCTTTCGGCCCCTCCCTCGAGAGGGTGCAATTGTGTAATAAGTGTGCGTGTGTGCGATGCATATCTTCCAACCCCCACTTCTTTCTCCCTTTTATTTAACCGCTTATGATGGTTAGTTTTAGGCCATATTTGATTTAGCATACCTTATGCTATGCATGTTTGCTTTCATTCATTTGTATTACATGCACCGGGCTCGGCGCATTATACTAATTACATTGTACTTCAATTCCAACTTGAATACGTGTATCGAGTTGTCGCATTTCACATGCCATTCTTAGGTTAGCCGAGCCTATTCTAGTTGCATTTTGCTTGCGATGCATTAGCCATTTTAACATGAACTAGGATCATGCATGATTTCTAACTGGTTTCTTGTTTTGGCTCGGAGTACACTGTGAGTGTTTATACTTTAGCATCTTGCATGTGTGTAAGTGTTGACATGAAACATGCTTACCATGAGGCTAATTGCTTATGTGATATAATTGCCTGGATGCCAGTGGGTGAAGGTTAGATTGGTTGAATTGGAATAATTCGTCAAAATCCATGTTTTAGCCTACTTGCGAGTAGCAAAATTCAAAACCATTTCCAAACAAATGGATATGTGATGCTTTGTTCTAAGTTAGGTGATCTAGTCTATACTTGTGTGTTGTGCGCATCACATAGTAAATTCTAGCTAATAACCGGAATAAGAACACATAATGCTTTCAAAACTCAATATCATGGTTAGTAGAGGCCGATCTTTGATCGGGCGAGCGGGGGTGCTCATAGATGACCTTCCCCAATCGTACCCAAGTTCCCGAGCCTAGGCAACTTTGGTGATGACGGACACGTGGCCTTAGGCAACGAGTCAGGGTTTCTTAAATTTCCCCAAAATAAAATATTTAGGTGGCGACTCTGTATCTGGCAAAGCAGTCCATGTTTGGCACTTCTTTCTTAAAAATCAGTTTTCCAAAACGATTTGCCGGATTTGGACTCTTTGGTGATTTATCGGTCTCGCATTGCACTTTGCGGGATTAGATTCAGAACCGTGACATTTTGAGTCCGAACTGTAGTGAGCCCAAATGAACAAAACGGGATTCCCTCCCGGGACGTTCGGGGACGTCTGCAGCTTCCATTTGATCCGAATGAAGTCAAGTTTGGGCATCTTTGAGGTTTCTCCACTTCTCCTTTGGGCTTCTACACTTGAGGTAGGGATATTCTACACCTTAATATGATCTTTAACCTAGTTATTTGTTGTTATGTACAAATGGTGGAATATTGGGGATATAACGTGGGTAAACCTAGGGTTTAGGTATGATAGGCCTAGAAGGCACGAGGTGCCCATACCAGACGATAGTTTCGATACATTTGTAAATGTGCTAATTCTTTTTGTTACCTTTATTAGGATGTTAGGACGTGGTGGTGGTAGGCATGGTAGGCCTAGAAGGCACGAGGTGTCCATACCGGGCGATATTCTGGCACAAAATGAGGGTGTTGATCAGGCCGATGTGGCCGAACCAGTTGGTCAACAGGCCATGGCTGTCTTAGCCCGCAAAATGGCCGGAGCATTGAGGGAATTCATGGACATTCTCAGGGCTGGGAATCAAGTCCAAGCCCAAGTAGCTAAAGTAGAGCCATCTTTCGTGAAGAGAGAGTTCTTCTAGTCGAATTTGAACAAGTTTTTAGGTGATCTCAATGAGCCACTGAAAGCAGATGAGTGGCTAGAGCAGATGGTGAAGACGTTTGAGATGCTCGGCATCGAAGATGGGGCTTTGAAAGTGACCTTGGCATCCTTCCAGCTGAAGGGAGACGCAGGCCAGTGGTAGAAGTATGCGTGGGGGCGCATTCAAGGGACTTGGGAGGCTTTTGTCGACGCTTTCCAGAACAAGTACTTACCTACTACTATAAGGGAGAAGTTGAGGGATCAATTCTCCAAGTTAGCGCAATTAAATATGCCGGTGGCTGAGTTTGAGGCCACATTCACTAGTTTGTTGAGGTTTGCACCAGAGTTAGTAGCGACCGAGGAACGCCGTTGTTTGGAGTTCAAGAAGCGGTTAAGGACCGGGCTCATGTTTAGAGTAGTCGGATCCATGATTAGAGATTATGGACGTCTTGTGGAGGCAGTGGCCCATCTCGAGACTATCATGCAGATGGAGGAGGAGAGTACGAGGGGCTCTAGGAGGAGTCAAGATAATCAGGGGGACAATAAGAGGCAAAGGGGTTCTAACCCATAGCCATCCCAAGGAGCTCAATCAAGGTCCACTTTTCTAGTACGAAGTTCAGGGTCTAGAAGAGGTGGTTAGGGGGACATCACTTGTTTCAAATGTGGTCAATTGGGCCACAAGTCTCCAGCTTACCCGCAGAGAGAAGAAGGGCAACGAGCAGCATCATCTTTGGCTCATTCTCAGGGCCAGAGTCAAGGGAAAGGCTAGCTGCTCACTTGGTATTAGTGTGGGCAGGCGGGGCACTTGAAGAGGTTTTCTCCACATTTGGGTGGCACGTCTGGTGCGTCTAGTTCGAGGTAGACACAGAGTCACCAGCCTGCATAGTCAGCATAGGCCTAGAGGGCCAACCAGGGAGCTTCTTTGGCTCAGTCGGTGCATCAGGCATGTACTGTGAGGGGTGAGCAGGTTGAGCAAAGACCTATTGGGCATGTGTATCCTGTCACAGCACTAGACCTTCTACCTGCTCCTTCAGTAGTGAGAGACACCTTCTTGTTTTGTAATTCTGTTGATAATGTGTTGATTGATACAGGTGTATCCCATTCGTTTATTTCGTCTGCATTTGCATCGATTTTGGGGTTGGAGTTGGCATAGTTGGCATCTCCTATTTGTGTAGAGTCACCTATTGGTGGTGCGGTTATTTTGAAACGTGGATGTCGGGGTTGTGACATTGAGGTTGCAGGTCGTCGATTACCTTTTGCATTTGCATTGCTTGACATGTCTAGTTTTGATATTATTTTGGGTATGGACTGGTTATCGTCATACCGGGCTGTTATAGATTGCTATCGTCAGAGGGTTACTGTTGCTACCTTGAGCGGTGATTGTTTTTATTTCTTAGTGGACTAGGTGGATAGAGTCTTATCATCGGTATATGATTTGCATGGGCAAAGTGAGCTTAGTTGTCTTCTTGCTAGCTTTTTGAGTGGTGAGTGTGATGAAGTTCGAGTTGAGTTGCCAAGGGCGGTTTGTGAATACACAGATTTCTTTCCTGAGGATCTTACTAGTTTACCACCTCACCGAGAGATCGAGTTCTCTATTGATTTTGTGCCTGGCACAATACCGATTTCTATGGCTCCGTATAGGTTCACACTTGCTGAGTTAGTGAGTTGAAGATTCAACTCCAGGAATTGTTAGATAAGGGTTTCATCCACCCTAGTACATCACCTTGGGGAGTACCGGCCCTCTTTGCTAAGAAGAAAGATGGAACGTTTGTATTGATTATCGAAGTTGAACCGGGTAACTGTTAAGAACAAGTACCTGATGCCTCGTATAGATGACCTGTTTGATCAGTTGAAAGGGTCTTGTTGTTTCTCTAAAATAGACCTGAGATCGGGTTATCACCAATTGAGAGTAAGGGAAGAGGATATCTCGAAGACGGCATTCCATACGCGGTATGGCCATTATGAATTTTTAGCGATGCCTTTTGGGCTAACCAATGCCTCGGCTATGTTTATGGATTTAATGAACCGAATCTTCCGAGAGTTCTTAGGCCATTTTCTGGTCGTCTTTGTGGACGAAATCTTGATTTACTCACCCTCTGATGAGGAGCACAAAGAACACTTGCAAGTGGTGCTTGAGTTGCTTAGAGCCCATAAGCTGTATGCTAAGTTTGGAAAGTGTGAGTTTTGGCTTAAAGAGGTTAAGTTCCTAGGCCATGTGGTATCCGTGGAAGGGATGACTGTAGATTCATCCAAGATAAAGGCAATGCAAGATTGAGCACAGCCTTAGAATGCTTTTGAAATCCTTAGTTTCTTGGGGTTGGTCGGGTATTACCGTCGATTTGTGAAGGATTTCTCCATATTAGCATCACCTTTGACTAGATTGACGAGGAAAGGGATCAAATTTGTGTGGAGTGAGACTTGTGAGAAGTCATTCTAAGAACTTAAGGTTAGACTTACCACTGCTCCAGTCTTGATTATTCTGGAGAGGGGTTTAGGTTATTCAGTATATTGTGATGCTTCACGAGAAGGTTTGGGCTGTGTTTTGATGCAAGAGGAGAATGTAGTGGCCTATGGCTCGCGGCAGTTGAAAACCCACGAGTGGAACTACCCTACTCATGAATTAGAGTTAGCAGCGGTGATTTTTTCCTTGAAGATTTGGAGGCACTATCTGTATGGTGAGAGATTTGAGGTGTTTTCTGATCATAAGAGTCTGAAGTATCTGTTTACACAGAAAGACTTGAACTTGAGGTAGAGAAGGTGGATGGAATTCATAGAGGATTATGGTTTGAGTTACATTATCATCCGGGAAAGGCCAACGTTGTAGCCGATGCCTTGAGTAGGAAATTTGTTAGTAATGTGGCTAGTATTGCCATTCGGGAATGGGAGATGTTGGGTACTCTTGGTGAGTTTGATATGTATCTAGGCGAGTCTGTTGAGTTTGCAACCTTATTTTCAGTGGTTGCACAACCTACACTTGTGAGCCGAGTGTTAGAAACGCAGAAGGGTGACCTTGAGGTAGAATCCCTCCGGGAGAAGATCTCCAATGGAAAGGTAGAGAAGGGCTTGAATGTGTATCCCGACCAGAGTGTGAGATACCGTGACTGCTTGTTCGTGCGGGAGTCTTGCCGAGAGGAAGTACTCCGAGAGTTTCACTACTCACACCTTACGGTACATCCAGGAGGCACCAAGATGTATGATGAGCTGAGTCACTAGTTTTGGTGGAGGGGTATGAAGAAAGATGTGGCAGTGTTTGTATCGAATTGCCTTACTTGTCAACAAATGAAGGCCGAACATCAGAGGCCAGCGGGTTTGTTGCAACCCTTGCCTATAGCCGAGTGAAAGTGGGAGCATGTCACGATGGATTTTGTTGTGGGCCTTCCAAGGACTCAACGAGGTAGTGATGCCATTTGGGTGGTAGTTGACTGGCTGACCAAGTCTACACATTTTATACCTATGCGTGTGAGTGATTCGGTAGATTGTCTTGCCAACCTGTATATTAGGACATAGTGAGGTTGCACGGGCTCCCTGTGACGATTGTTTCGGATAGAAATTCGCATTTCATAGCTCGGTTGTGGCAGAGTTTGCAGAGTGCCTTGGGTACTAGATTGACCTTTAGTACAACGTATCACCCTCAGACTGACGGGCAGTCTGAGCATACCATCCAGATCCTTGAGGATATACTTCGAGGCTGTGTTCTTGATTTTAAGGGGTCATGGGAGAGACACTTACCCTTAGTGGAGTTTGCCTACAATAACAGCTTCCATTCGAGTATTGGCATGGCATCGTTTGAGGCCTTGTATGGCTGATCGTGTAGATCTCTCGTGTGTTGGGCTGAGATAGGTGATGCACCTTTGTTGGGCCCAGACTTGGTCCAGGAAATGACGGAAAAAGTGGCACTTATCCGTAAGACGTTGGTTACAATTCAGATTCATCAGAAAAGTTATGCTGATCGTAGGAGGAGACCTTTATCTTTTGAGGTAGGAGACCATATGTTCTTGAAGATATCGCATGAGTGGGGTCTTATGAGATTTGGGAAGAGTGGGAAGTTATCCCCTCGGTTTATTGGCCCTTTTGAGATCCTTGAGCGGATTGGGGAGGTTGCTTACCATTGGCGTTGCCGCCACAACTTTCCGGAGTGCATGACGTGTTTCATATTTGTATGCTTCGAAAGTATGAGCTGGATCCATCACACGTGTTGGATTGGACCGACTTGGAAGTAAGGAGGGACCGATGAGAGTCTTGGATAGAAGGGACCAAGTCTTGCGAGGCAAGACGATTCCCTTGGTTAAGGTTTTATGGAAACATCATGGAGTTGAGGAAGCAACTTGGGAGCGTGAATTGGAAGTCCAAGAGAAATATCCGGACTTATTTGTTGGTGTTTGAACATATATTGAGATTTGGTTTGTGTTAATGAAATGTAAAAGCATTGTATATGTTTTAAAGTATGAGAACATTGTATGTGTTGAATAAGTTTTGGAAATACAAGCTTAATATGAACATTGTATATGTTGTTTAAGTTTTGGAAATGCGAATCTATCATAAACATTGAATATGTTTCGGAAATATGAAATATACGAATTGAAATTGGTTAAAACTACAGGAGATGCACATTGGTAATATATGTTAGAGATGTATATTGTGAATTTGTTCATCATGTGAAGGGATTGAATGACCGGTAAGTGGGTCATGGTGTTGAGAATTGATTTGTAATCATTTTGGAAATTGGCAAAACATGACATTGAAACATGATTTATAACTTCGGGGGAAAAATTCTTTAAGGGGGGAAGGTTATAGCGATCTCGGTTTTGACCCGACTTGTTGCATCCCGGACTCTGGTTTCATGGTTTAATATTGTTATCCATGTTTTTTCTTCCTTCCACTCTTTGAGTTTGAGTATTGGGATGTCTTGGGCGTGCTTAGAACAGGTTGGTTGCTAGTTGGTCTAGATTGATGTTGCCTAGGTTTTGGCTTCTTCGCTCGAGCGAGCTTTGTGATCTTCTAGTATTTTCTCAGGCATGCAGAGATTCTGGAAGGGTGTTGTTGTTCGCTCGAGCGAGAACTCTTGCACTCGAGCGATGGTCTTCTGTCTGCAAAACTTCTAGGAATTTTTATTCTGTGCTCGAGCGACGTTTCTTGTGCTCGAGCGAGGACACTTATTGTGTCTGGTCGCTCGAGCGACAACTCCTTTGCTCGAGCAAGCCTTGCGTATATCAGTTCGCAGCAGCTCATTTTTACATCACTTTTTGTTATCTTTTCTCCCAAAAACCTAGATCAACTCCCTCTCTCTCTCTAAAATTTGACTTCTCCCTACAAATACACTAGGATCTAAGGATCTCTCTACCCTACTCCCTTTGATAAAAAGATAGAGCCTCCCATGGGCTTCCATTTGATCCGAATAAAGTCGAGTTTGGGCGTCTTTGAGGTTTCTCCACTTCTCCTTTAGGCTTCTACACTTGAGGTAGGGATATTCTACACCTTAATATAATCTTTAAGCTAGTTATTTGTTGTTATGTACAAATGGTGGAATATTGGGAATATAATGTGGGTGAACCTAGGGTTTAGGTATGAAATGAAAGAGGGTTTCTATGTGGTGCTATAAAATTGATCATGGGTTTGGGTATAAGATTGTTTTGTGTTAAAATAGTTGATTTTGACCTTTGGGTCAATATTTGAAAAATAGGGAGTTTTGCCCTAAAATGTCGGAAATAATTATTTTGTATAAATGATGGAATTGGTATGAGAAATATAAAATTGAGAGGATGTATGAATGAATGGTGTAGTTGGATTTGTTTATCACTCACCTATGGAAATTTGATCAATTATCTGTTATAAAGATTGTATATCTGTTTAGAAATATCTATATTGGGCTATCGGTGGAGGATAGCTATGACTGTTGTAGAAATTGCATGAGGATTAGGTGAATTGAAACTAGTCATTTAATTGTGTCATTGAATATGATGGTATGCTAAGGCATTGAATATGTTTAATTGATAGTCATTGAATATGACGATACTTTTAAATACATTATATATGTATAATGTTTTGGGAGAGAGAAAGGGGATGTACTCCATGTTTTGGGAGGAGATAGGAGATGGACTCCATTGAAATTAAGTTGGCCGGAGTGTCCAAGGTGAAAATCCCGAAATCTTGTGTATATGTGGGTGCCAATCCCGCAGACAAAATTTCTATAAAATGGCAATATGAAAGTGCTTGTATGATAGTTATGTTGATTGAGAACCACTGAGTTGTAGTCTCAGTTGGGTTATTCAGAGAATTATAAACTTGGCCTATGAATTGAAATGAAATGAATTAGCTTGAAATGAATAAATGGGAATTGATTGAGATGTGAATATCAGTACTGTGTGGTCATGTGAAGAATGTGCGTTTGTCATAAATATTGAACATATCTCTAATGCTTATATCTTAGTTAAACTTGATATATTGTGATAGACTGTTTCTGTTGGGCTTTGGCTCACCCTACTTGAAAAACCATTTTCAAGTACTGGTGACATGCTTCCTCCAAGGATGTAGCTTGGGAGGGCCAAAGAGTTGGAGGCTCTCTTTTGTTGTTTAAGTGTTTAAATGTTTATTCAAGCCAAGGGCTTTATATGCACAGAGCTTATGACTCTCTCTTTTGTTGTAACCAAGCAATATCTTGGAAAGATATAAGTCCATAGGGCATTTATTTTGTATTTATTAACTGGTGTTACATGCTATAGATTCAAGATGAACATTTATGAATGTATAATGCAAGTATTATCTTTTGTAATACGGACTCTGATGAATGAAAGTATACCATTCCTATTATGCTCACTTCTCTTATGGGTTGGATTATTTGTATTATTTTTGGGGGCATTACATAGAATATTCACATACGTGATCCATATACACACAAGTCCACATCATGTAATTATTTACAAAGATATAACCATCCAACATTACTATATTAACAAGGTGTTTACCCAAAAGCCACTAAAAGCTTAACAAAAAGGTGGCATTAAAGAAGCTTCTCAAAAGACAAATGGCTCTAACATTGGAGACTTAACACAGCAGATCCAAAACAAAAGGGTCCTGGTGTTGACCTAGGGCTAGCCTCCAGACTAGCCACCTACAAAACACATAAATACAGCATGAGCAAGGCTTAATGAGTAATAATATAAAGAGGCATGTAAATGAGCAACGGCCTCGGGCCACATAAGACGGAATGGCCTTGGGCCCAACGTAATAGCAGAACGGCCTCTGGCCCAACATAATTGCAAAACGGCCTCAGGCCTATTACATTAACAGAACGGCCTTAGGCCCATCATAATAATAGAACGGCCATAGGCCCATCATAATAACAGAACGGCCTCAGGCCCAACAGATTTCGAAATGACCTTAGGTTCACGTATAACGAAACTGCCTCGGGCCCACTTATCATATCATAAACAATTTCATATCCATATTCCATGTTACAATTCTTGGAATTCATTCAATTGAATAAATCATAATTCCTGACAGTCACATCATTTATGTATCAAAAAATATAAGTGAACATATCTTGACAATACTATTACTCACAGTGATCGGTTATGCAATGGTCCCTTCCGGCAAGTGACCTACATATGGAACACACAAAACTTGTAAGCAATTCACTTTTTCCTTAGCTTTTTCCCTTTCAATTTGCCCGATTCATTCAATTTCTATTCACTTTTAAGCATTTTAGAGGGCTTAAACTTACATATCAACATATTCAGAGGGTCAAAAAGATCAAAAGAAGTTGACAGAATTTTTCCCCATTGGCCGCATGCGCAGAAGTCCTCCACCACGCGTGCGGAGAGGTGTGCCTCATGTACAGCTCTGCATGTGCTTTTATTTTAGAATGCCTATTCAGCCTCCCCTATTTTCTGCACATGTGGCTATGAGCCCCGTACGTGTGGCCATTAGCCTCGCACGTGCAGTCCTGGCGCCTATTTGGGCAGTCCGAAAATCCATCAAAGGCAAACTGTCCAAACTCATTTCTAAGTCTCAATTCAAGCAAATTTACTTCCAAAACGTGATATAGGAACATATTAAACATGAAACACAAGCTCAATGGGATCAAACTTCTTTTAATTTGACAAATAACTTTCTAATTTCCATATTTTCTTTATTTCCTTCATCTTTTTATGATATATATAGTATATATGCTTACATGAGTTCAAGGCCCAAGATCACAAGGCCAATTCTTACAATCAAACCCAAATCAAACTAAAATAAGGAGAACAACTCTTAATCCAAACAAAGGTGAGGAATCCATGTGAATTTCATGAGAAGTATTTGCTCAAACTCATAAGCCATAAACCCTAACTTACATACACATAAGAAACTTCATCTTAAGACTTGATTTCAACCAATTGGAGGAGGATTTAGAGTAGTTTAGTTGATTCCCACTTACCTTGAGCTAAATCTTTGAATTAATCTTTCAATTTCTTCAATTCACATGCTCTTAGTTGAATTCTCTTTCCTCTCTCCCTCTTTTCTCTTCTCTCTTCTTTCTTTTCTCTTCCCAGGAGTTATGTTGATGTTGTTTTTAATGAGTCTAAATATCAAAAGGTCATATATATATATAGATAATATCCAACAAAGCTTATTCACTAAGTCTAAATTCAAGCTTAACTAAGGATTAAGCCCAATAGATCAATTTAATTTATCACAAATCAAATGTTTAGAAAACTTCATATTATGCCCTAGAAATCATGCTAATCCTAACTGTAAAGTCAAATTCTAGTTATCGCGCCTTGAAGGCTTTCAATTTTTAGTCCAAAGGTTGCAATTTCAATAGATTTTCTCATAACCGACGGATATAATACTGTAAACATGTAATTCACACAGTTAAACATGCCATGTACATCAAGCACATAAACACACATATAATCACACATATAATGAGGAAATTAAAGCCTATAAGAGGGTCGGGTTGTTACACAAAGGGCTCCAACAAAGACAATTCAGCGAAGAATATCAGCGATTCGGAAAAGAAAGTGGAATTCGGGCTTGGTTAGAGACGATCTGTGTAAGTGTATCTCGATCTTAGGACTAAACTATATATATGTGAATGTATTGTTAGAATTGTGGATCTCTGATCTAGTGATGATGGCTGCGATAATGGAGAAAGCAATGACGGTGATGGACAGTAGTGGTGGTTGGACGGCAAAATGGAGATGACGGCGGTGGTAGTGGAGTGTCTAGTCGTGATGAGAGTTCACTGAATGAGAGTTGGATTAGGGTTTGGGATATGGTGGTAAAGAAGGGAGAGTCTCTAGACCCAGATCTAAATTTGAGATAAAAAGTAAGAAGATGAGAGAGAGAGAGAGAGAGAGATTGGTTTGATGGTAGAAACAGAAGAGGCATGGTTTTAAATATATAAGAGTAGCTTTGTCATTTTACAAAAAAAAAAAAAAAAGAGTAAAGAAAAGGAAAAGAAATTACTAAAAAAGCAAACCTCAAACACTCATTGATTTTCTTGTTCCCATCCTATTGCTTGTGAATTTAGTCATCATTTTGTTGATTTTTGTTATTGAGTTTTATTAGACTCCACTTATTATGTAATGCAAAGATTTAAATTGGTGTCTGGAAACTTTCGTTTCTTTTTATACCTTATCGATTTTACAAATGGGGGGAAAAAAATCATTTTATCCTCTTATGATTTAACACCAGAGCACTTCACTCCCTATAATTCAAATATAGTCAAAAAAATCTCCATGTGATTATTAACACTGTTAACTATAAATGTGAAATGAATGTAATACCCTCGAATCCTATGTCAATTTTGTTACTTTCTTACTCTCTTCTCTCACATACAAATAATATATAATTTCTAACACTAATTAAATCACAATCGATTATAATTATTTATTTTATTTTTGAACTTTTTATTTTTATTTTAATTTAATTATATTTTAGATCACAATTAATTCTAAATATTTAATTATTTATTGTAATTCCTAACTTTTGGATATAATTTTAATTTAATTATACTTTAGATGACAATTAATCCTAAATTCTTAATTATTTATTATAATTCCTAACATGTTAATCTAATTTTAGTTTAATTGTATTTTAGATCAATTCTTAATTATTATTTATTTTATATTTTTATTTAATTATAGTTTAAATCAATTTATATTTATATTTATATTTTATAATTTAGGTCATTCTATAATTATTTTTTAACTTATTTTATTTTAATTAACATATTAATCTAATTTTAGGTTTGGAGAAAATAAGGGCAAAATTTTTCTTTTTTGTTGTGTTAATTTTATTATTTTTTTAAGAAAATCAAATCCACTCTAAAAAATAATATAATGTGATACACCTTCTGTTAGTTTTGATATAAAAATTAATGGTGACATTTTAGTCCAAAATCACGCAAGAACATTTTGATTATATTTGAATCATAGGAGAGTAAAATCCCCCAATCCCAAACCATGAAGGGGTAAAATGAATTTAACCCTTTATAGAAATTCATCATAATCCCATAAGTTTTTGACAACTAATTTACAAAATAATAATTGTTAATAACTGGTGTATGGAATTTAAACATCTATTTTACATATAGATTACACGAATAAATAAATATAAATATTATACATTACACAAATATTTTCATCTTCACTTTTGAACAAATTTAATTTTAAAAATTTTATTTAAAAATAACTTCCCACTTACAAAACATTGATAACTATTTATTTTTTTTCATATATAATATATATATATATATATATATTTAATTTGGCACACAGTTTGTGTGTCTATATATATAAGATAAATTATACATTTGTCTTTATAATTTGTCGCTTTTATCAATTTATTTATTTATTTATTTAAAAATTCTAATTGTATCAAATTTTCTTCCAATTTTCATATTTATTTTAATCCAATTAATAACATTCATTTAGAAATTTGAAAAAAAAAATTAAGGACAAAATTGTATATTCAAAAGGGTGAATCATTTGGAATTGGTATTTCAAAGGCCATGTTAAGGATATCAAGTCTAACACTTAGTCAAAGCCAGTGTAGACAATGTTGTAGCCAATGCTTACCTGCAGCCTGAGCGAAGACTAGGTATAAGCCAGCTCCATCAGCAAAGACTAGGTATAAGCCAGCTCCATCAGCAATATTTGTAACTACATAAGTGTGAGTTGTTAGAGAGTTTGTTACACGAGTGGTTAGTGTGTATGAGTTAGTTATAGATTGGTTAGAGGACAGTTAGATACACATTTGATTGTATAGATTTGGTTAAGTATATAAGAGACAATTGTAATACATATTGATTCAAGAAATATAGATTGAGCTTTTCATCATGGTATCAAAGCTGTGAAGTTTTTGCGAGCACAGATCCATGGCGTCCTCTGCATCATCTGCATCATCTCTTTCTTCTTCAATTCCATTGAATCTAACATTGTTAATCTCAAATCTCTCTTCATTTGTTACTATAAAGCTTGACTCATCTAACTTCATCATATGGAAGAGTCAGATGAGCAATATACTTACGGCAACCAATCTTCTTGGTTATGTCGATGAAACAGTACTTTGTCCTCATCCTACAGTCAAAGATGCTAATGGAATTGAAGCATTGAACACAGAGCATGTTCAATGGAACCTCATTGATGCACACTTATTGAGTTGCCTTACTATAAGTCTGTCTCCTTCAATCTACTCGACTATTCTTCAATATCATCATTGTGCTGAGATTTGGTCTTCTCTTCATGAGAAGTTTACTTCACTTTCTCGATCACACATTCACCAGTTAAAAAATAAATTGAACTGTGTCATCAAGAAATCTGAAACAATGGAGAAATATCTTTCCAAAATCAAAGAGATAGTTAATTAATCGACACTTTCCTCAGTGGTTGTTGAAGATGAGGATGTTGTATTACTGACCCTGAATGGTCTGACATATGAATTTGATGCATTCAAAACAACTATTTAAGTTAGATCTAAGCATATTTCAATGGAAGAATTGCCTTCTTTATTGAGTTCTATGGAAATTCACATGGATGCCAAAACTAAGAAGAATTCAGAACCTACAGTTTCTTTTTCAACAATCAAAGGCTCCAATCCTTTTTCTTTCTCTACTTTTCAATCTTGAAATTAGAATTTTGGACAATCTAGAGGTAAATCTTATTTCAGAGAAGCAAGAGGAGGTAGATTTAACAAGGAATCGATATATTTAGGTATTCTTAATCTCAATCCTAGAATTCTTAAGTTTGTCAAATTCATGGTGGTTTCAGTCATTTGTTATATCCTTTTATGTTCCTTTTTGGTATAGAATAAACCCTTAATACCAATCCTCACATGCCAATTCAAATGCTCCTTATTCATCATCTTATGCAACACCTAAAGCCTTTGTTGCATCCTTTTATGTTCCTTCTTCTTCATCATCATCACAAGTACCATAGTACTGCAGACACCTTATTTTGACTGACCCTAAGACTTTGGGCATTTGCAAGCCTCCTGATGATGAAATGGTAATTACTTCATTCTTGGAATATTTAAAGTTGTTTGGAATTGTTGTATAAACCTATTTTGGCCAAAAATCAATTTTTTGCAAAAATTACCATTTTACCCTTGAACCTGTTTTAGCCAACACCAACTTTTAAACCCAAGAAAAAGAGAAAGAGGCCCGGTTATGGTTCAATCAGAAGAAAATTTGGGTTTACTTGAGCCACAAGTAAGCTAAGGGCATAGGACCCCGCACTTGTGCATTCACGCATGGCACATATACCAAGGTAAAATATGCAGCGCACATTGGTTGTGAGTGTGCACGTTAGTTGTGTGTGCGCACATCCAAATGTGACAAATTTATTTTTGGTAACTCAATCTTGGTGCATTTCTAGTGGAAGGTGGAAGACAAAGTGATAGAGGTTGCCCTAGCTTGCCCTCACGCCTGCCATTGCCTATAAAAATACCCTCTTCTCCTCCCTTTTAAAGGGTTAAGAAGTTGAGCCATTTGGTGAGATTTTGAGGGCAAAGACACCGTCCTCTCCCCCCTCCTTGCCTTGACTCTGAAAATAAACCACCCACAACAACTCTAAACCACTGAAAATTGGACCCCAACTCAGAACCCTTGCTTGATGGAACCTTGCAAGTAAGAAACTCAGCTTTTTTTACACTCTTCTTGGCATATTCTTCGGTTTAAGCAAACCAACAGGTAATTTGTTCTCCCTTTTTAATTTCAGTACATTTTCCTTCATCTTTTCTCAATATGTAAGCGTGTAGGGTAGTTCTGATGTCATGATCATCATGTAGTTCACATATTTTATTCATTTTATTCACTTTCTCCCTATTTCTTTGCATGTTTTGTTCATTCCATTAGAATACAATGTTTTAGGCATTATCCCCATCATATAATAAGAATGCATGGTCGACGTTGAATCATCATGTTAGCTAGTTTATTTTCTTGCTTTTTATCTATTAGTTGTATTTTTGTGCATAATCACCATTTAGTAGCCTCAAATCGAGCCTAGGATCATTCTTGTATGCATTAGTTGCATTTTAGGTCATGTTTATTTTATGCATGCATGTAAAACGCTAAAAGTGGGTGACCGGGTAAGTTTTCTTGTCCTCCTTGGCATATGTATGCTATTTTCATTGTCTTTTATATAGTCCAAGTTTTTATGCTCTTCTATACAATATTGTGTGTTTTGTATGTTTTTCGTAAGTATTGCTTGGCTTAGTTCATGGGTATGGTCATGTCCTTTAAAAACTCTATTTTTGGCAATAAAAATCTTTGTTTTTGGAAAGGATATGACTTATTCATAGAATCTAAGTTACATGGTATTCATCCTTTAAATCACGTACTTTTAGGTTAGTTAAGGGTTTTAGGGCTTAAAATGAATTTGTATGAATAATTAACCACTAAAATCATAAAATAGAAAATGCGTAGATACCAATCTTCGGATTGGGCAAAAGGGGATGCTATCATTCAATGACCATCCCATTTGTACCAAAGCTCCTGAACCTTGAATTTTCTTGGTTGTGATGTACTGGTCCCTAACTTAGTTTTCATTGTTAAATGTTTCTTAATTCCTTGTACAAATTAAGTGTCAACTCTTTGTTGGTCAAAGTAAGTTAGTGTGAGAAACGAGCCTTAGACTCGAAAAAGGCACGATGCCCACAGTTGATGACTCTGGGGAATTAAGTTAGCTTGACTTAAAAATTTATATTTTATGAGATTAGTGGTTAATTATTAATTTCATTGCATCATTGTGGGCTCGAAAAATCTAACTTTGTTGCATAATATCCTGGACACTATTCGTAGGCTACGTTATGTCAACAAAGCGAGCGTTAGAGTATGCTATTAGTATTGTTTGACCATCCCCTTATACTTTAAGGTGGTATGCGAGGTATACTAATAGCCAAAACCTGATGTACCCTCTTGACCAAACCTACCTTTTAGCACCTTCTAAATTAGGACATGATACTTCCCTTTTAGGATTATATTGTTGCCTTTCTATGTAATTTAGTGAATCTTAGGTCCTATTTTCAAATTAGGACAAGGAAACCCTACCCCCAAATAGGCATGAATCCAAATTATGTGCTTATGTGGTATTTTTTCTTGTATGGAAATGATTTGATTTGATTCCAAGGATTAGTCAGAAAGACAATTATTTGATTATAAAATCTGGGGATTTGATTGAGAAGTGATTTGATTCTAGAGCAATCTGAGTTTATTTTGGGACAATGATTCAATTCCCAAATTTGGGGAATTCAATTTAGGTAGTGATTCGATCTTGATTATAATTCGAACAGTCAGTCGTTAATTAGAGGGTGGTTTCCCAATTTAAAGGATTTGGGTTTTGAATTTGAATTCATACCTTAGTGGTCAACTGAAAATGATAGCTTTTCCAAAATTTAAGTAAAAATTCACAAGAAAATATATGATCAAAGAGTAACTTCTAAATAAATAAATAAAAATTTCCAACTTAAGTATAGCCTTGGAGATTATGGAAGATATTTGATTGAATGAGAATCTTTAAGTTATTGACTTTGGGGGGAATTTCAAATTTTATGAATAAATGGTAGATAAGGAAGTGGTGACCAAGTCTTCCATTTTCAATGAAGTTTAAATTCCCATGAAAGGTATTTATCTAGAAGATAATTATTTGATTAGATTCTTGAAATAAAATCTGAAGTTCCTTTGGGAGGAAAGAATTTTTTGAAAAATAAAATCTGAGTAGAATTTTGGAAATTATGAAATTTTTTTGATTGAACAAAAATCTTTAAGTTATTGACATTAAAGGGAATTTTGATTTTATGAAAAAGTGTTAGACAAGAGGTGATGACCGAATATTTCACTTTGAAATAAAACTTTGAAGTTCTTTAGAAGACATTTGACTAGAAGATAATTGTTTAATTGATTTCTTGGAATAAAATTCGAAATTCCTAGGACAATTTTGAAATAAAATTTAAGTAGGGTTTGGAAATTATGAAAAATGTTATGGTTAAATAAAAATCTTTGGGTTGTTGACTTTGGAGGAACTTAATTTTTATTGAAACAATTGTAGATAAGGAAGTGGTGACCAAGTCTGCAATTATAATAAAATTTTGGTTCCTCTATGAGATATTTAGCTAAAAAATGAATGTTTGATTGACTCATTGAAATAAAATCTGAACTCCTCAAGACTTTTAGAAAAAGAAATGCTTTGCTTAAAAAGTAATTTTGAAAAAAAAAAAGAGAAGTTGTAATTTGATCATATGCGTTTAAATGAAAACGGGGCATTCTTCTTTGATAAGCAATGAAAAATGGAAAGGCAATTGTATGATTGATCACTCTAGTAAGAATTCTGAAAATTCCTCAAGCTTCCTTGATCAAGAAACCATCAGCTAATTGATGATGATGATGATCTTAAGATCCCGTGGTAAGTTCGAACAAATTTTGACTAAGGGTTCATCTGCATACTTCTTAGGATTGTTTTCACAATTGTCGTTCCCAGAAAAGGAACTCCCCAAGACAATTTACTGTGTTTTGTACTCAACCAAGTTCTACCAATCTCATCAGCTATTGACCATGTCTCGACAAAAGGAGTTAGGGATCTGACCATGTTGCTTCAGAAGATGTCCTTGGATGGTGAGACCGGCACTCCAATGATCAACGACTACTTGGTTTAAATAGAGGAGGTAACTTAAATAGAAGAAGGCATATGGCGGGAAGATCGAGACCTTCACTTGGCTTACACTGATGAAACATGGGGGAATGTTAAGTCAAATGACACTTGGTCTGTAGAGGAAGTGGATCACCTTACATGTAGTGGACGACCGCATTCCTTGAACAAGGTGAAGTTTTGGAACCATCCAGAGGAAAAGGAAAAGAGCATGAGGATTGTGTACTTCAGCAGCTAAAAAAATTCAGGCGAATATCTCCATTTGGGGTCTTCTCATGGCCTCCTCTTGAACACCACCAGGCCATGTTGACTGCACTGAACAAAGCCAAATTGCCTGTAAACACCACCCTAGAATAGCTAGTGGCATTACTTGTGCCCATGAAAAAGAACCCGACCATCACTTTCTCTGACAAATTTGCCACCTAAAGGGATAACTCACAACAAACCACTTTACATGTCATTAAAGTGTCGGGAGAAGTGGGTACTGGTGGTGCTAGTTAACAATGGATTTGCTATAAATGTGTGCCTGGCCAAGACTGCATACACTTTGAGGTTGAGGTCCAAAGATTACACGGTAACCACGTAGGCTGTCAGGGCTTATGACAACACTCAGTGGAAATCAAGTATGTTAGAGGAGATCATGTAGTTACTTCGGATGGTGATACTTCAATACGTCCACTTCCCAATATAACTACTCCTCTACTTGAAATTCATCACGGTGATGAAGATGTCTTCATTTCTAGTTTCACCTTGGTATAAACTGGATTAGTACAATCCATCATGGCACTAGAGGAGGAACAATATGTCAGTGCACCCTCTATTCTAATGATGAACAAACGAGGGCACATCCCTGGTTTTGGTCTAGCAAAGAGTGGTAAACAAGAAGTCACAAAGGTGCTGAAAATCAATAACCACTTATTCACCAACCGACAAAGGAAGATTTGACAGAAAATGCAACCAAAGCACGTGACAATGAAAAGGTGAAAAGGAAAGGCATAAAGTATGAGTTGAAGTACAAACCCATCCAAGGAACACTCAAGGGGCGTTTTGTTAGGAGATGAGAGGATATTTTGTTTTGTGGTTTCCTAGAACCTTAGGTTAACCATAAGCAAGGAAAAGGTATTTGGGATTCGAAAATTTCTTTGATCACGAGTTCATGCATAGTGATGAAGAATATATAGACCCGGACATAGACATTGGGCCAGATCGATACTACAATTCAAGTGATGGGAGTGGAGACTGGACAAATAATCTGACTAAGGCAGATATTGTGACTGGCTTGAGTACTAAGATTGGTGACACTGGCTTGCGGGAATTCAATTCCGTGATGATGCTAGAAAATGGAGCTTTGGAAGAGGATATCACCAAATACATAGTGGATGTAATGGAGGGTCAAGTACAAAATTGGTCTGTCGAAAAATGTAATGTTTATAAGTCTGACAACGAGTCTAGTGGTGAGTCAAGTGAGTCGGAATTTTACCTGTCAGATTTCAACACGTCAAGTGAGCAATAAGTTATAAGTCCAAGGGTAAAGGTTAAGTCTAAAATTTTCACTTATTTTGAGTATGAGTCAAATGTTAATCCTCCAGCTTTAATTAATGAAATAATTAGTGATTCTGAGTATTTCGCAGTGCCACTAGTTAACAGTATTAATTCCATTGATTTTGAAGTTAAAAATGAAAACGATTTTGAGGAAGAAATTCCTTGAGGCATAAAAGACTTAATTGAATGGAAAGAGGAAAGACGAGCCAAACCTGTCATGGATGAGATAATTTCCATAAACTTAGGCAATAAAGATGATCCTCGGATGGTCCAAATTGGATCCACGTTGTCTTTAGAGGAATACGAGCGCTTGGTCAATCTTTTAAAAGAATTGAAAGACGTTTTTGCATGGTCCTATGAAGACATGCCTGGAATTGATCCTAAGATCGTACAACATAAAATCCCTCTAGAGCTCAAAGCTAAACTTGTGAAGCAGAAGTGAAGAAGGATCTGCCCCGATTGGGCACTTGAGATTAATAAGGAAGTAACAAAACAAAACAATGCTAGATTTTGAATAGTGTTAGAATATCCAACACGGCTAGCCAACATAGTTCCAGTCCCAAAGAAAGATGGCAAAATTAGAGTTTGTGTTGACTTCAGGGATTTGAATAAGGCTAAGCCAAAGGATGATTTCCCATTACCACACATTGATGAGTTAGTAGACTTCATAACAGGACATGCACTTCTGTCATTATGGATGAATTTTTAGAATACAATCAGATCATGATGGCACTAGAAGATAGGGAGAAGACAACTTTCACTACTCAATGGGGAATGTATTGTTATAGGGTTATGCTGTTTTGATTGAAAAATGTTGGAGCTACTTATCGGAGGTTTGCTACTACTCTATTACATGATATGATCCACAAAGAAGTAAAGGTGTATGTGGATGATATGATTGTCAATTCCAAAGAAAGAGAGAGCCATTGCATTGTACTGGAGAAGTTCTTCAAAAGGATTCATGAGTATAGATTGAGGTTAAATCTGCAAAAGTGCACATTTAGGGTAACATCTGGGAAACCAAAAAGGCATAGAAGTAGATCCTTCCAAGATCAAAGCTATCCTAGAAATGTTTCCACCAAGGATTGAAAAAGATATGGGAAGCTCTCTAGGCAAAGTGCAATTCATGAGTCGATTCATCGCAAAATTTGCATTGACCTATGAACAACTGTTTAAGCTTTTAAACAAAGGGACCAAGTTCCATGGGGATGAAAGGTACCAAGTCGCCTTTGAACAAATCAAGAACTAGTTGCAAACCCCACCAATTTTGTCACCACCAGAGCCTGGGCGACCTTAGATTTTGTACTTATTCGTGACAGATTCAACCATAGGATGTATGTTAGCCAAGAATCAGAGGCAAAATCAGAAAAGGCCATCTACTAGCTCATCAAGAAGATGTTAGACTACGAGGTCCGGTACACGCCACTAGAAAAGAGCTGTCTCGCACTGGTATGGGCCACTAAGAAACTACGACATTACCTACTTGCCCATTCAGTGGTGTTGGTTTCGAGACTAGACACCATCAAATATCTCTTCAAGAAACTAACACTAACTAGTAGGTTAGGACGTTGGTTGTTACTTCTGGCCGAATTTTACCTAAAGCATATCACCAAAAAATTAGTGAAAGGTAGACCAGTGGCAGAATTCTTAGTAGATCAGTTGATCAATGAAGAGGGTGACTCAGAATTCTTGCTCCCAGATGAGGAAATCTTACAAGTATCAGAAGAAGCCTAGAAGTTGTACTTTGACGGGGCTTCAAACTAAATTGGCTATGGGATAGGGGTGCTCCTTATTGCCCCTGATGAGTCTCATGTGCCTTTGGCTTTCAAGCTCCATTTTGAAGTTTCAAACTATCAAACAGAGTACGCGGCTTGCACTGCCCGTTTAGAAGCAACCCTCGAACAAGGGGTAAGGCTTTTGGACATTGTCAGTGACTCAAACTTGGTAGTCTCATAAGCCACAAGGGATTGGAAAGTCAAAGAAGAAAAGGTAAAAGTATACCATCAAACTCTGTTGTCTGCTACCAAGGTTTGAGAAAGTTACATTTACTCACATGATAAGAGAAAATAACCGGTTCACTAACACCTTGGCTACTTTAGCTTCCATGGTTGATATTCCATAAGGCATCAAACTAAGGCCGATCATCATAGAGCAGAGATATGCACCAGCCTACGAGTTTATTACAATGGTGGAAGAAGTCCAAGATACATCTTTGGTACTACGACTGTGATAACCCTACCACGTAATATACTTATATTTGTTTAATTTTGAATTTTGATTATGTACCTTGTGTTTAATTTGTGCATATATGTCTGATTTGTGAATTATTTGTTATGATTTCTGCATTGACTATGAAACTGATAACCTGAATGACTTTAGAAGTCGAAATTGAAGAGTATAATTAAGATATCATAGTTTTTAGAACTTTTTGGAAAGTTTGATTAAAATTTGATTCAATTTAATAAATAAAGTTTTAATTAAATAATCTTAAGCCTTAATTAGTTAATTTAATTCTTAATTAGCACCCTAAGCTAATCATGTGTATATATATGTTAAGAGAAGAGTTTTAGACACATTCTTGAGCTCAAAATATGTTGGAGGAGAGCCTTAGAGAGACAAAGACTTCATTTTAGAGAGAGAGAGAGAGAGAGAGTTTGATCTTGAAGATTTTGCTAGGAGAATGAAGAACTAAGGGGAGGAACTTAAGATTTTGCTAGAACAAGCTTAATTGAAGACTCTAGGTATGAAATCCAACCTCAATTCTTGATGATAACTCACCTAGTAAATGAATTCAAGAAGATTGTAAGATTAAACACAAGAATTGAGCTAGAAGTTGATGAATTTGAAAGACAGGCATACATGCATGCATAATTTTGTAAAGTTTCACCATTTTGAGCATGATTTTTGTTATCCATGTTTGAATTGGGAGTTGACTCATACATGTATCCATAATTCATAGAGTTTTGAAGATGAATTTCATAATTTGAAGGGTTGTGGAAAAGAGTTTGGAACAAATTCATACATGCATGAAGTTTTAAGCTTCAATTTTGTGGAATTTATGATGATTTGAGCTAAGGGTTTGAAATTGATTACATACTCATGTTTTTCAAATCGTTTATAAGTGTTTAGGCAAGCCATGCAAGAGTTTTTGCTTTGGAATTGAGTTTGGTGCATTTTTCTTCATACTTTGAAAACTCAGAATTTGACCTCATTGCTCGAGTGATGAATCACCACTCGAGCGCACAATGAGAGCTTCCAGTATTTTTGTAGAAGCATCGAGCGATCAAGTGACCACTCGAACGACCACAATTTATTTTGCACATGGCTCAAGCGACCATCGAGCCTAGATTTTGAGCATCCAGTACTTTTGCAGACCCTACAGTTTGCCCGAACGACCAACTATGTGTTTAAGCGAGCTGCCCTGTTTCAACATGTTTTGAAAAGTTATATTTTGTTAATATCTTCATTCTCATGTCTTTCTAAACATTCATAGGCATGCATTAAGCCTCATGAATGAAGTAATAAGTTAGAATTGGACTTAAAGGATTTGATTAAGAAAGAATGATTCGATTAAGCAATGTGTTCCAATGTGTGTATGTGTTTATGTATTGTATAGGTTGATCCACGGAGAGATGACAACAATCTAATTGCTGCGAGTAATATATTAGTATTATGAATGAGCTTTTATTTGTTTGATCAATATAATATTTGTTATGGAATTGATTAAGTACAAAAGGAAGAAATGGACCTAAGGTCGTTCTGTGTATCTGTAATGACTCTGACCTCTGTATCATTTTTACATATTATTTATAGGGCATAATTTGCATGATTATGTGTTTATTTGACACTTATCTGTTTGTTTGTGAACTATCTGTTTAATTGTCGACTAAGAATTCAAAATTGAAGGCCCAAACAGATTCAGAAACTGAAATTTATTAATTCAACAAACTAATTTGAATTTTTAGAACCATATGGTAAGTTTAATTAAAAATTGATTCAAATTAATTAATTAAGTTGTGTTTAATTAGCCTAATGTTCTAATTGATGTATTAAGACAATCATATATATATATGAGTTTCGTGAGAGCCTTAAGCTCATTTTGAGCTCATCTTTTGCATTTGGCTGAGAAAATATTGTAGAGAGAGAACTCTCATTTTAGAGAGAGAAAGAGAGAGAGAGATCTAGAGAATTGGAAGATTAAGAAGATGAGCTCTAGGATTTGCAAGAATTTGGCCAATTCAAGATCTTAGGTGAGTTTTTGAACTCTGATTTATGAGATTATGTTGTCAATTTTTTTGTATTCAAGAAGTTATGAGGTTAATCACAAGAGAATGTCTAAAACATGATGAATTGGAAGTCAATCCATACATGCATGCATGATTTTAAAGAGTTCTATCATTTTTGAACATAACTTTACTATCCAAGCTTGAGTTGAAGGATATTTCATACATGCATACAAGAATTAAGTTGTTTGAAGCTAGATCATACATGCATGCACATGAGAGAGTAGAATCATCATCTTAATCATGAGTTTTATTAACCATGTTGGGTTTAGAAGTTGAATTCTACATGCATCCATGAAACATGTTGGTTTAGAATTCAATTGCATGTTTTTGAAGCTTTGGAAAAGAGTTTTGTACATGCATAGGACTTAGATGAGTTATTTCTTAAAGTCCTTCATGGTTTTGCACTCAACATAGTTGGATTTCCTACATGCATGTCCAGAACATGGTGTTTTAAGTTTTCATATGAAGAATTGAAAGAGGATTTGAGATCATGGCTTTATATTTTCCAACAATCCATGTTTTATAAAGTGTTTCTAAGCTTCTGAGACCAACTATGCAAGCTTTGAACTTGAAAGGCATGTTTTTGAACTTCAAACACAAATTTGGAAAACCCATCTGTAGCTTGACTTTTCGTGCTCCTTTCAGATATGACTAGCGCTACAGTTCGGACTCCCGTGGTTCTGAATCTGATTTCACAAGGGCAATGTGAAATAGATAAACACAAAATAGTCCAAATCTGGCAAATCTTTTGAAAAATCGATTTTGAATCAAAATGCCAAAAAATGGACTGCTTTTCCAGATACAAAGTTGCAACCTAAATATTTTTGAAAAATTTAGGAAACCCATGACTCGTGCCAAAGGCCATGTGTCCGTCATTACCAAGATTGTCTCGGCTCGGGAACTTAAGTTCAAGAGGAGAAGGTCATGAATTGAGCACCCCACTTGCCCGATCAAAGATCGGCCTCTACTAATCATGATGTGATTCTTATTTACATTATATGATCTTGTTCCAATTATTAGACTAACTTTACTATGTATTGCACACAAGTATAGACTAATTTGCAAAAATTGGAACACTTTGATTTCATGTTTGTTTGAAAAGTGTTTTGACTATGTGCTACTTGAAAAAGTGATCTCATATGCATATTACTCAAATTATTCCAATTCAAGCAATTAGCCTCCATCCACAGGCATTCAAGCAATTTAACACTTAAGCAATTAGCCTCATGGTAAGCATGCTAGACATGGCAACAATCACACTCATGCAAGGTGCTAAAGCAAAAATGCTCACCTAGTAGTCTGAGGTGAGCCAAAAGAAACAAAAGAGTTAGAAAACATGCATGCTCCTAACTAATGCAACATAGTTAATTTAACACATACAAGATGTAATTAATAGGCTCGGCTACTAATTATGACATGTGAATTAATTTGATGGCATGCGTTTTAAACATGTTTTCAACGAAGTATGTAAACTACAATGCTTGTTAAAATGATGAACCGAGCCTTGATTCATGCAAGAAAAATGGATGCAAATATGGGGAATGCTAAAAGAAACATGATGTTCTAAACTAACCATTATAAGCAGGTAAATAAAAGGGAGAAAGACGTAGGGTTGGAAGACATACACATTATTACAAGTTTGGCCCTCGCACAAGAGGGTCCGAATAAATGGACTAGCTAATTAATTACCTAATTAACTAACTATTACAAACCAAATGAAGTAAATCAACTACACTAGCTAATTAACCAATTATTACAACAATAAATTAACTAACTACTCTAACTACTTAAATAAATACAACGCGAAACTAACTAGCTAATTCTAACTAATTAATTACAAATCCGCTACTCCAAGCACAATATACTAATATTACAACATAATTTCACGGATCCCGAGAATCAAGGAATGGTTCATGCATGTATGCGGATTTCCACTCGATAATGCTCTCTATTTTGCTACCGGAATGCCTCTGTTGCATAGTTAGAAAATTGCACTATTTTTCCACCTTAGCCTCTGCTTTGCTTTGCTGGAAAAAGGATATTGCCTGCCTGGAAAAAGTGGCCAGCAACCCAGAAGTAAAAGTGGCCTGCCGGCCACTAATGTTGGTTCTTTCTTGCAGCAATAGAGAACAAACAGAGCACAAACCAAAGTATTCTCAAGGGATGTTTGTCCACCCTGCCTCTCCTTATTAGCAAATAGGTCAAAAAGGGGTAGGCTTGATTCACAATCCATCAATCGACACAATTTCATTGCATGATGACTTATGAACCAAGGGACACAATTTTAATAAATGGTAAGGAAAGACCAACAAAACCTCCTCCCTATTATGGATTGATCAAGGGAAGTGGTTGACCTTAGGAACTTGAACAATTTCACCACTAACAAGTATGAAATGACTCAAGTCTCCATGTGTTCAATTAATGTCCGATTGAACACCAAATTATCTTATTATCTTGTCCCATTTTAGTTCAAGTTTAATACCTCTTTTAATTACCTTTCCTTAATTCATTTAGTCCAAAAATGAAGATTAAGTCCTCTAATGGAGAGAAGTGTCAAACAAAGGGTTGTTTTAGGCATGAGAGAGATGTCATGCCATTAGTAATGAACCTTCGAAGAGATTAAACCATTAAGCACAACAATCTCAATCTCAAGCTTAAACAATCCATCGGTTGAAAACAACTCTCAAAGCAAATGAAAAATCAGGAAATGAGGGAGGTTGCAGAGATGCTTAGAGATGAACACAAGTGTGGAAAGCAAGAAATAAATGCTATCAGCTCAAATAGGTTGGTGGTTAAGGCCTAAATCACCAAGCCTATGAGGACCATTACACTACAAGCATACTATACAAAGCATGAATGAAGCTAACTCACAAAAACAATCCTAAAATAGTCCTAAAATAGTCCAAAAAAGTGTTAGAATTAAGAGAAACAACTACAACAACTAACTAAAATATTGAGGAAATAAAGCTAGCACACAAGCACAAGGACGGAAGGCTAACCCCCCCCCCCCCCCAACTTTTGGGACTTAAAAACATGATTTTTGCTTCTGAAAAACCTTTGAAAATCAGTGGTAAAAAGATCAAAAAGAGTTGATGAGAAGGTAGGAAACACAAGGGCAAAGGCCTTAGAAGCAAGGTTCAAAGAAGGGTTGTCAACCTTTCTACCTTTAATGGCCTTAAACCACAAGTTTTAGCCCCAAAAGATAGGTAATGACAACTCAAAACATCAAGAAAAGATAGAAAACAAGTAGTGCAGAGATGGTACAAAAGCACTAGAATGTATACCTCTTAAAGAGGAATGATCCCTTGAGTCACAAACCACCAATGTCACACTCTCAAGTGCCTCAAGAGCTAAAATACAAGATCAAATCACCTCAGCAAGGAACTCTCTAGGTTTGGTTTAGAGTGTTTAAGCAAAGGTTATGTAAGTCGTAAGAGAGAGAGAGAGAGAATTGTAGAGAAAGAGAAATTTCCCAAAATTTTGCTCTCCAAAATTTTCTAAATTCCAAAATTTTTCTAACCTCTCAAACAAAAGAGAGGGTCATGTATATATAGAAATATATAAGAGACCCTAAAAAATATCCTTACAAACACAGCTGGAATTGTGCCTGCATCTGTGGGGATAGCTAGCAAAAATATCTATTTTTTTGCACTAGTGGTCGGCAGGCCACATTAGTGGGCGACATGCCACACTAGTGGGTATGCAGGTCCTTGGATGCTCAGGCCTAAAAAAAACATTGTTTTGGTCCAAAACGAGATATAAGGCTTGTAGGTTCAACACTGAGGTTTCCTGCTCAAGCATTTGATAAGCATACACATTCATCATTGAGTGATTAATCAGTGGCACCCAAGTCTTAAGGGCCGTCAAAAATGGGGTGTCTACACCATCTAGTACTTTTACAGATAGCTGGCCTTTGGCTCGAGCAACTAAGTGTGCGCTTCGAGTGGACCCACTTTTGTTTAGCACTTGGCTTGAGCGACCATCGAGAGTAAAATTCGAGCATTCGGTACTTTGACAGGCAGGCCACACCACTCAAGTGACCAAGTGTGCACTCGAGTGTAGACCATGTTTTCTGTAAATTTTGACTAACACTTATAAGTGCATATTTGCATCCTCATGCCCATCTAGGCATTCTCTTGCATCTTTTAGACATCTTTAATCATGGGATAAGATAGAAACACACACAAGACAATAAATTAAGATACGATACTTGTTTCAAATGTGTGTTCAATGTGTATTTGTTATGTGATTTGTGTAGGTGGTTAACCGAGGTCTACCATCAGTACCGTCCACTGTGAGTAGTATCTTTGTAAATATATGTTTTTAAAGTGTATTTTGAATTACCGCAAGAGTATTATTTTGAAATGTAATTTTGTTATGAATGAATGATTGTCTCTTTTGAAATGTAATTTTGGCATCCTTAGTGTATCCCACACCTGGGGGTACCAATACCATAGCCCTTTGTTATATGGCCCTCGCCCAAGTGTAACAATACCATGGCCTTTGTTATATGGTCCTTGCTCGGGAGTAACAATACCGTGGCCCTTTGCTATATGGCCCTCGCCAAGGGGTAACAATACCGAGGCCCTTCGTTATAGAGATCTCTGATGTAGACCCCAGTGGTCCCTTGTTAGTCCTATATGGTCCTTTCGCTAGACCTATGTGGTCCCTTTGTGCACTAATGGATGTACCATCTATGATTATGATTTGTGAACTTTGATACGACAAGTATTCGATTATGTTTTGCTTTGAACTCATGTGATATGATTTTGTACTATGATAGACATCATTTAGTTAACCTCTTTATACTACTAGTACTCATTGGGCTTTAGCTCACCCTTTCCCCATATATATATATATATATATATATATAGGTGAGCAAATGGAGTGTCACGCATAGAGCAACCTTGGGAGTCCACCCTTTGTCAACCGTCTTGGAGTGCCTCTGTGACGAGGTGATCTTGGTCTCATGCAGAGCCAAGTGTGTCAGCCTTGTAAATCATGATGCTTTGTTTTGTTTCTTTTGTTTTGGAACTTGAAATGGACGGATAATTTGTAAAAGTGTTAAGGTGCTATGATCGACTTTAGTATCCGCATCTCTAAAGGAGTTGAAGTTTTAAATTCGTATGGTTTTCATGTATGCACTGCTCGATGGACGTGTTTATATCTTAATATTGCTTCCGCAGTGCCCCTTTATTATTATTAATTATCAGTTTTGTCTTTAAGGCTAGAGGTAATCTAGGATTACTGGCCGGTCACGGCCTAAACCTCTAAGGGCGGGTTCGGGTTGTGATAGTATCTGATAAGATGGACCCAAGGTCATTCTGATTGTCTGATAAGTTTGAAATATCTATTATATGTTGACCAAACGGTCGTTGTACAACTATAATCTATTGGACCCAAGGTCGTTCTATCAAGTTAAGATATGTTTTGTTCTTTACATCTGTTATATGTTGGACCCGGGGTCGTTCTGTCATGTATTGGACTAGAGGTCGTTCCGCTATATAACGAATCTTGATATGAGAATGATTTTATTTAAGTATTGGAACTCGTTCATGTAACCCTTTACTTTGATGTCACTCACTAGGCTTTAGTTCACTCTGTTATATATGTATATAGGTTAGCAGCGGGATGTCTAGCCCTAGTGACCTTGTGGAAGATCATCCGTGTTTTTGTGATGTCAACCTTGGAGAGCCTCTCGGATGAGGCTTTTGTCTTTTGTTTTTGTTGGCCAAGTTCGACCATCTTATGTTACATCACTTTATCTTTTTGTTAGTTGCTAAAATGTACTCTTATGTATAAGTCTTTGAACATGCAATATGAAATGAATGTATATCCAATGTGTGTTTATACGAATGTGAGTTATTAACGTATAAGATGTTTTTGTTTATGCCATATATGCATAACTCAATGGACAATTTTATTCTTCTTCTTTCACATCAGGCCCCATATACTTAATTATGTTTTGAAATTCTGTCTAAGGCCGTAGGTAATCTCATGATTACTGGCCAATTATGATCCAAACCTCTAGGGGCGGGTTCGGGTCATGACAACGACATCTGGAATTTCATAGAAAAGGAAGATTATCCAAAAGGGACAATGGAGAAAGATGAAAGAGCAATTTGACATTTGGCCACCTAGTATATCCTATGCCAGGGAAGGCTATACAAAAGGGTTCATTTGGGGATGCATAAGTTGTGTGTTGATGTGAAAGAAAGAGAAAGGATCATGGAATCAATGTATGGTGGAGAGTGTGGAGCTCATGTAAATGGAGTTATGCTAACAAGGAATATCCTTAGAGAGGAGTATTTCCAGTCTACCATGGAAAGTGATTGCATACGATTTGTCAAAATGTGCCATAAATGCTAGATTCATGCAAACCTCATGAATGTACCACCTTCACAGTTGCACAACTTGACTTCACAGCCTTTCTTGGTGTGGGGCATTGATGTAATTAGGCCGGATACACCAAAAGAATCAAATGGACATGAGTACATACTAGTGGCCATTGATTATTTTACCAAGTGAGTCGAAGCAACATCTTTCTCGATACTCAAAGCCTCGCACATGGCCAAATTCATCAAAAACAATATCATTTGCAGATATGGTATGCCAAAATGAAATAGTGTCAGATCATGGTTCCCACTTCAAGGGAGAAGTGGCAGACTTGCTCGAAAAATATGGTGTAACTTTCCATAAATCATCACCATACCAGCCATAAACCAATGGAGTGGTTGAAGCCATAAATAAGAACATAAAAACCATTCTGCGAAAGACAATTGATAGATACATGGATTGGCTAGACAAGTTTCCATTTGCGTTATGGGGATATCGAACATCAATTAGAACCTCGACTGGGAGGGAACTCCTTATTCTCTAATCTATGGGATGGAAGCTGTCCTACCTATGAAAATTGAGGTCCCTTCACTACGTGTGTTGGTAGAATATCAAATTCAGGAGATTGAATGGCAAAAGACTAGATTCGAGGAATTGATGTTTTTTGACGAGAGAAAATTGGAAGCATTGTACCATGTTTCGGTTATCAACGAAGAATTTTCCGAGCATTTAACAAGGACAACGGGTGATCCTTCGAAAGGGTAAGTACAACGAGGGTGATCAAAATGTCAACTCGGAGAGAGGAAGATCGACTAGCCAACCAAAGTGGAGGCCAAAAATGTAAAAGAAGGAATTCTAGTGCTCAAAGAGAATCGAGCTCAAGTACATGACCCAAGAGGGAAGTTCAAGCCAAATTGGACGGGACTGTATATCATCAACAAGATCATGAATGAAGGAGCGGTTGTTCTAATGGATCTGGATGGGATAGAGTTCACACAGCCTGTTAACTTGGACAAATTGAAGAAATATTATCTTTGGGAGAGCTCGCTAGGCCAAAAACAAAAGGACGACCTAGGCAAAAATTAGAGCATACAAATAACAAAAAAATAAAAAAATAAAGAAGAAAAAAATGAAAGCTCGCAAGATTAAAAACTTGGAAGAGCAATCTTGGTAAAAGTTAGAGTGCAAAAGGAGAGAATTAATATCGAATGAACCTTACCCCAAACTACAAATAACCTGACTTCTATCCTAGGGATACATAGACAGCTTCACCCTAAAGTTCGGTCCCATCTCGTCTAGATCCTATCATTTGTCCAAATCAACCAACAACATTCAGTACCAGCATCAAGGGATTTTTAGTTGTACAATTCATGGAATCTGTTATGGGAGTGTTCGATTAGTGAGTTTGCAAAACCATCATTTGGATTGTTTTAATGAGAGGGATGAGTTATTTTGTGTTATTTTTTTTAAGCATTTCAAAATCAAAGGGATCAACTTCATTGCACCGTTTTAATAAATTTCAATCCAGACAAATAAGAGCAAGGCTTACTAAATTCTATTCAATGAAAGCCTTGAAATGCCAAATGAAGAAAGTGGGAATAAAACTATAAACTAGGGCATTGCAAGTAAAGCCAGGAGTCATTTAATATTTATTCTTTAGTATGCTCTCTCTTTGTTTGTTATCCTATGCCCTAACCATATTTGACAGCCCACAACTAGAACCATTCTCTATAATTATGGGTGTTCAGTCTCACCAAACTTCTGATGTTCCATCTCTAAGTAAAGGGATCAAACAATGAAGGGAAAATTGTTGCAAAATCCGATGGGAGGGAAGAAAAGGCCATAAAGTAAGAGCACCTCTTGAATTATGGTTGGGAATAATAGTAGCTGTAATGTTGGCCAATGCCTTTGTGTGCATACAACCACCAACACCAGCTAAGATTGGATGTGACATGAAATCGTCGAGTAATAGGAGAGAGTTACCTGCACCTGCAATTTGCCTACAAGCCACATCTAGGGAATAAAGAGGAAAAAAAATAGAGAGGTGCGGAATGAGTGGAAAAAGTGAGTTGGGGTGTGCAAAAACATAAAAGAGAGATAAAAGATTAAAGAGATGAAAGGTGAGAAACCAAGTGAGATGGGGTGTACCTAAAGCAGTAACCGCAATCTTACCAGCATGAATAGAGCCACAGCTTCTCCCGTTCCTAGCTTGCTTGCCCGTATCAAACAAGACGAAGACTTACTGTCTCATTACTCGGCATTACCAAAAATCAAGCAAGCAAGGAGATATGAAAAGTAGTTCGTTGGCACTCCTGAAATTCTCGATCACCCGGGAAGCTAAAACAAGGGCATCCAAAGATGGTTCAACGAGCACGCAAGCATCAGGTAGGGCAATTCAATAGGCTCACCACACAGCAGGGCATGCAACACTTCAAAGTGAATAGGGCGTTTCGACGTCATTGTTAAGAGTCTGTTCTAGGTGATTAGGATATTTGTAAAAATTTATTTTCGAGTTATAATCTCCTTCTATGTTCTTTTGAAATCTTGTATCAAAAGTTGTCAGATTCAATAAACAAGCATGACTAAAGGAAGTAAAATCGAACTCCATTGCATAAAATATGTTTATAAGGCTTTCCTAAAACATCCTATGCAATAATTCTTCAAAAGATGAAAAAAAAAAAAAAAAAAAAAGAAAAAAATCCTCAAAAGTGCAAGATAAACCCCCAAGTCACTTGCAAACTCAAAAAAAGAGAAAGGCATCAAGGATTGACCACCACAGGAAAAGGCTCATCATCATCATCGAATCATCACGTAAGGAAAGGATAACGAAATCACTTGGACCTGAAAAGTCAATAAGCATGGTTGAAAAGTCATCGGAATCAAAACAAAATGCCCATAATATGATCAAATAGAGATTAAAGGTACGCAGCACTAAGGAAGTTGAGGTAAGGAAGAAAAGAAATTCTTAGAACCTTTCGGGTTCGCAAAGGCCATTTAGGATTCGGTCAAGTGAACGATGCGCGCATCCTATGCTGCCACACGTGTGCCCCACATGCCCTATATGCATGGTTAGCTTGTGGCATCCTCTAGACATCGTCAAGGCATAGGTACGTCCTAAACTCAAGCTCATGCATTGGCACACCTTTTGAGGAACATCATTTTAATTGAAAATCAATCATCTATCTCATTGCATCACACAAAACTTGGCACACGAGTCATTTGGCACCTATGTGAAAAATGGACCCTTAACTTCCCCCCAGTTGGGTTGTTAATTGGAAACGAAAAGTATTTGTAAAATCACACTTAGCACTGGAAAATTGCATGGTTAGAGTTCACACCTTGGTAACTCGAATTTTGGAAAAATCAAAAACTTCAGGAATCGCATTTTGGAAAACTCTAAAAATTGGCACCACTTGGAAACTTTTCACAAATACTTGGAATCACTTGGAAAATTTTGGAACCACTTGGCACCTGTAGACACCCCATTTTTGACCGACCTTAAGACTCAGACGTCATCGATTGAGCGCTCAGTGATTGCGCATACTGTGCTCGTTTCGAGGTTTCGGAGTTTTCGGCTGAGTGCCTTGCCTCCGGGCCTCTGAACTCTTTGTGTTTCGGCTCGGTTTGTGGACCAAGCCTTGTTTTCCTTGCCTGAGGGAAGGAGAGGTCTTGTAGACCACTCTTTTGTGGTCGTAGACCACTTTTCCCGCTTGGAGACTAGTTTCCGGTTTTTGGAGCCTTCGGTCGCGCGCCTTATCTCGGGACCGCTTAACGTTCTTCGTTTGGCGTGATTTTTGAACCACACCTTGTTGCCTTGGCCTAAAGGGCCACTGTGGTCTGGGAGACCACTTTTGTGGTCGTAAACCACTTTTGGTGCTCGTAGACTAGTTTTCGAGTCTCCCGGCTGTGCGCCTTGCCTCCCAGGCTTTCGTCTTGCATCCGTTTTGGTTTGTTTTTGGTACAAACCTTGTTTTCCTTGTTTGGAAGATGGTACAAGGGTGGAAGACCAGTTCTTCCCCTTGGAGACCACTTTTCTCCCGCCAGCCAGTTTTCTGGTCGGGAAACTAGTTTTCTTGTCCTTTGGGCCACCTTTTCTGGTTGGCCACCACACCACCACCTTGGTCTCATGTTGCAGACCACCACTCCCACCTAGCCGACCAGTTTTTGCCTTGGCCAACCACTTCCACTGGTTGGCCAACCAGTAGAAGTAGTTGGAGTGGTCGGCTGCTTTTCAGCAGCTTCATGAAGATATTTTCTTTACAGCTAGCACAGCTGGAAGGCACCAGAACCATCCTCCATACACGTGTATGGAGGGATGGCCTTAGACCCTTAGCTTCTTCAAGAAGCTTGAGCTTTTGTCTTCTATAAGAAGGAGGCTCCCCCTCCCTCCTCCAAGTTGAGCTTTTGGTATTAGGGACTGATAGATACACCTTTATCTCTATATCTCTCTCTTTGTTTCATTTTTGTGCCTTAAAGTGTAGTTTTATCATACTTTAACACACAAACACACACTCAAACACCATCCTTTTGTTGCTGATGTGCTTAGGGCTGGTTTTGAGGTTTTTGGTTTGGTTTGAGCTTGAAAAACTTGCTGGAGTTGTAGCTTCAAAAGTGTTCTTCAAGGGTGAGCCTTTAACTCCTTAAACCCTTATTTTTGCTTAAGCTTTTGAACCTATTTGCATGCTGATTTAAGCTTAACTTTAAACTACAAAAAGTTCTATTTTTGCATGCTTAACATCTTTGTTTAAGGTCACTTTTGTGTTGGGGGTTGTCTACCCCCTCTTAGGCCTTGTTTGGCCTTGGTTTTGTGCCTTCTTTTTGAGCCTTTGGGACCACCTTGTTTTGACCTTCTCACCACTGAAACTCAGAGGAATTTCAGTGCTGGAAGTGGTGTTTTGAGGTCCCAAATAGAGAGGGTCATCCCCTCCCCTTGTGTCTTCAATACTTGTTTCATTAGCCTCGTGTGAGCATGTTTGTTAAGCTTATGTTGGCCATATCTTAACATGTATTTTGGCTTATTTTTCTGTGGCATACCATTTTTTTTACTTGGTTTTGTCACTCCATGCATGCCTAATACACTTGTAGTGTAAATCTCATAAACTAGCCTTGTATGCTTCATGAGGTAGCATGTGATTCTAGCTTGTTTTGTTTCCATTTCAGCATGTTTTTGGTGATGTTTTGCCATGTCATACCTCTGTTAAGGTTTGATTTGGTTGGCCCTTGCATGCTCCATGCACTTGTAGTGCATTTCCATGAACTAGCCTAATGTGTATCATGCTTTAACATGTCATTCTAGCATGCTTTTAGCTTAACTCTGAGAAGCTTTTGTCCATGATTTAGCATGCTCTAGCTCTAATTTGTGTTGTTTTGGTCATGCACGCCATGCTTTGTATAGCTATAATGCATTCTAGCTTGTTAGCTTTGTGCATCAAGTCCACTAGCATGCATTACTTGGACTATTTGAATGATTTGGCATCATTTATAATGTGATTTCAGTCCATGTTTCATGGTCATGCACTTGCATTTTTACTCTTTCAATGCATTGGAGGGTTTCCCCCTTTATGCCTTAACATGGGTCATTGTGTATGCCTTTATGCCTAAGCTTGCGAGCCATCATTTCAATGTGTTTTTGGGGTTATTTTGCCATGATATAACTTGATTTTTGTTGGTTAAGTCATCTCATGATTCGTCTTAATAGGTGTAGTGTAATTCACCTTATTTGCCTTGCATTCATCATGCCTTATCCCCTTCATGCTAGCTTGTTTTGGCTTCCTTCCATACATGTTTTAGTATCATTTTGACATGTTCTAGGACTGTTTTGGGTTGCCTTTGCTATATGCTTCATGCTTTGTATAGCTGTAGTGCAATTAATCTTGCTAGTTTTGTGTTTTGATGACTCATGCATGCTATCTTTGATCTATTTAGATGATTTGGCATCATTTAATACTTCATTTCAGAGCATTTAGCATTGCCATGTTCCCACTTCATTCACCCTTTGAGTGCCTCTAAGGGTTGTGCATTGTCGCCTTGCTTGTGGCCAAGCATGTATGCCATCTTGCCTAGGTCCCTGAGCCTCTATCTTAGCATATTTGGTCTTTGTTTAGACCTAATTAAGCTCTGTCCATGGTTGGTTCATGCACTTGTGCCATGTATTGCATGCCCCCTTTGTAGTCCTCTTTACTAGCTTCATGCTTTAAGGACCTTTGCATGCTATGATTGCTTTGTTTGAATGATTTGGCATCATTTCATACATTATTTCAGTGCATTTAGTGTTGTCACACTTCTACATTTGTCACTCTTTGAGCACTCTTGAGGGTTGTGCTCTTATGCCTAGTTGATGGGCCATTGCATTGAGCATGCTTGTCTTGATCTTCATGCCTTAGTTTCATCATTATGGCCACTTATTTGGGCATGGCTGAGGTCTGTCCACTTTTGGTTTAAGTCCATTTAGCATTGTGTATGTCATGTAGTTCATTGCATTGAGTATGCCATGTTGTTTGCATGTCGATTCATCGCATTGTATATGCCATGTTCTTTGCATTGTGTATGCTTATATTACATTGCATTGTGTATGCATGCCATTAGCCTTGTTAGGTTGTTCATGTTGCATTGCATGTTTGCATGCTTAAGTCATATTGCATATTTGCATGCTTGTGTTGCATTGCATTTTTGCATGCTCCATGTTGCATAGCATTATGCATGCCATGTTATGTGTCGCATTGTGTTCGGAATAGGTGTTAGTCCAAATACGAGAAACAAGGGACGTTTCATACTTGAAGTGATGAAACGTGCCTCAATTCTCGATCGCAGACACTCTTGATCATACATGATAGAGCTCTAGGCATTTATGTGTTTATTTGTGCATTCATTTCATATTGAATTGTGCAACTTCGCCTCTCGGCCATCATGTATCGAAATGCGCGATTGGTGGCCCGAGGGTCGAGAACCGCACTCCCTTGAGCTTATGAAATGATAGGGAGGGTGGTTGTGCACACATATCTTGCAAATACATTGCCATGCCCTTTCTTGCTCTCTGTTGCAGCAATTAGAGAAGTGCAGCAACAACTGGTCGCCAGCCAGAAAAACTAGCTGGCCGACCACTTTTTTGGTTTGCAACAACAAAAGTGGTCAGCAGGTGGTCTCCCACATCAACAACTGGTCGGCCACCCTCTCACAGGTCCCCAAGGTGAGTTGGAAGCTTTCTGGAGCTTGGTGCAAGTTTCTGAGAGCAGTTACAAACAGAGGCAAATTGGGGCATCGCGACGGATTTCCGAACGAGGCGACCGAGCATGCATACACTTCTCACCTCGAGACCTCTGTTTATTGCTTTCCTTAGCTAGTTTATGCTTTGGTTATGTATTTAAGCAGTTAATGCGTTTAGCTGCTTATTTGTTTTGTAATAGTTAGTTAACTAGGAATAGTTAATTAGCTTGTTTTGTAATAATTAATTAGCTTGTTAGTTAATTAGTTTTGTGATGCAATAATTAGTTTAATTAGCTTAGATTAGCTAGTCAGCTTCTTATTCGGGTCCTCCGTTGAGAGGGCCAACTGTTATAATAAGCGTGTGTGTGTGTGATGCATGTCTTCTAACCCTCATTTCTTTCTTCCTTTTACTTAACCGCTTACGATGATTAGTTTTAGGGCATATTTCGATTCGCATGCCTTATGCTTTGCATGTGTGCATCCATTCATCTGTATTGCATGTACCGAGCTCGGCGCATCATACTAACTGCATTGTAATTTCAAATACATTTACTTGAATACGTGGTCAACATCATGTTATCAAGTTGCATTTCACATGACATTCTAGATAGCTGAGCCTATCTTAGTTGCATTTTTGCATGTGTTGCATTAGCCATATTAACATGAACTAGGATCATGCATGATTTCTAACTAGTTCTTTGTTTTGGCTCGGAGTACACTATAAGTGTTTACGCTTTAGCATACTGCATGTGTGTTATTGACTGCCATGTTCAGCATGCTTGCCATGAGGCTAACTGATTATTTGATATAACTGTCTGAATGCTTGTGGGTGAAGGTTGGATTACTTGAATTGGAACAAATCATTAAATCCCTGATTTAGCCTACTTGCGAGTAGCAAACTCCAAATCATTTTCACAAACGAACATGCAATGTTTTGTTCCAAATTAGGCGATCTAGTCTATACTTGTATGCTATGCACATCACATAGTGTAGACGTCCCCGAACGCCCTGGAGGATGACTCCCGTTCTGTTCTTTTGGGTTTACTACAGTTCAGGACTCAATTTGTCACGGTTCGTAATCTGAACCAAAGAGTCCAAATCTGGCAAATCGTTTTGAGAAAACAGATTTTTAGAAAAGAAGTGCCAAACATGGACTGCTTTGCCAGATACAGAGTCGCCACCTAAATATTTTTTTAATGGGAGAATTTAGGAAACCCTGACTCGGTGCCAAAGGCCACGTGTCCGTCATCACCAAAGTTGCCTCGGCTCGGGAACTTGGGTACGATTGGGGAAGGTCAGCTATGAGCACCCCCTCTCGCCCGATCCAAAGATCGGCCTCTACTAGCCGTGATATCTTGTTTTGAAAACATTATGCATTCTTATTCCGGTTATTAGCCTAGAATTACTATGTTATGCGCGCAGCAAATAAGTATAGACTAGATCACCTAATTTGGAACAAAACATTGCATATCCGTTTGTTTGGAAAACGCTTTGGAATTTGCTACTCGCAAGTAGACTAAAATACGGATTTCAACGAGTTGTTCCAACTCAAACAATCCAACCTTCACCCACAGGCATTCAAGCAGTTATATCACATAAGCAGCTAGCCTCATGGTAATCATGCTATTATGGCAACACTCACACGCATGCAAAATGCTAAAGCATAAAGAGCTCACCTAGTACTCCGCGCCAAAACAAGAACATGTTAGCAATCATGCATGATCCAAGTCCATGTTTAAATGCCTAATGCAACGCATACGGAATGTCACTAGAGTAGGCTCGGCTAGTCTATAAATGACATGTGAAAATGCACAAGTAGCATATTCAAGTTAGATTTGAAATGCTTATGCAGCTAGTATGATGCGCCGAGCCCGATGCATGCAATACTGATGAATGATGCACGCGTGCATAGTATAAGGTATGCTAAAATAAATATGCCTTAGTACTAACCATTGAAAGCAGGTAAGTAAAAGGGAGAAAGAAGTGGGGGTTGCAAGACATACACACACGCACCCACACTTATTACAAATTTGCCCTCGCTCGGAGGGACCGAAAGAATAATACAATTTAATTAACCTACGAGCTAATTAAATATTACAGACCACTAAATTAATTAAGCAAATTAATTAATCTAAGAAAGAAGTAAACAACAGCCTCAGCAGAGGGCTCAATGCATGCGCGCTCGGTTCCGCCCGGAAATCCACTGCCATGCTCAAGATGCCTCTGTTTTCCTTGCTCTGCTCCCCTGATGACTGCCAAAGCCTCAGGGTTTGCTCTCTAGATGCTAGGGAACACCACCGGCTGAAGGAGAATACTACTGGCCATGTAGAATGGTCACCGGCCACGAATTTGATCCATCAGCCAAAAATGATGGCCGGTCGGCACTGAAGATAGCCGGCCGGCCAAATATTCCTGCAGAATCTGTGTTTGACAGCAGCAGAGGGCAAGACTTGGCATGGCAATGCATTTCAAGCAATGTATGCACCAATCACATCCCTTATCATGTTTATGACTCAAAGGGACATGGGCCTCGATTCTCGGACCACCAATCACGCATTTCCATGCATGATGGCCCAAAGAATCAAGTGTGCATTTTAATGTGGAATGCAATGCACATAATCAAACAATGGGGCTTAACCTCTATCACAAGCAATTCAAGAGGCCAAGCATGCATGCAAATGGAATGCAACCTAGACATGTTGGCTAATATGCAACATGGCAATACAAAGAAGCATACAAAACATGCAACAAGGAAGGGGGTGGACTTAAACTAAATTAGGCAGCCCTCAAACAAGCCTAAAACAGTGGCCAATGCTATGGAAGTGAGGTCCAAAACATACATACACATGCATGCGAATATGGTCCAATTCCTAAGCATAAAGGGACAACTTCGAAGCACGCTTAAAAGAAGGTAAACATGGACAATTAGCATGCATAGAAAACTCTGAAATTATGCTAAAATGGTGCCAAACCAAATGAACAAGACAAGCATGGCATGCAATTAAGGTCCAAATACTTGAGGCAAGCCAAGAAGACTTAAACCATGACTAAGTCAACTAAGCCTCACAAGGTCAAGAGGACTTAAAATAGGTTCAAGGCAGACCTAGACAATACCAAAGGAACACCTAGATGGCATCTAAGTGACTCAAATCTAAAAGTATGCATAATTGCCCAAAACATGGAGCATACAACACAAGCTTCCAAAGCATCAAAGAGGCATTAAAGGCAAGCATACAAGCATGTTAAATGGACTGAAATGGCATGTTAAGTGGTTCCAAACCACTGAAATGATGCAAGCAATGCATGCTACACACTCACACACTTAAGGCTACAAGCTAGCAATGCAAAGGAGCTATGCAATACATGTTATGCTTGACCAAAATAGCCAAGGACAGACCTTAAACATGGCAAAATAAACATAAAGGCTTCACAAAGCTAGGCCTAAACATGCCTGAATAAGGACTCAAAACATAAGACATGTTAAGACTAAAACAAGGCATTGCAAGGCATGTATGCTAAGCAAGTATGGTGTACCAAAACCAACTAAAAATAGAGGTATACCATGACATAATAAGCATGAAAATCAGCTAAGGCATGGCCAACACACACTTAAACATGGTGCTCTCTCAAGAGGCAAAAATGGTCCTTTTCAAGGACAACAAGGAGAAGGGATGGCCCTCTCCTTCCTAGGACCTCAAGGCACCATCCTCACCTCTGGAATCCCTCAAGATTTCAGTGGTGAGGAGGCCCAAACTCAATGGTCCCGGAGCTCACTCAAAATGGCACAAAATGAGGGCCTTTCAAGGCTTAAGAGGGGTCAAATAACCCCAAAGCTTAAGGCAACCTTAACCAACTATTTAGAGGGCTAAAAAATAGAACTTTTTTATGTTATACACTAAGCCCAAAAACAGATGCAAGATGGGCAAATAAGCTATGCAAAAATGGGGAATAAAGGGACAAAATTCTTACCCTTGAAGACCCTCTTCACAAATGGTGCTCCAGCAGCTTCTTTAGGTTGAAATCAGTCTAAAACCTCCAAAAATAACCCTCAAGGGCCTCAGCTCCAAGGGATGGTGTGATGGTGGGTGTTTGTGAGCAAAAGTAAGACAAAACACACACAAGAGAGATATAGAGGTAGGATATGAACAAACCCTAACCCTAAAACTCAAACCCTGAAAAAAGCTGTCTAAAATGTCTAACCTTTTTGTCCAACCTTTTACAAGAGAGAGCAACCTCTCTTTTATAGACAATTGTCTCTTGTAAAGCTTCCAAATGAAGCTAATAAGAGGGAAATCCCTCCATACACGTGTATGGAGGGGGTGGCAGTGTATGCCAGCTGCCAAAAAATATCTGCAAAAGCAGATGCACAGTAGTCGGCCGGCCAAAAATGCAATTGACCAAAAAAAAGATAGCCGGCCGGCTATCTATAGTGTCAGCCGGCCAAACATTTGGCCAGTGGCAACAAAACACAGCCGGTGGCATCAAGCCATGGCCGGTGGAGTGTGGGGATGGCTCACAAGCCATTCCCTGCCCCTCCAAGGCAAAACACAAGTGTTTGGTGCAAAACCAGACACGAAACAGTCGAGTCGAGAGATCTTGAGGCAAGGCGCGTAACCGAGACCTCCGGGAACTCAAGACGAACACGAACATGGATGATCACCGAGTGTTCAAGCGGTGACGTCCAAGTCTTGAGGACGGTCAAAAATGGGGTGTCTACACGTAGTAAGATTAGCTAATTAATCGGAATAAGAGCACATGTGTTTTCAAAAACAAAATATCATGCTTAGTACAGGCCGATCTTTTGATCGGGTGAGCGGGGGTGCTCATTGCATGACCTTCCCCTCTCGTACCCAAGTTCCCGAGCTGAGGCAACTTTGGTGATGACGGACACATGGCCTTAGGCACGAGTCAGGGTTTCCTAAATTTCCCCCAAAATAAAATATTTAGGTGGCGACTCTGTATCTGGCAAAGCAGTCCATGTTTGGCACTTCTTTATAAAAATCAGTTTTCCAAAACGATTTTCCGGATTTGGACTCTTTGGTGATTTATCGGTCTCACATTGCACTTTGTGAGATTTAGATTCAAAACCGTGACATTGAGTTCGAACTGTAGTAGCCTAGAGAACAAAACGAGATTCCCGCCCCATCACAAGCGCGGATATCGGAGAGTTCTCGCGGGGCACGTCTATAGCACCCGAGAAACCTCATGTCTCATCGATACAAGCATGGAATGGCATCCAATAAACCCCATGTCTCGTCGATACGAGCATGGAATCACACCTGATAAACCTCCATGCATTGTCGACACAAGCATGGAATGGCATCCGATAAACCTCCATGCCTTGTTCATACGAGTATGGAATGGCACCCTAATAAAACCCCATTCCTTGTAGATATGAGCAAGGAATGGCAACCGGTAAACCTCCATGCCTCGTCGATATGAGCATGGAATGGCACTCGATAAACTCTCATGTCTTGTTGATACGAGCATGGAATGACATCTGTTAAACCCCCATGTCTTGTCAATACGAATATGGAATGGCATTATTCACAAATCCCCATGCCTCATCTGTCACGACCATGAAATGACACAAATCTACAAATTCCCATGCCTCGTCTAACACGAGCACATGGAATGGCATACATTACCATCATAGTGGTATCATTCTAACCACACTGCAATGTGTATTATTGTTTGGAACAACTTTATTTAAAAAATTCATAGGACTGGCACATCTTAGAAATAAATGGAAAGGAATTTGGCATAAGCTTTGGAAAAATAAGATGAGTATGGCAGGTATCGCCCACTCTTCTCTTTTTAGATTTCATGCTTGGATGAATGATTGAGTGCTTGTTGCACACTCATTCAGGCATAAATTATTGTACAACCGCCCCCGAATTACACTGATTTGATTCCTTGCATCAAGGATATATAGCAACTTGCTAGTTCGATCACTTGCATGAATGTTTGGCACTACTTTAAGCCTTAAGGTCATGTCAACTGGGATGGTATTGGATCTTTGACATTCACTCCACTTTACTTCATGATTGTTTGAGTTTTGTTAAAAAGGGGCAACTGTAGACACTTCATTTTGACTGACCCTAAACTTCAGGCAATTACAAGCCTTCCAATGATAAAACAACAATTATTTCATCCTTCGAATATTTAAAATTATTTTGAGTTGCTGTATAAACCTATTTTGGCCAAAAATTAGCTTTTTACAAAAATGACCATTTTACTCTTGGATTTGTTTTAGTCAAAAACCAAATTTTTAACCTTGAGAAAGAGAAAGGCCCGGTTGTGTTTTGATCGAATATATTTTCCAAAACTAGTGACTGGTTTTATCAAAAACATTGTTTAAAAGGCAATTTGGGTTTACTTGAGCCACAAGCAAGCAAGGGGCATGGGACCTCACACTTGTGGATGCACGCATGGCACGTATACCAAGGTAAAACATGCGGGCACACATTAGTTGTGAGTTTGCACGTTAGTTGTGTGTGTGCACATCTAAGCATGACAGAATTATTTTTAATAACTCAATCTTGGTGCATTCTGGCAAGAGGCAAAAAAGAAAGTCATAGAGGTTGCCTTAGCTTGCCCCTCACACCTCCTATTGCCTATATAAACACCCTCTCTCCATCCCTTTCAAAGGGTTAAGAAGTTGAGCCATTTGGTGAGGTTTTAAGAGAAATGACACTCTCCTCTCTCTCCTTGCCTTGAGTCCAAAAATAACCCACCCACAACAACTCTAAACCACTAAAAACAATGTAAGGACTAAAGAACTTGGACCCTAACTGAGAACCCTTGCTTGAAGGAAGCTTGCAAGCCAGAAACTCGACTTTTCTTGCACTCTTCTTCGCATATGCTTCGGTTTAAGAAAACCAACAAGTAATCTCTTCTCCCTTTTTAATTTTAGTACCTTTTCCTTCCTCTTTTCTCAATATGTAAGCATGTAAGGTAGTTCTTATGGCATGATCATCATGTAGTTCACATATTTTATTCAGTTTGTTCACTTTCTCCCTCTTTCTTTCCATGTTTTCTTCATTCCATTAGAATAGTACGTTTTAGGCGTTATTCTCATCATATAATAAACATGCGTGGCCCGGTTTGACTCATCATGTTAGCTAGTTTATGTTTTTGCTTTTTATTTCTTAGTTGTATTTTTGTGCATATTCACCATTTAGTAGCCTCAAAATCGGAGCTAGGATCATTGTCGTATGTATTAGTTGCATTTTAGGTCATGTTTGTTTTATGCATGCATGTAAGACGTTGAAAGTGGGTGACCAGGTAAGTTTTCTTGTCCTTCTTGGCATATGTATGTTATTTGCATTGTCTTTTAAATAGTGCAAGTTTTTATGCTCTTCTATGCAAAATTGTGTGTATTGTATGTTTTTCATGAGTATTTCTTATCTTAGTTCATGGGTATGGTCATGTCCTTCGAAAAAATATATTTTTGGTAGTAAAAATCTTTGTTTTTGGAAAAGATATGATTTTATTCATAAATCTAAGTTAGGTGGTATTTATCCTTCAAATCATATAGTTTTAGGTTAGTTAAGGGTTTTAGGGCTAAAATGAATTTGTATGAATAATTAACCACTAAAATCATAAAAAAGAAAGTGAGTAGAGGCGAATTTTCGGATTAGGCAAAAGGGGGTGCTATCATTCAATGACCTTCCCCTTTTGTACTTAAGTTTCTAAACCCAGAATTTTCTTGGTTGTGACGGACTGGTCCTTAACTTAGTTTTCATTGTTAAAGGTTTCTTAATTCCCTTTAAAAATTAAGTGGAGACTCTTTGTTAGTCGAAGCAAGTCGGTGTAGGGAATTGTCCTTAGACTCAAAAAATGCACGGTGCTCACAGGTACATGGATTCTACTGTAATAGATCATATTACAATTGACCTGAATAATCTGACTTGTTATCGTCCTTACCAGGGCCCAAACCAAGTCACCATTGGCAATGGTAACTCTGTCCTTATCAGTCACACTAGTAAAGGAATCTTGCCTACACTTCATTACTCTTTTTGACTTAATAATATTCTTCATTCCTTTATTTCATCTAATCTTGTTTCAGTTCAGAAACTTGTGCAAGATAATCATTGCATTATTACATTTGATGATTCTAGCTTTGTGATTCACGACAAATTTACCAAGAAGGTATTTTACAAGGATTCTAATGTTCATGGCCATTACCATTTTATGCCCACATGATGCTTTTTCATTTCCTTTTCCATCTGCATTAGAAGCCTAAGTGAGTACCTTTAAAACTTCAACATCTGAAATCTCATCTACATCTTAAATTTGTTAAGTATGCTATTCAAGATTGTGATGATTGCTCTGTTGCAAAAAGCCATAGGTTATCTTTTCAATTGTCTAACTCAAGTGTGAATAAGCCTTTTTCTCATTCATAGTGATGTATGGAGGCTTTTGCTTCATCTTCAAACTTCAAATATTATGTCATTTTTGTTGATGATTTTAGTAGATTTCTTTGGTTGTATCCTCTTGCTTATAAAAGTGAAGTGTATGCCAAATTGCTAGAATTTAAAGCCTATGCTGGAAAACAATTTGTTAATGTGTTAGAAATTCTTCTTACTGGTGGTGGTACTGAGTATTGTAATAATAAAATTAGGGACTTTATTACTACCAATGGTATTATTCATCAGCACTCTTGTCTATATGCTCCACCACAAAATGGCATAGCTGAAAGGAAACACATGCACATTACAGAAACAACTATTTCTTTGTTAAATCACTCATCCATGCCTCTCAAATACTAGTTTGAAGCCATTGATAGACTTCCCTCAACTCAGCTAAAATACAAATCCCCACTTGAAATCTTGTTTCAAACTATTCCATATTATTCTCATCTCAAAGTCTCTGGTTGTGTTTGTTATCCTTGGCTCAAACAATTTACCACTAGTAAGCTTCAACCTAAGTCTCTTGCTAGTGTATTTCTTGGCTATCATCCATTTGTTAAGGGCTATAGGTGTCTTCACCCTGTCTCAGGTAAAGTATACTTATCTAGGCATGACATCTTCAATGAGTTTGTGTTT